>CALZFC010000005.1:5545000-6025000 GCA_945643635.1 Allodiplogaster sudhausi
GACGTTGAAAGAGTGGATGAGGGAGGGAAAGTGAGAGAGAAAGAGAGCGCGAGAGAGATAGAGATATAGAGTGGGAGGAAGAGTGAGAGAGAGAGGGAGAGAGAGAGAGAGAGAGAGAAAGCGGAAGCGAGTGAGAGCGAGAGAGAGACAGAATAAGCAAAAATGGTTTAAAATGGCCACAAAATAGTTGTGCGAACATCATCAGACAATTCTGCAAACATGCCGAGCTGTGAACGTGGGAGATCGACTTGTTGGGAGAGTGGCTGAGGAGGACGGACAAGAGGAAGAGGGCGAGGAAGAAGAAGAAGAGGAAGTTGAAGAGGGGGAGATCAGGCAAGATCTTTCTCTCTTTCCCCTCTCCATGCCTCTCATACTTATTCTCTTGCTCTCAGTCATATCCAATATAAATGCGGAGAAAAACCACCACCTGAGTAGTTGGTCATTTCTCGTTGCTTGACGTTTCTTTTGAGTCTTTCTCTTGTTCCCTTCGGCAGGCTATCTCACTCCTTCTCTCTCCTTATCTCTTCCCTCTCTCTCCTTGTCTCTTCCCTCTCTCCCTTTGTCTTTTCCCTCTCTCGCCGCCATTATCCGTCTCGCTTCCATCTGTCTTAACCTAATCTCACTCTTGAGTGGCTTTCGCGTTCCCCCCCCCCCCAGTTCATCTCTAGAGTTTTTCACTTCAGTGATAGAGTCTTGCTCGCTTTTTTAATGTGCTACTCTTCAAAGCCAAAACGATCCGCGAGAAAGGGAAATGTAAAGGAGAAAATGATCAGTAATGCCATCACTGCTCGAGGGGGCAAGGAATTTACATTCACATTATGATAGTTTTGTAGCCTCTACCGCTCGCTTTGTTTCTTTCCCACCCCTCCCTACTCTCTCTCTCTCTCTCTCTCTCTCTCTCTTAATCACTCTCTCTTCCTCTCTCTCTCTCTCTCTCTCTCTCTCTCTCTCTTTTCCTTTTCTATCCTATCTTTCTATCCATCCATCTCTCTCTCTCTCTCTCTCACTCTCTCTCTCTCTCTTTCTCTCTCTCTTTTCCTTTCCTATCTTTCTATCCATTTCTCTCTCTCTTTCTTCCTTCTTCTCTTTCTCTCCATCTCTGTCTGCCTGCAGATGTGGTTCCTCGCCTAGTTCAGCGCAGTCTTCTTCAGGAGGCAGCCATCGTTGTTCTCTCTGCACCAAGACTTTCACCTCTGCCAGGTATCCTCCCATCATCTCAGCCGCATCCGTCTTTCTCTAATTCTCTCTCCCTCTCTCTCCATACTTGCTACCTTATCCCAATCGCACTCCCTTTCAATCTGCTGTTGCGACTTCCATGCATTCTATTTGCCACCAATTATTTTTGCCAGATTTTTAAGCGCTTCTCAATTTCTGGAACTTATTTCATCTCACCTTTTATCTAAGTATTATTCGGAGCTTCTATCATTTCTTCTCACATCTCCGATATTGTCTCAGTCCCCTCTCCACGTTATTTACTCTCGGTCTGTCTTCTACTGCATTCTCTCTCTCTCTCTCTCTCTCTCTCTCTATCTCTCTCTCTTTTTTTCTCTCTCTATTTCTCTGTCTCTCTCTCTGTCGCTCTCTCTCTCTCTCTCTCTCTGTCTTTCTCTCTTTCTTTCTCCTCTCACACGAGCAAATCCTCTTTCAGCGGGCTCAAGCAGCACTCTCATATCCACTGCAGCTCCAAACCATTCCGATGTCAAATTTGTGACAAGGCATATACTCAGTTCTCTAACCTCTGCCGTCATCGTCGAGTTCACCTTGTCAGTGCAAGGAACTAAAAGAGAGAGAGAGAGAGCGAGAGAGAGAGAGAGAGAGAGAGAGAGAGAAGAGAGAGAGAAAGAGGGAGAGAGAGAAATAGGGAGAGAGAGAGAGAATGAGTGTTGTTGAGTCGGGAGAAGGGGGAGGAAGTGGTTGGCCGTGCGTGTCGTGTGGTTCCTCGATGCCGTCCCACGCGGCCTTCCTCCGCCACCGCCCTCTCTGTGACCTGGGAAGAGCGGCGGCTGGTCCTCTCTGGCCTCAGCTGCAACTCCTCGCTCTTGCCCACCAACCGGCCTTCGCCGCGGCGGCCGCTGCCCTGACCGCCAGCTGTTCGGATGGCGAGTGCTCCCCTTCCAGGTCTGTTCTCTTCTCCATCTCCCCTCCCTCTCCTCTCTCCCTTGCAGTGGGAAGACATCTCCAACCCGGGCGCGTTCCTCAAGCCCTGCGGCCGAGCTGGCAGCTTCCTCTCCCCTGGATCTGTCAGTGCGAAGGCCGTCGTCGTCTGACTCGGAGGGGAACCAGCCCGAGTCGGCTCCTGCGACGTCTGCTTCGTGGCCCCTTCCCATGGCTGCCTTCGCCCCTCCCTCTCTGCTTGCCTTGCTTCGTCCTCCCTTGTTGCCAGCCACTTCTGGCACGAAGGCCAGTGCGGCGTCTTCCTCCTCCTCGCTCCCTCGCGGCAAGGATCGCTACACATGCAAGTTCTGCCAGAAAGTCTTTCCCCGCTCTGCCAATCTCACTCGTCATCTCCGCACTCACACCGGCGAACAACCTTACAAGGTCAGCACCAGGATTAGTCACTCTCCCCATCTCCCTACTTCGCTCTTGCCTTGAATCGCCTTTATTCCTCTCTCTCACTCCTCTCCTGCCTGCGCCATTGCCATCCCCAAAATAACCAATCAAATGCTGATGTAATAAAAATACATACGAGAGATACGTGCTCGGTAACTCTGCAACAGTGAATCTTAGAGGAAAAAGAATAGTTCTTTATCGAGTTAATTGCAGTGTGATTACTGCGAGAGAAGCTTCTCGATCTCCTCGAACCTGCAGAGACACGTCCGCAACATCCACAACAAGGAGCGGCCATTCAGATGCACTCGCTGCGACCGCCGATTCGGCCAGCAGACGAACCTCGACCGCCATCTCAAGAAGCACGACGACCCCTCCGCCTTCCTTTGACTCCTTCTCTGCGTTCCTCTGACCCCCCCCCCTTTCAACTCATCCTCTTCTACGGTGTTTCTACTGCGGCGCAGGTCCTTTTTGTCACGAATAAATATAATATCCCCTGTTCAGTTCAACTCAGAAAAGACATTCCCGTTTTCTTATATCCATATGACAACATTCCAAATTATGATAAAAAGCGACAACAAGAACTATCTTATTGTTAGAAGTATTATCCATTCAAATTTCAAAATAAAAACGTGCAAAAATACTGAGCCAATAGCAAGAAAATAAGATGATCAGAGAGTCAGAAGAGCCAGAAAAGAAAGAAAATTATAATTACAACAAAAAGACAATATGGGAGCTTCTTATTGGCACGTATTGAAGTAAAAAAAGAGAGAACAATTCCTCAGGCAAATTTTAATGGATGATGAACACCTGTTGTAAGAGAGGACAAGAAGCGCACGATAATGGCCGAGAGATGAACTCATTACAGACACAACAGAGGTCATTCGAAGGGAGGTGAACATGAGGAATTGAATGACAGGGGGATGGAGAAAGGGAGGGGAGAGAAAGGAGAAGACAAGGTGTCCGGAAGTGACATGCCAACAAGGACGGCAAGCAGCAGTCGACAGATGCAAGCTAAGATTTCCAGGGCAGGGAGACAGAAAGAAAGAGAAAGAAAGAGAGAGAGAGAGAGAGAGAGAGAGAGAGAGAGAGAGCGAGAGAGCAGATCAGAGGGACTGGACACTCCGCAGTGGGCACTCAAGGGAGAGTGAAGCAACTGATTCCTGGACTTGCCGGGAGACCGCCTCCAGGGACTGATTGGCATCGATGAACTGAAAAGAGAAGAGAAGAATTGGAGGTGAAGCATTGAATAGGATGTTAACCTTCCAGTACGGCTGTTGCAGCTTTTTCAATTCGGTCGCAACTCTCTTCTGAAGGTCATACGATTCTAGTCTTTCATCTCCAAATCCTCCTCTAGACTCGGCCACCTTCGGGTCTACATCAAAGAACAGAACGATATCAGGCTCAGGCAGCCCAATATCTGGTTGCTTTGTCCACTTCTCATCCAATCCTGCAAAGGAATTCTTGGACTGTCAACCAGGTGGATCCTACCGTATCCCATTCAAGATGTCAACTCATTTCTCTCCGCATGGTAATGGTGTGCCTCGACTCTTCTTGCCCTGGCTTGCCATCCCTGGCAACGGCCCCTCCCCCTCTCCCCATCCACCTCAGAGAGGTGAATCGATGGGTCTTAGGCGACTTGCTTCTTCCAGCTCATCAGCTTCTCAATCTACCACACACTCACATCATTGCATAATTCTCGGCAAATCCAACCAAGTCAGTACACTTCGAGGCGGAGAAAGAGAGAAAGGAAGATGGAGTGAGAAAGAGAAATAGACAAAGTATCATTGCTAGGGGGCATGAGAGAAAGAGAGAAAAGAAGATAGTGAATAAGAGAAAGAGACAAGGTATCATTGCTAGGAGGGCATCTTTCTAGTATCTTTCCCTACGCTGCTTGAGACAACGCAACAATCCAGCTGATAAATGGAAGAGAAGGAAGAATGTATGAGGAAGAGGAAATAGAAAGGAGAAGAGAGCCGCGAAAGACGAGCAGAGGAAGAGAACGAACACAAGAAGGAAGTGGAAATAGAAGGGAGAAGGAGAGATGTGACAGATGAGCAGAGGAAGAAAAGGAAGACAAGAAGGCAACGCGGCTCATGCCATCTAGAGCAAACACTCTACTCTGCCTTTCCCTCTCCTCCTTTTCTCTCCATTCTTGACGGTCACCAACCTCCCGCGATAGAGTAAGCAACACCGGAGAAACAGTAACGATCGCAGATCACATCTATTCCATTCGCAATCTTCTCTCGGAGTTCGGCCACCCAAAGCGAGATGGTAAGTTTAAATGAATCAAGTCACTAAGATCTTTACCACAACGCTTTCTGGATCACAGTTTTAGAGGGAAAACAAAACGTCTAACCTTCTGCCAGCGATTAAGTGAGAAAGCCAAGTGAACAGCCTCTCTTGAATTGATCTCGAATTCGCGCTTGAGAAAAGCATCGATGACCTTGCCGAAGGGCTCTTCTCTGTCTACAAGTACCGAGCAAACACTCACTAATTGACTGGCCAAGCATGGAGAGAAGAGAAGGAAAACACTCTCATCTCATCAGCATACAAGAGAAGAGTAACCAGGGAAGGCGATGAGTTCGGCGTCTCTTCCGCAGGAGAGGAGATGCTGGAGAAGCAGCTTGGCCTGGGTGCTCTTGCCACTTCGATCCACTCCTTCGAAGACGATGAAGGCGCCTCTCCTGGCAGCCATCTCCTGCTCTTGCTGAGGATGTCTCTCCCACCAACCACGACCACATCCACAACCCGTAATGACATTCGCCAACTCGGGCCTCGCTCCCCTTTCCCCTCCCACTCAGATCGCAATCTAACCCATGCTTACGAAGACATGGCCAGCGCCGGCCTAAGGAACCCAAATAAAACGGGAAATCCCTTTCTTCGCAAGTGAAATGTCCAGAATTACCAAAGAATCTCAAATTCGCATCTATTTATCCACGAATACAATCTCAATCTGATAGCAGAAAATCTAACGAGTGTCGCGGGGATGTCATTCTCTTCTCTACCAATGATACATAGTCTTCTGGACGTCGAGGTAGCGATGAGCCTTCACGAGCCAGCACAGGAAGGAATAGCAGAAGATGAAGCGGAAGATTGTCTTCACAGTGTTCGCATACACAGGTCCAGAGTACCATTTGTTGTGGATGCGCCAGATGTTGCGCATCACCTCAAGCAAGTGATATTTCAATGGAACTGCAATAGTGAACAGGGAATAAAAGGGTTGCCGGATTCCGGTGATCTACCCTGTTTTTGGGGCATCAGAATTACACCAGTCTGTTTTTTTTTTGTTGGGAGTGTTAGGTGAGGTTACATAACACACCCAACACAATGTAATTTAAAACAAAATGTCAACGAGGGTAGTGTTAAATGGCTTGTCTGTGCAAAAATAATCAGAGCGTACGAAGAAAATAGTTTCCTCAACTGATGTTGTCTGTGATGTACTTTGAAAAATATTTTTATATCTAAAATTTAGCTCGTCGGTGTTTACCCTAGTCTGTGAGCACACTTCTAGGTGGTTGTTTCTGCTATCCAATATATCAAATTGTAGAGAAAATTCGGGGAGGCAGATTGCACCATTTTGATACTCGGAAAAATCAAAATAAATCACATCAATTTAGCTTTGAAAGTATGAAATTATTTCACCGTTTAATTCGAATCTTTTTTGATTTTGTAGGCTATGAAAAAGTAATAATTTGGGGAATCAAAATGGTGCGATCAGGCTCCCTGAATTTACTCTACAATTAGATATATTGGATGATTCAAACAACCTATGGGATGTATGCTCACAGACTAGGGTAAACGCCGACAAGTTCTTTTTTGACTTCCGTCCTTCGCTAGTTTGCACTCTACGTTGGATTTTGTTCAATGTTGTCGAACATTCGGTCAAACTCAAAACTGCTTTTGCGTTTCCATAAACACATATTTAAAAAAAAAAAGTTAGATTTTTACTGCCCTACCCTGTTTTCTGACTACATTTTTTGGCCTACCCTACCCTGTTTTGGAAGGCCATCCGACAAGGCTTTTATTCCCAGATAGTGGAGACAGTCAATTGAAAGTAAGTGAATTGAAAGTAAAAGAAAGAATTGAAAGTAAGAACCTCGTTATAGAAGGCAGCGGGAGTCTTCTCCCGACGGGCGATCCAAGCTGGGAGATCAGCCAGCTTCACGTCGAAGAGACGGGCGTCCCCTGCAATGCAACTACTTTTATAACACACAATGCGCTTTACAAATTCAATTATACAGAACCTATTCCGCAAGTATTCAGCAATCACACACCACGACCCAAAAAAATATTCTCGCAGAATTTTGGCCCAGGGTTGTTTGACGCGGCAATAGGAATACACCATTCATTTTTAAATGAAGCCGTAATAATTTTTGTAATAGAGTGGCCACCGCTACCCGATGGCTAACGATTGCACTTGTTTTGGTAGCATCACAGCCATCCCTCCAATGAAAGACTAACATCTATACTCAATAATGTTCGACTTCGTACTGCTAAATCCAATTTTTCTCAGTGGGCGAACAACAATAGGGAACGAAAGCTGCGAATATCAAATCTGGAGAGAAAGCGCTGTAAATATGTGATGACATGTATCATAAACAAAAAAACCTTAAGCTCAGTAGTACCCGTTCCGTACTGTTTAATTGAAGAAAAAAAAGATACGAAGTGGAAGGTGAATGGAAAAAAATGATTTAATCGCTTCCACTAAAGATTCATCTCACCAGAACATCGTCTTAGGAAAAAATATTAAAACCAAACAAATTAGGGTTACTTCACCAGTATTTAAAAATTTCACAATTTTGTACAGGACCCTCCCGAAAGTTATACACACTCAAGACCGCCCGATTTATGGCATGTTTTAATGCGACAGAGCCTCTACTCTACAAATTTTTGTTGAACACTTCCGAAAATCTCTGCAGCTAGAAGCACTATCAATTAATATTTATGAAATGCTATTCCAGAAATCGCAGAGAAAACTCAGTAGTATTCACTGTATGCGTCCAAATGGACAAGCAAGCAAAAAAACGCGAGCTTCAAAACCATATAAATGCCACATTTACTTGAAAGCCTGTCATATGCGCTAATATTTAAGTTGACACGTTTTTTTACACTGATAATAGATGTCCATTTCACCTTTAAAAAATGGCAGTTCAAAGGTTCAGCGTGCATAAAGTGACTAAAATCCATTGGCTTGTTACCTCTACCGCAGTAGAGAAACGAACTTGGGACTGCAGCTGTTTTTTCACAACTGATTAAACATTCGGGACTATTTCGGCCTGACTACCCTACTGATTTCCTTGTGGTTAACAGTAAAGCTATGAGGTGTGGTCGCAACCGGCCCAGGTTCTTTATGCCAAACTTTGGTTACTGCGGTCACTAAACATTAATTCTTTTGACACTCTTGGTTTTTCTGGTACTGATAGAAAAAAGAACTAACGAGTTCCATAGTAGCGCCAGTGGCAGTAAGGGCCATGGACATTCTTGTTCCACCTCTTGTCGAAGAGGCCGAGCTCAGTCTTGCTGATGACGCGGTTGTAAAAGTAGACACCGACCCTCTCGAAGGCCCTCGAGATGGGGATGAAGATGAGATCGGGCACCCACGGAGTGAGCTTCGTGCCCGGCGGAGGGGGACGCAGCCACGACATCTGAACGAGCAGTCAAGTAATGCGAGGCAGAAAGTGACAAACCTAAACACAAACTAGTTAAAAACCTAAATTACAGCTTGACCACCTTGGTATCACCTCAGCCAGACTGATATCCACAGGAAACATAATAAGCAAAAATAGAAAGTGTTCGCTTTATCACGATCGGACCCAAAAAAATATCCCTGAAAAGACGCGACTACGATATAGAGGGAACTCAAATTCATCGGAAAACATTGGACAATTGCCAAATTAGCAATGGCATAGTTTTCGGAGTAATGGCGAAATGCGTGACTGTTTTCGGCATACAACAACCATATTCGATATAGTTAATTGTATGCGTGACTATTATAGAAATGACTTACGGCATTACTTGTTGGATTTGCAGGCTCATGTCGTTTTCTGAGCCAGCTTCACCGAATAAATCGGTGGGCATCAATGACAAATGGTTTTTAGTTTCTTCTTGCTTGGATTTGAAAGAAGATATCAAAGAAGATCGAAGTGCCGTGTACCAGGCCCGAACAAGCCTTCTCAATGTTAAACGAAGTACCGTTCATAACTTCCTACAACAACATTCAGGTTTCCGCTAAATAAATCCGTAGAGTTTCTAGAAACGTTTCTCTCAAATGGAATGATATATTTGAAGGTAAACTAGATGAGCACGTGGAGGAGCTTCGCCAGTTGGCAAGAAGTAATGGTGGTCTCGTGGAAGACTCTTTGCGGTGCATTGTATGGCCTGTTCTGGCCAGACATATGCATGCTGCTTCCCAAAAATTCGCAGATGATAGCGTCCTTCCAGAAGAAGAAGTGATTTTTTTGACATATCTTTTTCGTATCCTTGATTAAACAAATGAAAAAATTTAATCATTTACTTCTTCACGAATTTCAGCTGAAAGAAGAGGACTGCAATACGCACCAGGATTGGAATCAAGTGCAGCTTGACGTTCATAGAACACTCGCGCGGTTTCCGCCAAATATAAATGAGGAAGAAAGGGATGAATTGCAAACTCAGCTAACTCCGCTCATTGTGAAGATTCTCTCAGGGAGGGACTCCTTTCGATACTATCAAGGTCTGTTATTTTAAGAGAAGAAATGTGCTTATTATAAGCTTTGTTTCTGGTTGTGATATTGATAATTGAGGATTGCATGATGTCTTCTTGACTCTTTTGCTGGTTGTTGGGAAGGAAGCGGCTGAAGAGATTGGCCGCCATCTTGTGCATAAGGGAGTCTTCCACGATTACCTCTGGTTTGCTTTTCTCATTTCGTCAGTGACTTGTCGGGGGAGCACGCGACAGGGTTACAATCAGACCCATCCTGACTTCGTACCTCCCCGGAGTCACACCACACCCTCATTTCGACATACATATTCTGTATTTACCACCTTGCTTTATGGGCTCTAAAACCTCTACCTCACCCTGTTCTCCCAAGGAGTAGACATTGACATTTATTCCTTCGGATGAGACATGTTTAGTTATAAAGAGGTTTTAGCCTGCCGCTGGAGAGAGGAGTCCTGAAACAGTTGGAACTGCTCTTCGTTATCTTGTGGAGAGTTGATCCTCAGCTGGAAGCCATTCTTTCCTCTGCTAATCTCAGTCCGATATTTGCCCTTAGTTGGCCACTCACCTGGTTCTCTCATTCACTTCATTCTTATGCCCAGGTATTTTCTAATTCTTTTCTCTTTTTAATAAATTTAGGGTGATAGTTGATCTTGAATATAATTGCACTCAATTCGGTATGAGTGCTTTCGTTTGTAGATAGTACGCGTATTCGACGCTTTTCTTGCTGGAGACCCTCTTCTGCCGATCTACCTCAGCGCTGCTTGCGTTCTCTTCCGTCGGCAGAATATTCTAAATACAGGTATATTATTTGCTTCTTCTTTATGAAAAGCGTATAGAATCCGCCGCCTATATTAGAGCTTAACCGGTTGGAGTTGGAAATTGAGGAGTCTAGAACAGTCTGTTGACAACTCTTTTTCCTTTCTCCCCTTATTATGAAAAAAAAACAAACAATTAATTCTGGTTAAAATCCTGTGCTAACTAATTTGAAAAATTGGTTAGGTTTATTTTTGAGATGAATTTGTTCTTCTAATCAAAAGTAATATGATATGCTCATATTACTTGTAAATTATTGTACTGGACAGCACAAATTGTTGAGAGCGAGAGATGCCACATTTGCACCGACTTCTCTCTACAATGCCAGCCGAGTTGCCCATCGATTCCCTTCTCTCTGATGCACTCTATCTCGCACGGCTTATCCCTCCAAGTCTTCTCGAGGGAAGGCTAGTCATTCTCTCTCTTTCTCTCTCTCTCCTCTCTCTCTCTCTCGCTTTCTCTTTCTCTCTCCATCTCTCTCTCTCTCATTGATAGATATGCGAGTGAGTATGCGAATCGCTTGCTGGGTGGAGAGCGGCGTGCTGCTCCTCTGTTGCCTCGCTTCGCCCTGCAGGCTGCAGTTGTAGCGGGTGCGGTGAGTGCTGCCGCTGGCTACTACTTCTTCGGTCGTCTAATCGTCTAGTCTTCTTTCCTTCCTTTAACCTTTCTTCTTGTTCTAGCGCGGTTCTTCAACGGGTTTCTAACTAATGTGATTCCAAATGTGTATAGGCTTGTTTTATTATGTATATTTGACTGTTTGAGGGATGCGATAATTCAAATTAAATCTTTTATTCTGAGTCATGGGTAAGAAATAAGCATTTCGTTATAAACGCAACCAAACGAGATGAGAGAATCAATTGAGCGTATGTGTCAAGCAATGGAAGGAAGAAGTCTCCCTGCCTGTTTCCATAGAAGTTCCTCTTCAACGAGGAGAGAGAAGGGATTTTCGAAGAGAAGCAGAGGCGGGAGTGGAAGGAGACGGTGCTTCTCCAGGAGGAAGAGGAGATGAGAAGCGGGGGAGGGGCGAGACGCCAGACGACGAGGGTGGGGAGGGCGAGGATGAGGAGGTCTCCGGTCCACTCCGCTCATAGCCACGCTCATCTGGCTGCGCCTCCCAGTCACTGTTGTCCTCGCTCTCTCTAGTCGGAGATTCTGCGTATTCTGGAGAGTCCCTCTGCTCTCTCTGTTCTCTCCTCGTTTCCCCGTTCTCTCCTCCTCTCTTCCTCTCTCTTTTTCTTCGCAGGAAGTGCATGACTCGACGGAAGAAGCTTCTCTTCCCTCCCCTTCTGTCCTCTGCCACATCAGCTGACAAAGTTGTGAGGCTGGCCGAGCCCCTGAAAGGGTTCAATCACACTCCAATTCAGTGAAAGGGACACTTGCCTAAAAAAGTAGACTGGTCAGAGAGGACGGAGGGTGAGTCTGGCTTGAAAGTGACTCGTTTGGAGATGGCAGAACGGCCGTTCTCCTCTTCGTTCAGGCCAGAAGTGGAGGGACCCTCTCCCTCTTCCATTCCTCAATAACAACCACCACTTAGAATGACATGTAATGGCTCACTTCTCTTGCTGCTCTCTGCATGCCGTTCCGAGTAGTTAGACAACGTGACATCCTCCTCTTCCTCGAGCCTGGAGTGGTAGGTACGGTAGATGAGATACAGTAAGAGAGTGAGAGAGAAATGACCATGGCAGACTTGGCGAAGCAGTGGAGTGTCTTCTCTGCGAAGGGCAGCCACGACGTCGTTTCGAGACGTTGAGCAAGGCAAAGTAGAAGCCCATATGGCGGGCAGAAGAGGAAAGAGCGGACTGGGGGTCGGCTGGCCATTCTCTCTCTCTCTCCCTCCACTCCCCTGGGCACATCCATCAACTCGCGCACCCCTTCCCGAGGCAGCCCTGCCCCCTTTCACATCAATCCTCCTTCTGCACCCGCATCACATACAATGTAATCTCAACTTTATGCCACTCCAATCCAAGAAGTCTAACGTGAACTAGGTGAATGAGCACGTGGAGAGAGGAGACGAAGATACAAGGGAGAGAAGGCAGATACTTGGTGATCAACATAGCGATTGAGACAACTGAGAAGGGCTTCGATGAAAGACTGAAGAGCATCGAGGGGCGGGGGAGCGGGAGTGGGAGGGGTCAGTGAACTGGAAGGACTCTTATCCAGACGGCAGAATAGATACTCCTTCAGTCGGTTGCCTGCAACACCAACCCGTTTTCCAAGTAAGACATTTGTTAGGAAGCTGTGGACCATTTTCACCTCCATTCTCCCAATTACTTACAAATCAACTGTCGAATCCCGTTGTCAGTATTCTCCAGAGAAGATATTTGTCTCAAAAATTCGTTAGAATCAGCAGAAAGATGAAGTTGGCGAGAACACTCAAGAAGCGCCGCCTCGAGGACGCTTCCAATATTACTGAAATTTGAAGGGATGGCTTTGCAGATTACGCGGTTGTTACCTCTCTTCAAGATCATTCGTGATAAGAATGAGAGAGTCGCGGAGTTGGTTCAAGGAATCCGAATTGAAAGAAGGCTGCGCTTTCTTGGCTAGAAAGAGAACGGCTGCCGCGAGCGTCAACTGCAAGGCTTTATCAGCCAATCCGCGAAGTATTGGAACATCCAATTCAAGAGAGACAGATAGCTCAGTCTCTCCATTCACACACACAAATCTGCAATAGGATTGGAGGATGAGAGGGTATAAGAGAGAGAGAAAGGAGAGAGAGAGAGGAGAGAAAGAGAGGAGAGAGAGAGGAGAGAGAGAGGAGAGAGAGAGAGAATGACCGAGTGAGGGAGTGCGAGATCAGTGGACGGATGGCACTCTCAGACGGCTCTTCTCCACTCCACTTCCCCTCTTCTCGCAAGCATCGCCAGCCTGCCAGCAGCCACTCTTCCACGCTCCTCTTCACAGCTCAAGAGTCTTCACTTACAAACACCCTCTCTCCTTATCTGGCTCTCTCTTCCCTCCCCTTTACCTGGCCCTCTCTCTCAACTGCTCTCTTCCCTCTCCTTTACCTGGCTCTCTCCACCTTCTCTGGTTCTCTTTACCTGGCTCATCTCTCATCGATGTCTCCAACTGCTCTCTTTCATACTCTCTCGCAGCTGCTGCCGCTCCTTCTCGATTAGCAGAAATGACGAAGGAGATCATGTCTTCCTTCATACCTTCCAGTAACTCCATCAGCCCTCTGCAAAGAAAGATTCTAAATACTCTCTAATCCAATAAGACAACGATAATTTGTATAAAATAAATTTTTACACACTTCATAATAAATTCTTCGTGTAATGCGAAATAAAGAAGGCATTTCTCCTAAAATAGGAACGCTCCTTTGAGGCTATGAAAAATAGCCTGACTTCTATCTGAACCCTATCGAAGAAATCCACCTAGGAGATAGATAACAAATGGTTACATTCGTTTGAAACCTTCCTTTTATTATATCAACTCCCAAGCAAGGGACTGAAAATATTGATATCGGGGCACTAACAGAGGAAAAATGCTCTTCAAAATCAGCGTTCTACTGAGTTCTCCTATAAAAGAGATGGGAGAAATTAATGAAATTGACTGGGAGATAAAAGAGTAAAAGAATAAGTGTAAATACAGGGAAGACAAACTTCAGCATTTCCACCATGTCGCCAGTCTTCGTTTTTAGCTCCATCACCTTAATTGTAATTTTTTATTTCCACTAACAGCTAACAATAAGGAAAGGTAAAACAAGGCAACGATCTTTCAATTATTGCCTTCTTTCAGAATAACGAATGTACGACGGTAGACTGAACCTGTTCATCTCTATGTGGAGCACAGAGTTTTGAGAGAAGAAGAAGTAAAAATGACCCGATTGAATTGACATCGAAAGTGCCTTGTTCAATGGCACGAATGATACTCTCTTCGTTCAAACGAGCTTCAACCTCTAATCGCAAACTTCGGTGATGTTCCAGTAAAATGTCGCGTAGAAGAATCTGAAATACTGTATTTGTATCGAAAGGATTATATGAAGAGAAAAGATACCTGTTTAGCTTCCAACAGCAAATTGACTGCATGTCTCAACTCGGGAGGCACTTTCGAAATATCCTAAAATGAAGAGTAAGTGCAACTAACAAGAAGCTTTCTTAACGGAAAAACGAACCTCTCGTAGCAGATCCCAGAATGCCCGTTGCATGTTCTCGCGGACCATCTTCTCGAAGATGTTCTGCGGAGCCTTAGAAAGACGGAATCCGAGAGGATCCAAGGCGAGGCTGTGCAGAAGAGAAAGACGGGTGGTTTCAGCCAATTGATCCGCTTGAAGAAGCCGAAGCAAGCCGGACGGAGAAAAAGAAGACGTGCCATCTAGAACAGCAATGCTTCCTTCACTTTGGGGAAGTATCTACGAGCTCAACTAAATTCAACATAGAGATGCATATATGAACAACAAATAATAGACTAAACTTTAGAGTGAATAATTGATAAAATATAGTGCCAAAACAAGACGAACCTTGAGAAGAAGAGGTGGAAGCAGAATCACGCGGTCGTTTCCTGGAAGGGGACGCAGTCAACTCGTCGTCTTTCCCTTGCTTGCTTTCAACAGATGATGAATTCGCCTCGCCACTATCGGTCTTCCCACTGTCCTCCTTGATCTCACTCTCCTTCTTCTTGCCCTCGTTACCAGACTCCCCATTCATCTGCAAAACATTCTAATTCCAGTACAGTAACACAACATAAATAAAACTACGTTTGCATTCTTTCCTTCCGCAAACAGCAGCACTGCAATCCGTGATATAGGAAATATTGAGGTAAAAATACCAATTCGCTTAAAACCGATTTCGCACTACGGACATGACAGGCTCTGGTTGGCAACTCTGGTAATAAGCAATGATTCAATTCCCGCGAGGTAATGGTGAAATGGTAAAAAAAAATGGTTCATTAATGGTAGGACGAGTATCAGTAAACTAGTAGTCTTGCGCCATTATATGGCCAAAACACGGGGATACTTGGCCATTCCATTTATTTGCCGTTACCGGCGACACTTTGCATACATTGGCAAGCATAATGTTGATGAATACATGACTTCAGAGCATGTCTCAAATATTTATCAACTGGGGTTCCATATCCATTTTCATTTGAGTTTGGCTCTATAACTAGAGCTAAAATATCTCACAAATTACCGTCGGACCTTAATATTTTTGGGTCTTGTTACGCACACATTAACAAGATCACGACAGAGCCACGTTCAAAATATACCGTGCCATTAAAAAGAGTGGATAACAACAGGCGGCAATCACCGTAGTCGTATTAAACCGAGAAGAAAAAGAATATCAAATGTGTTGTGAGAAGTCAATGCGATGGGACGGGAAGATCTGCTTGAATTCCCTGTTCAGCAGCTCATCCAGATGCTCATTCTCTCTCTTGTAGAGCCAGCGACTATCCACCAAATCGAATCTCTTGGGGCCGGAGAGTGGAGAAGACAGCCAAATCTGCTGGTTGGGGGTCTGTTTGTTCATGACGAAAGTGCCAAGACGGGCGATGTTGATGGAGAGGACCCCCATGGAGAGGGCCACGTCCATGACCTCGTCCACTTCATCCGCGACGACGGAGGCATAGTCTGCTAGCTTCTCCAGAGTCTCATCCGCCGCTCTTTCGTATACGGACGATGAGCCCATGCTCTAAGATAACGTCCCTCGTCTTCTCCATTATGATAAGACTAAGAAAAAGGAATGCTTTGAACTTAGAAAAGAAAAATTTCTTTGTTCTGACCCGAATTGCCATATCCATTTGAAGAGATGAGATGAGAAAGCACCTCGTGAGTGGGGAAGCTGCCGATTGCTGTAAGCCGCGAACACTTCCAAAACTCTGAATAACATGATTTTGGAATGCAGAACCAAACACGAAGTAGTGTAAAGAAGCACAAGAAGGGCGGCACCTTCTTCATTGAAGGGCGTACTCTTCTCAGCAGAAAACGAGCGGAAGAGGCAGCCTTCATTCTCCTGAGAACCCACACTCGCAAACCCACTCACGAAGAATGGTAAACGTATAGCAAGGAGACCATTCCACCTCAAGAAATCTGTCCTTTAATTCTGTGCGAACAAATGTTCCATTCAGCCTTTTATTGCTAAGCAGATATGAGAATCCCTCTTGGAGGCGAGCATTGACAACATTAGAAGCATGGAAAGTGGAAAGAAAAGGCAACATCGAAGGGTGGTTACGGTAAGAGTGGGACATGTCCAGAGAGATGGCTAGGAACCCGTTGAGTATCCGAGATTAATCACATTGACAACTTCGGTCACAAGGATTTGCAGTACACAGATATGTACGGCCTTCGACTGATAAGGAATTACACTTCAATGGAAACATGAATAGAACAGACGAATTAATATAGATGAGAGAAAGGAAAATGGAAAGAGAGAGAGAGAGAGAAGAGAGAGAGAGAGAGAGAGAGAGAGAGAGAGAGAGAGAGAGAGAGAGAGAGAGAGAGAGATTAAGACAGAGAGAGAATACAATGAAAGAGAGAGAGAGAGAGAGAGAGAGAGAGAGAGATTAAGACAGAGAGAGAATACAATGAAAGAGAGAGAGAGAGAGAGAGAGAGAGAGAGAGAGAGAGAGATTAAGACAGAGAGAGAATACAATGAAAGAGAGAGAGAGAGAGAGAGAGAGAATAATGGAAGAAGCTAACTAGCGTAGCGAGTGAAGGAAAAAATCAATTAAACGCGCGAATCTACATACAGCGGACTTGTATGAGGAAGAGGATGAGATACGGCATGCGAACATTGACTAGAGCAGTTGATGTTAAATGAGAAATGAAGCCCTCCTTCAAATTCAACAATAAATAAGAACACAACGTACAACTGCGGAGAATGCAAGAAAGGAGAAGAGAGGGCTTCTTGCAATAAGAGAAATAGAATTGTTAAAGAGCCCGAATCCGACCTCCCCATCCAAGCCGATAGACTCCTCTTCTCCAACAAATGTCAGGGTGGAAGAGGGCGTAGATGTAAGTGGAAGCTGCTCCGCATTCACGACGGAACCACAGCACGAGGAACTGAAGGGAAAACAATTCATAAGTCGCATTCAGAGGAGTTCAATTTGAATAGATAAGGAAGGAAATAGAAGAAGGACCTGCAGAAATGAGTAGGGAAGAGGGCCGTTATGGATGGTAGTCATGAGAGAGAAGTCGGATGCGAGCCAGAAAAGAGTGTGGAGCAGGAAGACGAGGAGAGGGCGCATCCCCAGCAAATGAGAGGCACCGGCAGTCACGAGAAACCCAGACATTAGCCAATCCTGCAGGAACGATATTCAGTTGACACCCGAATACAACATATTTACATTTCAACTTCCTTTTTACTTCAAGAATATAAACGATATCGCAACAAATTTCAAATGGGAAGTGAAGAAGTGAAAGATGAAAGGAGAGTAAGGGGAGGACCTGGAAAGGTTCGACGAGAATTGTGTGGGGGAGCATGGCAATGCGCAGTTTCATCCAGCGGCAGACTCGGGCATCGAAGCGGGAGGCGGTGCAGCCACCCGCGCGTTGCAGGGCAGGCAGGGAAGACAAGCCACATCTGATAAAGACACTTCCATCTCTCTTTCTCTCTCTCGCTCTCTCTCACACTCTTCCGTTCAACTTCAAAGAATCTTTAGATAACACACGCATTTTCTTAAATTGGGCAAAATGACGCATGAAAATTCGAGCGTAAACCTGTAATAGAACGTGGAGAAAGGAAAGAGGGAACGAACTTCCATCCCCTTCGAACAAGTTGAAGGCCAAAGAAGTAATCTTCGGCAAGGAACTGGGAGAATGCCTCTATCCCTCCGCACTCTTCCAGAGCACTCTTTCTTAACAACGATGACATCCCAGTCGAACAAACAAAACGAAGGCAGTTCCCGGCCAAATAAATTCGCGCATGGGAAGTTCCGAAGTACACCTAAGTACAGAATAAGTGTCAGAGTCTCTAGAGAAGTCTACTTTATATTCTTATC
Organism: Allodiplogaster sudhausi; assembly: GCA_945643635.1. Classification (NCBI taxonomy): domain Eukaryota; kingdom Metazoa; phylum Nematoda; class Chromadorea; order Rhabditida; family Diplogasteridae; genus Allodiplogaster; species Allodiplogaster sudhausi. Next base: position 5,562,996 of record CALZFC010000005.1, read on the forward strand.
TAATCTCTCAATTTTCGGAAGGAAAAGAGCTGTGTGCAGATAAGAAAATTCCTGGTACCATATTTGATGATAGATTATGAAAAAAGCGGTGTTAAATGAAGAATGCGATAACCTGTTCAAGACAAGCGCCGAAGCCGGGGCGGTCAGCACAGAAAGGAGTCTGAGTGACCAGGGCGACATCGGGCCGCATCGCAGCCACCATGTCAGTCAGGGCCTCCGGCAGCATTAGAATACCCGAGTCAGAGATCAAGACCAGAGGGAAGCGACTGGCCCGCCAGCCTGGCATCATGTTGTTGATCTTCGGATTCAAACCGACCTCCTCTCCACCTGCAAGGGAAAGGATTACATGAGTCATTTAATCGCAGCCTTTCAACAGGAACCACTGTAAATGAAAAGAGAGAAAGACGGTAGCTTGCCAATGAAGAGTGTGGATTGAACATGAGGGAACTGCTTCTGAAGAGAGCGAACGACATCCACTGCGGGGTCACACGCGTCGTGCACGCAGAACAACAATTCGAACTGCAAACTCCGTTCGCTAAATACTCATCGGATGTAGTATTCATGGGCTAAACCAGAACACCTAATTAAGTAAAATAGCCTTATTACGTTGCAGCGGCTGCTATTCTCTTGCTTATTGCGCATCGTTTAATTAATGAGAAGAGTAATTTTTAAGCAATAATAATGGCAAATGAATACCAAAAAACTCGACGATTAGAGGGGGGAGGATTTTTTTTTGGATAACCATTAAAAAGAAGAGAAATGAACCTTGGGATAGTCAAGAAGGAAGAAAGAGCGAAGATTCTCAGCGAGTGACTCATCCCTGCCCACGAGAGGCTTGATGATACTCACTCCGGGAGCATTCGACACTTTTCTTACTCCTCGGTGCAGTTTATACTTCCTGTAAAGTAGTAGATTAGACGGGTACGAAATTAACGAAATACAGCAATATTAATTCACTTGTCGTCTGCGTATGTTCTCCGGGAATCAGTGTTCAATAGCGCTATCGCTTCAAAGAGTTTCGTACTAGTTGGGGGACCAAAAAATTTTTTTTCCCATTCGAACCTAGGTCGTGCGCAGGCTTGGTTTTAGGCAATGGGAAATTTGGGTTCGAATGGCAGAAAACCTTTTTGGCTCCTCTAACTAGTATGGCGCCCACAATTTTCCATGCCTATTTTTGAAAGAGTCTAGGTAAAAGAAATACTGTCCGGAGCAGAAACGGGGAAAAATATTCAAAGAATCTACTATTCATATGGCGGAAAGCAAATAATTGTTTATACAAATAAACAAGAAGAGCAGAAAATAAAACGGACGCATAAATGAGGGCGACGCTGTGTAGAAGATACAGTCCAGCGACGAAGAAAAGAGCAGCAAGAGAGAGGACGTCGGCGAGATTCATCCCAACGGAAGAAGCTGAAGCCAGCAGAGCAAGGCCGGCGAGGGAAGCAGCCTCTGCAGGCACTCCATTCAATTCCCACTCACATCAAGCAACCGATAACACTCACGCACACTCACTCACCACCCAGACATTCTCTCTTCAGACAGATCGAGGGTAGAGAACAGGGTGAGGTTATGAGGAGACACTAGATAAGCACAGTGGAGAGGAAGTTACTACGCAGCGAAGAGATCGCGCCGTTGAGAAGCATAGAAACAGAGATGAGTCAGCGAGAGAGCGAGAGAGAGAGAGAGAGAGAGAGAGAGAGAGAGAGAGAGAGAGGAGGGAGGGAGAGAGAGGGGAATTGACTGTGCCCGAAATACAATACGGAAAATAGTAGAAGCGAGACGGAGCGTACAATCACACGAGGCTGCCAGGGTAAGAGCGAAAAATGAAGGGAAACGCTAAGCGCACTGTAGATTGTGGCGGAGAAACAGTTAGAGAAATGCTGCGAAAAGTAAACAGAATGCGCAAGCAGCCAAGAGCTTCTAAAGTACTCCGCGAAGCTTCTCGCTTGAGTTGCATTGGTAGCTGCAACAATCTATGATGAAGAGATGAAGAAGCAAATGCAATCGGATGACGAGGTCAACCCAGGGCTTCCAGAACATTGGAGATATTCGATGCATGGCACGTCAACCCGTTCACAATCAACGATTTCTAAGTTCTCTTTGCTCTTTATTGCAGATAACAAAAATAATACGGCACTGCATACAAATCTGCCATCTTCACTCCGTAAACTAACACGAATGTTAAAAACTGCCCGTATATGTCCATAAACGTTGTAGTAGGCTACAGAGGTCTAAGTGGGTAGGCAGCCCAGTAGTCCAAAAAGGGAGAAATAAGTAACATGCGGAACAGGAACTCCCTATTTTTCCAAGATTTTACGCCTGCGCAGCCAAATCACAATTAATGATAATAATTCTGTCGGCAATGTTCACTATTCTACAAATTCTGACAAAATAAATATGTAGAATGTGCAATAGACTTTTCTAGAATGATAAAGGGACTGTTAAATACGAAGACGAGAAGAGAGAGAAGAAGCGGAAGCGGGATGCCTTCGAATGGCATCCAAAGCAGCGGATAGCTGTCTCTGCACTGCATCGGCTTCCCCACTTGGCTCCAGCTGCACTGCACAATCTCGCGCCCTTCCCACCAACTCCACCAGCGTCTCCTCTTCCATCTCAAACATTCTAGTTTAGGACACAAATCAATTCGTCATCAATCTAATCTACACGCCGGTCCGCCATTCCAGTGGGCCAGATTTTCCAATATTCTCAATAGAAAATACCGTCAATTTTAAGTTATAATTGATGGAGGGAATTTAATTTGCATGTGTATTAAAAGAGATAGTGTTTAACATCTTCCCCCGTTGATGCTTCGAATTTTTGTGCAGGACTCTAGAGCGCGAAAAATTTGGGCCGAGCGGATAATTTTTCTAGAAGTGAAAAACTGTGCAAAAATCCCGATTCCATCTCAGGCATAAAAGAATTGATAATAATACTGAAAAGGAGAGTAGAAAGAAAGGAAAGAAAAAAACCTCCTCGCACTGTTCGGCGTAAAAATGATGAATGAGATGAATGAGCTGAACAAGAAGCTGCAGCTGCACCACGGGTTCAATGCAATTCGCACTCAGCTTAAAGAATAAATCTTTTAATTTCGTATTTATGAGGTAAACATCCAGACCACAAAATAAAGATGAAAATATTTCTGAGATCCTCTTGTGCCATCCTTCCTGAACGGCAGAATCAACCTAGCCATTCAGTAAGCATATAAAGAAAGTTCCGTATAGAGGGGACGGTACAAGTTCATTCCTGCTTTGCCATTCACAAGATTCGCCTCCGAGTCATCAGGCTCCCAGTATTTACATTTCATAACAAAATCATAAAAATAACCTTGAGAGCCTTGGAGATGATTTGACTGAGTCGATTTCCATCGCTGAAAACAGAAACTTCCTCTGCTCTTTCTCCTTCTCCCGCCACTTTCCGCTTCCAGAAGAGATGAGAAGTGGCGCACAACGCACGTGCTTGGTCTGCCTGCAATAAAGTCACCGGGCTGTTCATTCCAGATGGACGATCATAAAATATATTAGGACATATATTAGGACACAAATATGTGGCTAAACAACTGAATTCTGACCTTCTTGACCAGTTTTGTGGAGAGAAGAACCATTTGATTGGCTAGAGAGTCAAAGTCAGAATTGGAGAGGCATGAAGTGCAAGAAAGACTGGAGGAAACTAAGCAGTGAGCAGTGAGGCGAGAGCGACTTTCACACAATTCATCTTCCAACAGAGACAATGCCTGCAAATTTCACTTTATTCAACCAATCAACATGCAAACAATTATTTTTTTCTTTGGAAAAGAAAGGATCAATTCCAGAAACAATAACATCAAAATGCCTCTACCTCTTCTGAAAAAAAAAATCAACGTAAAACGAATGAAAGAACATTAAGGACCTTTGAGAAGAATTCGTAGACGACAACTGGTCGCTGAAGAAAAGGAATAGCATCAGCAACAAGGGCAGCCTGAACAAGAATGAAGTGAAGAAGTTGGAATAAAGGAAGGAGAGATCTGCCCAGAAGAGACCTCCACATAGAGACGAAGCGGCAGTTCGGCCTTCCCTTCCACCTCCAGAAGTCCATTGATACTTGACATCACGAAGAGGAACAGCTTTCTCATTTTCTCATCCCATTTCTCCTTGAAACGAGACTTATTAAAAGCAGCGGTGGTCATCAATATAAATTAAAGACTTCTTAGCAATCCTAGTGGCAAATAAGAATTAAGTGAAGGGTAATAAAAAAAAACTATGCTGAAAGTAAAGCAAAAGAGTAACTTCAGATTGCCTGCTCATGTACTGCAGAGCGAGATTGAAGAGAGCGAAGAGCAACGAAGGAAGAGTGAAAGAGAGACGAGAAGGTCCGCCCCGGCCAAGCATCTTCCGAACACTCGACAACAACTTAAATAGCACTCTTTTCGATCTCTCTCTCTCTCTCTCCTCTCTCTCATTTTGGGGAGCTGAAAAGGAAGAGACAAGGAATTGGCAGTCCAGATCGTTGTCGGCAGCCCGCACGAGATGGATGATCTTAGCCACGAGATTCTGTTCTTCGACCAAGTCGTCGTTGTCTCCGTCATAGATTGGCACTTTGCCAGGAGACGGCTCCTCCAGCAGAGGACTGATCAGATTCTCCAGTGCCTCCAGCTCATCTCCGTCTCGCACCTCCAGCTCCTTCTCCACCATTTCCTACAAATTTGGAGATTAAAGAATCTGATATAATTCTCACAGGGAAACAGTGAAACCTGAAGAAGTGTCGCAGCATTTCTGCATTGTGAGCGGTGGTCGAGAAGTTGGGTGAGAGGGACGAAGGATTGTAACTGGCAGATACGAGACGGCGTGGCATACTCATCCACTGAAAGTCGAAGGGTTCGCAGCAACTCCCGCCCCACTCCATCCAACTGGCTCACACTTAAGAAGAGAAAGAAAGAGAGAGAGAGAGAGAGAGAGAGAGAGAGAAGGGTGAGAGACAGAGGAGAAGAGAGCGAGAGAGAGTGAAGAAAAGAGGGTGAGAACTGACTCCTTGACGCCCTTCTCAGTCAGGATCTTGTGCAGGCTGTCGTAGACAGTATTCCCGAAGTCAACCCGATCGGGATAGCCTTTGAGCGCGAGACTGGCCAGGGAAGCCTGGAAAGGGAGGATGAGTGGGATGGAAGAGAGAGAACAGACATGGAGAGAGAAAGAGAGAAAAGATAGAGATGGAGAGAGAATAGACATGGAAAGAGAGAACATACATGGAGAGAGAGAGAGCAGACATAGAGAGAGAGCAGACATGGAGAGAGAATAGACATGGATTGAGAGAACAGACATGGAGAGAGACGATGTCCTCGGTGGGCATGGCCCGGCTGGAGATGACATTCTGAGCACTCTGGGCGAAGAGGGTGAAGAGGGAATTCTGGCCACGCGAGTCTTCACTGGCCAGCACAGCTACTCGCTCTATCAACGCACCCAGCACAGTCTCAAATGAAAAGAACTGCCCAATGTCTAAAGACATAAATGCCCCGCAACTCTCGTCCTATTCTCTGGACCTTCATGTTGACATCCTCGTTGAGTTCGCCACAAGCACTCAGAAACTCTTTGAGGGTTGCGAGATGGAAATCGTCAGCGAATACTTGGATGATACACTCCATGAGGTACTCCTGAAAGAGTAAAAGGATGAGAGAAGAAGAGAAAGGGAGACTTGCCTGGGAGATTGCGTCATGGCAAGAAACGACTTGCTCCAGGATGGAAGGCAACACTCTCTCCGCGTACACATCATACGTCAGATGGTTCAGCTGAGACAGCCGAACCATATTCGTGCCAACGAGGATCCGCAATTCCATTCGTTCTTTCTCGCGCTTTTCTCTTTCTCGGGACGGTCCCTCAATTGTCATCATTATAAGAAAAAATTAACTTAAAACTGAAAAAGAATTCACCTGATGCTGCATTCGAACCCAGAGCTTATTCATCTCTCCAAAATTGGTTAGGATGAAGTTGATGGCATTCATCACACTGTCAGCCTTCTCCTCATCCTTACCCTTCCTAAAACCATTCAAATCATTTCTATTGAAAAAAAAACAGGAAGGGTCGCGAGTCCCAAAAAACATACGAAATTGGGGAATCTGGAAGTAGATCGCGAGTTGTCTGCAGAAGATAGTTACGAAGAAAGAGCCCGCGAAGAGGATGCTGAACTCCTCGGCACATCTCAACGAGATCGTGCAGGATGTCAGAACGATTCCCTATTCCCTTCTTCATTTGAACAACTCCAATCGTCACGAGAAGATAGCTGTAAAAATTTTCCCTTTTTGGATAGCGAAGCTCTCACATTCAATTGATTACTGAATGTTTAAATTAAAACAAAGTGAACGAAACTAACAGCCGAGGGATGATAGACCCAGCATATTGGACTTGCTCGTACAACTCAAGGGGGTAGCGATCCGTCAGATCAGTCAAGTACGATTGCAAATGTTGCAATTCATTCGTTGCGTCAATATCTGAAGCATTCGATTGAGAGCTGACAAGACTCATTCAAAAAAAAATTGGAAATAAAGGATCATTAAAGGAAGCCCAGTCACATATCACTTAAAATGAACTAACGCATTCCTGGCGAAAGTGTTTAATGGTAATAACAGTTTTGTTTTTAAAATACCCCATACAAAACATGACGAAATTAAAAGGGAGAGCTGCTAAATAAATAATTAACATACATAAACGATAATAGAACTTCGGAGACAAGTTGTTGAAAAGAGCTGTGTGCAGATAAGAAAATTCCTGGTACCATATTTGATGATAGATTATGAAAAAAGCGGTGTTAAATGAAGAATGCGATAACCTGTTCAAGACAAGCGCCGAAGCCGGGGCGGTCAGCACAGAAAGGAGTCTGAGTGACCAGGGCGACATCGGGCCGCATCGCAGCCACCATGTCAGTCAGGGCCTCCGGCAGCATTAGAATACCCGAGTCAGAGATCAAGACCAGAGGGAAGCGACTGGCCCGCCAGCCTGGCATCATGTTGTTGATCTTCGGATTCAAACCGACCTCCTCTCCACCTGCAAGGGAAAGGATTACATGAGTCATTTAATCGCAGCCTTTCAACAGGAACCACTGTAAATGAAAAGAGAGAAAGACGGTAGCTTGCCAATGAAGAGTGTGGATTGAACATGAGGGAACTGCTTCTGAAGAGAGCGAACGACATCCACTGCGGGGTCACACGAGTCGTGCACGCAGAACAACAATTCGAACTGCAAACTCCGTTCGCTAAATACTCATCGGATGTAGTATTCATGGGCTAAACCAGAACACCTAATTAAGTAAAATAGCCTTATTACGTTGCAGCGGCTGCTATTCTCTTGCTTATTGCGCATCGTTTAATTAATGAGAAGAGTAATTTTTAAGCAATAATAATGGCAAATGAATACCAAAAAACTCGACGATTAGAGGGGGGAGGATTTTTTTTTGGATAACCATTAAAAAGAAGAGAAATGAACCTTGGGATAGTCAAGAAGGAAGAAAGAGCGAAGATTCTCAGCGAGTGACTCATCCCTGCCCACGAGAGGCTTGATGATACTCACTCCGGGAGCATTCGACACTTTTCTTACTCCTCGGTGCAGTTTATACTTCCTGTAAAGTAGTAGATTAGACGGGTACGAAATTAACGAAATACAGCAATATTAATTCACTTGTCGTCTGCGTATGTTCTCCGGGAATCAGTGTTCAATAGCGCTATCGCTTCAAAGAGTTTCGTACTAGTTGGGGGACCAAAAATTTTTTTTCCCATTCGAACCTAGGTCGTGCGCAGGCTTGGTTTTAGGCAATGGGAAATTTGGGTTCGAATGGCAGAAAACCTTTTTGCCTCCTCTAACTAGTATGGCGCCCACAATTTTCCATGCCTATTTTTGAAAGAGTCTATGGTAAAAGAAATACTGTCCGGAGCAGAAACGGGGAAAAATATTCAAAGAATCTACTATTCATATGGCGGAAAGCAAATAATTGTTTATACAAATAAACAAGAAGAGCAGAAAATAAAACGGACGCATAAATGAGGGCGACGCTGTGTAGAAGATACAGTCCAGCGACGAAGAAAAGAGCAGCAAGAGAGAGGACGTCGGCGAGATTCATCCCAACGGAAGAAGCTGAAGCCAGCAGAGCAAGGCCGGCGAGGGAAGCAGCCTCTGCAGGCACTCCACTCAATTCCCACTCACATCAAGCAACCGATAACACTCACGCACACTCACTCACCACCCAGACATTCTCTCTTCAGACAGATCGAGGGTAGAGAACAGGGTGAGGTTATGAGGAGACACTAGATAAGCACAGTGGAGAGGAAGTTACTACGCAGCGAAGAGATCGCGCCGTTGAGAAGCATAGAAACAGAGATGAGTCAGCGAGAGAGCGAGAGAGAGAGAGAGAGAGAGAGAGAGAGAGAGAGAGGGAGGGAGGGAGAGAGAGGGGAATTGACTGTGCCCCAAATACAATACGGAAAATAGTAGAAGCGAGACGGAGCGTACAATCACACGAGGCTGCCAGGGTAAGAGCGAAAAATGAAGGGAAACGCTAAGCACACTGTAGATTGTGGCGGAGAAACAGTTAGAGAAATGCTGCGAAAAGTAAACAGAATGCGCAAGCAGCCAAGAGCTTCTAAAGTACTCCGCGAAGCTTCTCGCTTGAGTTGCATTGGTAGCTGCAACAATCTATGATGAAGAGATGAAGAAGCAAATGCAATCGGATGACGAGGTCAACCCAGGGCTTCCAGAACATTGGAGATATTCGATGCATGGCACGTCAACCCGTTCACAATCAACGATTTCTAAGTTCTCTTTGCTCTTTATTGCAGATAACAAAAATAATACGGCACTGCATACAAATCTGCCATCTTCACTCCGTAAACTAACACGAATGTTAAAAACTGCCCGTATATGTCCATAAACGTTGTAGCAGGCTACAGAGGTCTAAGTGGGTAGGCAGCCCAGTAGTCCAAAAAGGGAGAAATAAGTAACATGCGGAACAGGAACTCCCTATTTTTCCAAGATTTTACGCCTGCGCAGCCAAATCACAATTAATGATAATAATTCTGTCGGCAATGTTCACTATTCTACAAATTCTGACAAAATAAATATGTAGAATGTGCAATAGACTTTTCTAGAACGATAAAGGGACTGTTAAATACGAAGACGAGAAGCGAGAGAAGAAGCGGAAGCGGGATGCCTTCGAATGGCATCCAAAGCAGCGGATAGCTGTCTCTGCACTGCATCGGCTTCCCCACTTGGCTCCAGCTGCACTGCACAATCTCGCGCCCTTCCCACCAACTCCACCAGCGTCTCCTCTTCCATCTCAAACATTCTAGTTTAGGACACAAATCAATTCGTCATCAATCTAATCTACACGCCGGTCCGCCATTCCAGTGGGCCAGATTTTCCAATATTCTCAATAGAAAATACCGTCAATTTTAAGTTATAATTGATGGAGGGAATTTAATTTGCATGTGTATTAAAAGAGATAGTGTTTAACATCTTCCCCCGTTGATGCTTCGAATTTTTGTGCAGGACTCTAGAGCGCGAAAAATTTGGGCCGAGCGGATAATTTTTCTAGAAGTGAAAAACTGTCCAAAAATCCCGATTCCATCTCAGGCATAAAAGAATTGATAATAATACTGAAAAGGAGAGTAGAAAGAAAGGAAAGAAAAAAACCTCCTCGCACTGTTCGGCGTAAAAATGATGAATGAGATGAATGAGCTGAACAAGAAGCTGCAGCTGCACCACGGGTTCAATGCAATTCGCACTCAGCTTAAAGAATAAATCTTTTAATTTCGTATTTATGAGGTAAACATCCAGACCACAAAATAAAGATGAAAATATTTCTGAGATCCTCTTGTGCCATCCTTCCTGAACGGCAGAATCAACCTAGCCATTCAGTAAGCATATAAAGAAAGTTCCGTATAGAGGGGACGGTACAAGTTCATTCCTGCTTTGCCATTCACAAGATTCGCCTCCGAGTCATCAGGCTCCCAGTATTTACATTTCATAACAAAATCATAAAAATAACCTTGAGAGCCTTGGAGATGATTTGACTGAGTCGATTTCCATCGCTGAAAACAGAAACTTCCTCTGCTCTTTCTCCTTCTCCCGCCACTTTCCGCTTCCAGAAGAGATGAGAAGTGGCGCACAACGCACGTGCTTGGTCTGCCTGCAATAAAGTCACCGGGCTGTTCATTCCAGATGGACGATCATAAAATATATTAGGACATATATTAGGACACAAATATGTGGCTAAACAACTGAATTCTGACCTTCTTGACCAGTTTTGTGGAGAGAAGAACCATTTGATTGGCTAGAGAGTCAAAGTCAGAATTGGAGAGGCATGAAGTGCAAGAAAGACTGGAGGAAACTAAGCAGTGAGCAGTGAGGCGAGAGCGACTTTCACACAATTCATCTTCCAACAGAGACAATGCCTGCAAATTTCACTTTATTCAACCAATCAACATGCAAACAATTATTTTTTTCTTTGGAAAAGAAAGGATCAATTCCAGAAACAATAACATCAAAATGCCTCTACCTCTTCTGAAAAAAAAAATCAACGTAAAACGAATGAAAGAACATTAAGGACCTTTGAGAAGAATTCGTAGACGACAACTGGTCGCTGAAGAAAAGGAATAGCATCAGCAACAAGGGCAGCCTGAACAAGAATGAAGTGAAGAAGTTGGAATAAAGGAAGGAGAGATCTGCCCAGAAGAGACCTCCACATAGAGACGAAGCGGCAGTTCGGCCTTCCCTTCCACCTCCAGAAGTCCATTGATACTTGACATCACGAAGAGGAACAGCTTTCTCATTTTCTCATCCCATTTCTCCTTGAAACGAGACTTATTAAAAGCAGCGGTGGTCATCAATATAAATTAAAGACTTCTTAGCAATCCTAGTGGCAAATAAGAATTAAGTGAAGGGTAATAAAAAAAAACTATGCTGAAAGTAAAGCAAAAGAGTAACTTCAGATTGCCTGCTCATGTACTGCAGAGCGAGATTGAAGAGAGCGAAGAGCAACGAAGGAAGAGTGAAAGAGAGACGAGAAGGTCCGCCCCGGCCAAGCATCTTCCGAACACTCGACAACAACTTAAATAGCACTCTTTTCGATCTCTCTCTCTCTCTCTCCTCTCTCTCATTTTGGGGAGCTGAAAAGGAAGAGACAAGGAATTGGCAGTCCAGATCGTTGTCGGCAGCCCGCACGAGATGGATGATCTTAGCCACGAGATTCTGTTCTTCGACCAAGTCGTCGTTGTCTCCGTCATAGATTGGCACTTTGCCAGGACACGGCTCCTCCAGCAGAGGACTGATCAGATTCTCCAGTGCCTCCAGCTCATCTCCGTCTCGCACCTCCAGCTCCTTCTCCACCATTTCCTACAAATTTGGAGATTAAAGAATCTGATATAATTCTCACAGGGAAACAGTGAAACCTGAAGAAGTGTCGCAGCATTTCTGCATTGTGAGCGGTGGTCGAGAAGTTGGGTGAGAGGGACGAAGGATTGTAACTGGCAGATACGAGACGGCGTGGCATACTCATCCACTGAAAGTCGAAGGGTTCGCAGCAACTCCCGCCCCACTCCATCCAACTGGCTCACACTTAAGAAGAGAAAGAAAGAGAGAGAGAGAGAGAGAGAGAGAGAGAGAGAGAGAAGGGTGAGAGACAGAGGAGAAGAGAGCGAGAGAGAGTGAAGAAAAGAGGGTGAGAACTGACTCCTTGACGCCCTTCTCAGTCAGGATCTTGTGCAGGCTGTCGTAGACAGTATTCCCGAAGTCAACCCGATCGGGATAGCCTTTGAGCGCGAGACTGGCCAGGGAAGCCTGGAAAGGGAGGATGAGTGGGATGGAAGAGAGAGAACAGACATGGAGAGAGAAAGAGAGAAAAGATAGAGATGGAGAGAGAATAGACATGGAAAGAGAGAACATACATGGAGAGAGAGAGAGCAGACATAGAGAGAGAGCAGACATGGAGAGAGAATAGACATGGATTGAGAGAACAGACATGGAGAGAGACGATGTCCTCGGTGGGCATGGCCCGGCTGGAGATGACATTCTGAGCACTCTGGGCGAAGAGGGTGAAGAGGGAATTCTGGCCACGCGAGTCTTCACTGGCCAGCACAGCTACTCGCTCTATCAACGCACCCAGCACAGTCTCAAATGAAAAGAACTGCCCAATGTCTAAAGACATAAATGCCCCGCTACTCTCGTCCTATTCTCTGGACCTTCATGTTGACATCCTCGTTGAGTTCGCCACAAGCACTCAGAAACTCTTTGAGGGTTGCGAGATGGAAATCATCAGCGAATACTTGGATGATACACTCCATGAGGTACTCCTGAAAGAGTAAAAGGATGAGAGAAGAAGAGAAAGGGAGACTTGCCTGGGAGATTGCGTCATGGCAAGAAACGACTTGCTCCAGGATGGAAGGCAACACTCTCTCCGCGTACACATCATACGTCAGATGGTTCAGCTGAGACAGCCGAACCATATTCGTGCCAACGAGGATCCGCAATTCCATTCGTTCTTTCTCGCGCTTTTCTCTTTCTCGGGACGGTCCCTCAATTGTCATCATTATAAGAAAAAATTAACTTAAAACTGAAAAAGAATTCACCTGATGCTGCATTCGAACCCAGAGCTTATTCATCTCTCCAAAATTGGTTAGGATGAAGTTGATGGCATTCATCACACTGCCAGCCTTCTCCTCATCCTTACCCTTCCTAAAACCATTCAAATCATTTCTATTGAAAAAAAACAGGAAGGGTCGCGAGTCCCAAAAAACATACGAAATTGGGGAATCTGGAAGTAGATCGCGAGTTGTCTGCAGAAGATAGTTACGAAGAAAGAGCCCGCGAAGAGGATGCTGAACTCCTCGGCACATCTCAACGAGATCGTGCAGGATGTCAGAACGATTCCCTATTCCCTTCTTCATTTGAACAACTCCAATCGTCACGAGAAGATAGCTGTAAAAATTTTCCCTTTTTGGATAGCGAAGCTCTCACATTCAATTGATTACTGAATGTTTAAATTAAAACAAAGTGAACGAAACTAACAGCCGAGGGATGATAGACCCAGCATATTGGACTTGCTCGTACAACTCAAGGGGGTAGCGATCCGTCAGATCAGTCAAGTACGATTGCAAATGTTGCAATTCATTCGTTGCGTCAATATCTGAAGCATTCGATTGAGAGCTGACAAGACTCATTCAAAAAAAAATTGGAAATAAAGGATCATTAAAGGAAGCCCAGTCACATATCACTTAAAATGAACTAACGCATTCCTGGCGAAAGTGTTTAATGGTAATAACAGTTTTGTTTTTAAAATACCCCATACAAAACATGACGAAATTAAAAGGGAGAGCTGCTAAATAAATAATTAACATACATAAACGATAATAGAACTTCGGAGACAAGTTGTTGGCCTTGAGCTCCATGAGCATGTTCGTGGCATGGCGAAGAGCGTCCAGCACCTTTTGTTTGTCAAGGCACCTCTTCATCTCAAAAGCTTCTTTCCGAACAACTTTGATTGCCTCTTCCAGCTGCGCTTCTTGGTCTCCTTGACCAAGCAAATTCGATTCCACAGCCATCGCGGCACCTTCAAGAAGCATGCTAATGGTTTTAAATTACTCAATTAACAAATAAATCTGCAAGACAACCTTTAACTTGGAAAATATAAGTGGGTGCTATTTTCCAAGCGCGCTTAGCAGGCTGACCTAGCGCTGGCCAGCGGGCTCGTTTAATAGAACATCAAATAGGATGGCGAGAAATACTAATACCGTATCTATGTCAAGTCCTGGTTTACACTATTTAAAACTATGAACCTTCAACAGTATTTTGTGCTGCTTGCCGATATGTTCTGATTTTAATTTTACCATTATAACTATGCATTTTTATAATGTTATAAGATGAAGGATTGGCGGAGCCTTGGTTGTGTCTATTTTATGCGTACCAGCACACTTGTATTGTCAAGTGTACCCGATCGTTTCTTTGTATGTTTAAGGGATGGGGAACCAATACGTTAAACCGGAAAAGATCGGCAATTCGCCGTACACGAGGAGCGGTCTTCCGCCCCCGCCGATTGCCAAGAAGTCAGTTTTTTTTAAACAAATATGATTTTGTTATTAGATTTATCCTCTTCCGGTATTGAAATGTTATAATGATACAGGTCAGGCTCTGACAAGCCTTCCCATCGCATCAATGACCCGATGAGCTTGGAGCTGCATATGGCGGATGAGCGGGTGCGGACTGCCGGGCTCTCCCCGGCAGAACGAGAGTGGCGTGCTAAGTGGATCCATGTCAGTTCATTCGCTTCGCCTTTCTAGTTTGCATAATTCTTGTGATACAAGATGTTTTCCCGGGATCACAGCAACAGAAGGTGTAATTGTGATTGTGAAGTGAGTGAGTGAGCAGTGCAGGACCAACACTTACACGCGGACGAGCCCATCACGGTGGACGCCGTCCATCGCCAGCTCAATCCCTTGCGAATCACTTACCGATGGCCATGGGACAAGCTCTATCTCCACCTTCTGAGGCCCACCTGCGGAGTCTACTACGGAACTGCCATCAGAGTCGCCGTTCCGAAAGTCATCTTCGGTCTGATTGCCCTGCAGACGATGTACTACTACTGGAAGTACGAGGCAAAGGTACGAAATATGAAGGGTCGCATACAGAGTATTAATTTTTTTGGAACTGTCATCAACCGTTGATCCATCAAACATTGAGTAATGTTGGGTGCAGATCAATGTCATTTTTGTGTTTAATTTAGGATTGGCAGCACCTTCGCGGAATTGAGACAATGCCACTGAAGCAGATTCTCATTCACGGTGATAAGATCCCCGAGACACTGAAAGAGACTGGACTCGTGAACCCTGGCAAGCATGACTACTTCAATGCATCCTTCGACAAGCGAGTTGCCTACCTCGACATTGGCGAGACTAAGCGTCCGTGGTAGCGAGCCCTCTTTCCACTAGATTTTAGTGTTCTTCATTGTTTCTTCAGATAAAAGAGTTTCAATGTATTCAGTTTCCGTGGTTGTTGCCGGTTGAACCACCGAATCGTATCTTAAATTGCTTTTATTCGATCCATTAAAACAACGGAAGCAGGGCAGTTAATGGCTGCCAAGTAGATGGAGCGATGACCGTTCCACGATGAGCGAGCGATTCACTGCTCTGCGTCAAGCTCTCCAGGTTACTAGTGTACTCATTCACAACACAAGTTTTCGTGAAAAATAGTTATTGAAACTACCTAAACCACTTTACTTCATTCACTCAGGATAGCCGTAGAATATTTTGTTCTATTCGAGACTATTTCTGCCCGAACTAAAGTATGACTTCTTCTTCAAAAGTGGTTTCATTGAAGGACGAAGGCGGAGTGCGTAACGACATTGAACAGCGGTTGCTGGCGGAAGATCTGTGTAAGAGGGTGGAGGGCAAGTTCGAGAGAGGAGTCTCTCTCCAGCTAGAGAGGCAGAGAAATGAAGTCGAGAAGAGACTTCTACGACTCTCTCGTGCATATAAGAGAGAAGTAGAGGCCAACGCAGCTCAGGTTAGCTGTTACTGCGCAATTCATTCAATAGTCAACGTTTTATTTTGTAGCTCGAAAGGGAAAAGCTAAGAATGGAAGAAAGACTCGATGAGCAGGAGAAGGAGATGCGACGCTCACTTCAACTTAAACTTCATGCAAGTTAATTTCAACTTTTATTTCGTCTGAATACTTTTATCAATGTCACTTTTTGAGCATGCAATTATTTTCCGTTGCCATGCCCCTTCTTTCCTCAATAGTTTTTATTTATTTAAGGTAAAATGGTATTGAATAGTATTTTTAGTCTGGGCGTATAATTTAGGAGAAGGAAGAGGCTCTCGAAAAAAAGACGGCGTCTGGAGAATCGACTGGATGAACTGCGGTATCGGGCGGAAGAGCTGGAGAGGGCGAGAGAAGACCTTTGCCGGCTCGGTCAAACTGAAAATGAAAGGATTCGAGTGGAAAATGAACGCCTTCGTGAATGGGAAAGAAGATTGGAGAGGTATTTTGACATTGTGTTCGGGGATCTTTTGGAATCAAAGCCTAATTTTTTTTTTATTCGGAGCCGTGAATTCTTGGGAATGACTCATCTCTGTTTTTGTTGTTCTCCATTTGGAATGGACTCTCTGCATCAGAGAAGAAGAAGAGAGATTGTTGACGATGCGAAGTGTCTGGGAAGTGGAGAGAGAGCGGCTGCGCCATTCTCTCGCTTCTCTGGAGGCTTCTCGTACTGAACTCAGGAAGAATCTTAGTCTCCTTGAGGAGGAAAATGCTTCTCTCAAACGGAAGGTCGACGACTTGGAGGCATTTAAGGTTGGCTGCTTTTCTTATTATTTCTTGTTAGCCTTCAGAGGGTTAGTAGTCTCCCACTTTTGAGGTTGAACTGGCGGTTGCGAAGGAGAACTACAGTAGACAATCTGAGGAATGCCGCAGCCTTGCCCTTCAACTTAGGAAATTTGCAGATTATGAAGATTTAAAAATGGATAAAGAAAGAGCGGAGAGGGAGTTAGAGGAGTGGAAGAGAGGAGAAGCGGGAAGGATGAAGATCAGTACAGCTGAGAACAAAGTCGAGTCCCAACTTGAGGCTGAACAAAGTCAGCTCAAGATTCGCGAGTTCAATCTTCTGCTCAATCTCGCTGTTAGTTTGTCCAATAGTGTAGAAATGTCACCTTGATCTTATACTTTTTTTCTGAACAGCGAGATCAACTTCGGAATGTCACAGCGGAACGAGACTTCTTGAGAGATGAAATTCGTGAGATGCGAAAGGAGAGAAGACTCGCCCAGCAGATGGCTTCTCGTACCATTTACAAATGTTCTTCAGATTCCTCTTGAATTTGACCGAACTCCTTTTCTTAGATCCAGTGGAAGTAGAGAGGAAGAGAAAGGATTGAGTGGCTGCTCTTCTCCTTTATCCGAGGAGGATGATGACCTCCGTGACATCGCCAAGAGGATGAACACACTTGATTCTCTTGCTGCGGTTCGTTTCTGCTTTAATTCATTGAATCAATGGATCGTTTCAGGCCCTCGATATTCATGGTGAAGGAAAAGTAGTGTTCCGCAGCGTTAAGAAAAGTGGAGGGTAGGCAAAATAGAATTTTCGATTTGAAAATGGGTTAAGAAGCAGTGTTTTTCGACCTAAAAGAAGATCTCACACTAATGCCCCTCAAAAACGATTGAATCGCCGCATCGCGACAACATTTTTATTACCTGCATTCGTTAGAATGTTACTACAAGACTTTTTGTTTTCTATTATAGAGAGTTAATGACTCTGTCAAAATACTGGCTTCCGTTCCCGCCGTGGAGAAGGCCATTCCATCGCAACTCAACTCCTCTGATAGCATTTCACCCGGCTACCGTACTTCCCCCGACTATGTTAGAAATTTTTTCGGAATACTAGTGCCTAGTTAGATTCCCTTTTGATAGTGTGTTTACTTATTTCTCACTATTTTCGCTGTTCTTTAGACAAGAAAAGACGGAAGACGCCATGAAGTTGCAAGAATACCTAAGAAGCTCAAAGAGAGAAGTGAAAAGAGATCGGGGAACGAAAGAGTGAAGAATGCGGGAGAGTGGGAGGTTGAAAGAACAGGAAGCGAGACAAAGGAGAGGCTTGGAAAGGAGATAGACAGTGAGAGAGTTGGAGAAGAGAGTGAAGAGAGAGTGAACGATAAGAGTGAAGGGGAGGTGAGAGAGTTGTCTCCTCCTCCTGCCGATTCTGCTCCAGCCCTTGCTGACCCGATCATGGCAGAATATATGGCCCTGATCAGAGGACAACAACCTCGGCTATCTCCTAGGGTTTGTTATTCTTTACTTTGTAAACATTTTAAACTTCATTAAATGGTTGTGACATTTTTTTTAGAATGAAGCGTTAGCCAGCGATAATATGAAAGTGGAAGGGAGACGGGAATCCGTGGAGGAATGGAGGCCTGATTCGCCTCGTGAAACTGCTTCTAACCATGGATTTGAGTGGTAACCTTTTGTATTCCCTTATTCTGATTGATCTCTTTGTTTTCATGTGATCTCTTTATTTTCGTGTTCTTGAATGCTTTGATTGTGCGTTCCTTCGTTGTATTTCTATCCTTATCAATGTGAAAATACCTATAATCTAGTCGACTTGTCATATCCTTACATTGATGAACTTAGCTCTGAAGTAAAGAACTTGGTTACTTTTGCCAACAATTTGCAAGCAGGTATTGGCCGTGGCATATTTTGATCATGCCCTTTTTAGATGAATGCTTACATAGATTGAGAAGGAGGGGCATGGCAAGGCCCTTCCAGCTCCCACTCTCGAGGAGAAGAACGGCGGAGGAGGGCGGGGGAGAGGCCGGCAGCACTTCTTCCTCTTCTCTTTCCACTGGGGCCCTGAAACAGCGGCTGGTTGGGACATGGAACCAACTGAAGTACAGTAATCTCTGGCTGCCCAACCGACGGAATGCGTACGAGGGGGGCAAGGACATCGTTCTTCTCGGCCAGTCCTTCCAGATGGACGGCTCCGGTTTGATTCCAGCTTGTGCCTTCCATCAGTTCAGGGATTTCTTGTGTTCAGAGCAAGAGAGGGCGGAGACCTTTTCCGCCTTCTTCTCTGCATACTACAGCCGGATCTGGCTGACCTACCGGACGGGCTTCTCTCCACTGGACGGGACCTCGCTGACTTCTGACTGTGGATGGGGTTGCATGCTGCGCAGCTGTCAGATGATGCTGGCTCAAGCCATTCTGGTCGCTCGGCTCGGAAGAGGTCAGTCTAGTCATTCCCTTTCCCTTTCCTTGCTCTCCGACTGCCTCCCCCCCTCTTTATAGGGTTGGTGTTTATTCATTATTCCAGAACAGTTAAATTGAGAATGGCGAAGCGCGTGTCACTCTCGACGACGGAGCGTCTTGAAACTTTTCGACGATATTGAAAGATGGGAAGCGGGAGGAAAGAGTGGGGAGATTCTGCAAGCGGGATTAACAAGCGAGATGTATGAAAGTGAAAGAAGCGAGGAGATGAGAGTGGAGAACGGGAAAGAAGCAGCCGACTTGTGTTCCGATGAAGTGGCAGTGGTTCTCCTCTTCGACGATGTTCCCTCCGCACCTCTCGGCTTGCCTGCCCTTCTCTCCCAAGCAGAGGAGGGCACAAAGGCCGTAGCTGGCAAATGGTTCACTCCTTCAAGAGCCCTCGTACTGTCCAGGTGACTTCGGTTATTTAGAAGACTTGTCCAGTTAATGGGAGTCTTCTCAGACGTTGTCTCCGTCGGTCTCCGTCTCCTCTCACGTCGGATTTCTCTTCTCTTCTCTGCACGGATGGCCGTGTTGTTCTGTCTGAAGCAGAGACTGCGACTGCGAATTGGACGAGGAAGCTTCTTCTTTTCGTCTGCTTGCGCCTCGGAGCTCACAAGATGAACGAGGTATTTCTTCGCTGTGATTTCTTAGACTCTTTCCTTTTCCTCTCTTCTTCAGTGCTACATTCCTCATATGAAGAGTCTTCTGAAACTGGAGACTTGTCTCGGAATAGTCGGGGGGCGACCGAATCATTCACTCTACTTCATTGGCTTTTATGATAATGTTAGTAATCCGTATGAGTACTCTGTAGAGAGCTAATGTTAAGAGATGATAAGTGAGAACTGAGTTGATGTGTGTTGACATAGGAATTGGTGTGTCTGGATCCTCACGTGGCCCATGCGTGGTCGGGAGGGGGTCGCGGCCGGGACTGGCTGGACACCTTCCACTGCTCCAATCTCTCTCGACTTCCGATGGTGGACATGGATCCGAGTTGTGCAGTGGGGTTCCTCTTCAACGACAAGGCTGCCTTTCATCACTCCATGAGCACCCTCAATCAAGTTTGTCTGCTTAATCTAATTATTTGTATTAAACAGGAGATAATTTGCATTTTAAGAGGAATTTTAGTTAATGTGGTTTCTGCTTGAGATGGTTGACAGAAATGCAATTACAGAGTGGAGCGATAGATATAGAAAGTGGAGTGAACGAGGACAGCAGAAAGAGCACGGAGCCTCTGTTCACTCTCGTAAGGCAAAGTGAAAGTGGCTCGATTTCTCTGGCTGGTAACCTCCAGTTCAGTCACTCAGAAAAGCTCCAGGCAGATCTCCATGGATTCGAATTGATAGGATAGTTTAATATATCATTTAGTCATGATTCTGCTTGTCTTTCAACGAGTCTGCGACTCAATCTGTGATGTATAAAGGAAGAATAGTCACTGGAGCCTTGTTCTAATCCAAATAGATCGAGAGAAGAAAGAAGTCTCATCCTTCAAGTCATTGATTGCGTAACACACTTGGATGCATGGATGTGCATGCCCGAAATCTCCAGAGACGACTTCGCTTAGAGGAGAGCTTGACAAAGAGGGCATTTTGTTCATATTCGAACTCTTAGAAATGGTTCTCGCTTGCGAAAAGATTAACTGTAAACCTAATATCGGGCGGTTTGTCTATGATGGAAGTGTTCAGAAAAAGGAGATTCTGAGTGGTTGTGCGAGGTTGCACGGGAAGGAGGGTCCCTGGGGGCAACAAATCTTCCTCTGTCACACTTCGGCTGGTAGCTCGCGCTCTTCTCTTTCTGGCTATCAGAATGAGGGTGCTGCTTCGCGAGTTCCTGATGGGCCATCTTATTGCTCATTGTTAGATTTGCCAGTACTCTATCAACATCGTACTATTTCAAGTTTTAATCATACTTTGGTTTATGTTCTTTTTATTCGTCAAGGTTTTAATTACTCTTGTTTACTTCCCTTTTGCTGTTTTGCATCATTTTAAATCGATAATAATCGCTTAAAAAATTTTGCGATTGAAAAATTGAGTCTCCGTTTTTTAATGAGATCAGGTGGAACTACCGGGCTGAAGGAGGAAGAGATGGTCCGCTTCTTTTCGGCCCATTTCTTACTTGTTGTCGCGTGCTTTGTCTACATCTGCATTGGAGCACTCGTCTTTCAGTCTCTCGAAGGACAACACTTTTCAGTCTGTGATGAGAGAGAGAGCGTCAGCAAGACAGATGTGAAAGGAGAGAGAAAGAGGGGGAGAGAGAGAGAGAGTGAAGATAAAGGAATAGAGAGAGAGAGAGAGAGCGAGAGAGAATTTATCAGGAGGCGAAGCAAGAGCAGCTGGAAAAGATAGAATCAGCCTCGAATGAGTTCATCGACCGCCTCGTCTCTCTCGTCGAGGAATTCCGAGTAGTGAAAGAAGAGAGTGAAGTGACTCAGGCAGAGGCAGCCGCTGCAGTTTCTGCTGCCAGTCAAGACACGTTCAACAGTGTAAGATGGCAATATTAACGCCTTAATTGAACTTATTTTATTTTCAACAGTTTTATATTCAAATTTATTTTGGTTTATGCTTCCATCTAAAAAATGTCCACTCTTGTCTGCGAAACGTGTCATCACAGAAAGAATGTCAGAGACGGAGATGATGGTCTTCCAAAAAAGGATGCATTCTGCGATCAAGTTTTCTATTTTCTCCGCCCTCTGTTTCGTCTTCGACATTTTTTCTGCAATGAAGAGTTTAGTGGCCAAAAACTTTTAGTGGAAGAGTGTTAGTGTATATATTGGATTACAGTATAAGGAGTCTTTTTGGCTAGGAAAATAAAGGTATCTGGAGTGGGAAAGTGGAAAGCGAAGAGGTGAAATAGCTTCAGTACCTGGACGTAGTATACAACGCCCACCGCGTGTCCAGGCACGGCTACGACTCGGACGCGCCCGAGTGGGATCTCCCCAACTCCATCTTCTTCACCACAACAATGCTCACGTCCATCGGCTACGGATTCGTAGTGCCCGTCACCTTCTACGGCAGTCTCTTCGGAGTGATCTACTGTCTCATTGGTTACTTCTACCTGCCACTCTGTCATCTTCTCCCATCCCTGTCCAGGCATTCCGCTTACTCTGGTCACTGTTGCCAACGTTGCCAAGTTCATCTCTGAATCTGCATTCCGCTGTCATTACGATGTATATGCCTGGTGGATGAGAAGGAAGGAGAGGAGAGACCAGAAACAACAACAAATGCCCATGTTTGGAGACGACGAGGACGAACAGGTTAAGAGAGAGAGAGAGAGAGAGAGAGAGAGAGAGAGAGAGGGAGAGAGAGAGAAACAAAGAAGGAGAGAGAGAGAGAGGATGAGAGAGAAAAAGAGAGACGAAGAGAGAGAGAGAGAGAGAGAGAGAGAAGAAGAGAGACTGTGTGAGAGAGAATGAAGATTACATAGACAGTAGTTTATAAAGGATAAGTATTAAAAAAACACCTGCAAATTAAACCGGTGTTTGCATGGCAGGAGATACTGGATCGTATTCAACTGGTACGCTTTCCTCCAGTTGCTGTATTCACATTCGTATTCCTCTATGGAATCGCTGCCTCGGTGATGCTCAAGGCAAGCGAGGAGGAGTGGACTTACGTGGAGAGTCTCTACTTCACTTTCATCTCCATTCTCACTGTCGGTCAGTGACTCTCTCCCTCTTTCTATTTCTCTTTCCTCCTCTCGCTCTCCCTCTCTCCTCTCATTGTATTGCTTTTGTGTCTCGTTGCCCTCTCTCTCTCTCTGTCTCTCTCGTACTCTCTCTCTCTCTGTCTCTCTCGAACTCTTTCTCTTTCTCTTTCCCTCGCACTCTCTCTTCCATTCGGACTCTCTCCCCATCCCCGTCTCCTTGGCAGGCTTCGGTGACTACCGACCTTCTCCGCGTAATCTTCTACCTTCTCTGATAATCGTGATGGGTGGAATCATTCTCACAACGATCTGCATGGACGTCGTTGGTAGAATGTATCTCAAGGATATCCACTACCTCGGCCGGAAGCTCAAGAGTAACAATCCATTCTACCTCATCCGAGAGGCCAAGGTCTAATTCTCTCTCTCTCTCTCTCTCTCTCTCTCTCTCTCTCTCTCTCTCATCTCGCTCTCTCTCTCACTTCGTCTTGCTCTCTCTCTCTTCATCTCGCTCTCTCTCTCTCGCTCACTTCATCTCGCTCTCTTCATCTCGCACTCTCTCTCTCTCTTCATCTCGCTCTCTCTCTTCATCTCCCTCTCTCTCTCTTCATCTCTCTGTCTATTCATCCCTCTCTCTCTCTCTCCTCATCTCGCTTTCTCTTTACATCTCTCTCTCTTCATATCGCTCTCTCTCTCTCTCTTCATCTCTCTTTCTCTCTCTCTCTCGCTCTCTCTCTCTCTCTTCATCTCTCTCTTCAGCCTGCTCTCTCTCTCTCTCTCTCTCTTCATCTCTCTCTCTTCATCTCTCTCTCTCTTCATCTCTCTCTCTCTTCATCTCTCTCTCTCTCTCTCTCTCTCTCTCTCTCTCTCTTCGTAGTCCAGGCCCGTCGTCGTCGTGCAGCGATTCATTCACTCTCTCTCTCTCTCTCTCTCTCTCTCTCTCTCTCTTCGTAGTCCAGGCCCGTCGTCGTCGTGCAGCGATTCATTGTATTGCTTTTGTGTCTCGTTGCCCTCTCTCTCTCTCTGTCTCTCTCGTACTCTCTCTCTCTCTGTCTCTCTCGAACTCTTTCTCTTTCTCTTTCCCTCGCACTCTCTCTCCCATTCGGACTCTCTCCCCATCCCCGTCTCCTTGGCAGGCTTCGGTGACTACCGACCTTCTCCGCGTAATCTTCTACCTTCTCTGATAATCGTGATGGGTGGAATCATTCTCACAACGATGTGCATGGACGTCGTTGGTAGAATGTATCTCAAGGATATCCACTACCTCGGCCGGAAGCTCAAAAGTAACAATCCATTCTACCTCATCCGAGAGGCCAAGGTCTAATTCTCTCTCTCTCTCTCTCTCTCTCTCTCTCTCTCCATCTCGCTCTCTCTCTCACTTCGTCTTGCTCTCTCTCTCTTCATCTCGCTCTCTCTCTCTCGCTCACTTCATCTCGCTCTCTTCATCTCGCACTCTCTCTCTCTCTTCATCTCGCTCTCTCTCTTCATCTCCCTCTCTCTCTCTTCATCTCTCTGTCTATTCATCCCTCTCTCTCTCTCCTCATCTCGCTTTCTCTTTACATCTCTCTCTCTTCATATCGCTCTCTCTCTCTCTTCATCTCTCTCTCTCTCTTCATTTCTCTCTCTCGCTCTCGCTCTCTCTCTCTCCATCTCTCTTTCTCTCTCTCTCTCGCTCTCTCTCTCTCTCTCTTCATCTCTCTCTTCAGCCTGCTCTCTCTCTCTCTCTCTCTTCATCTCTCTCTCTCTCTCTTCATCTCTCTCTCTCTCTTCATCTCTCTCTCTCTTCATCTCTCTCTCTCTCTCTCTCTCTCTCTCTCTCTCTCTCTTCGTAGTCCAGGCCCGTCGTCGTCGTGCAGCGATGGCCTCACTGCTGGCCCAGTTGGCTCGTGGCATAATCTTCGCCCACTGCGACTACTCTGAACTGGGCGGGCGGACGCGGTCGAAGAAGAAGAAGAAGACGCCAAAGAAGAGAAGGGGCTCCCACGTCTGTCCGTCTATCCGGGAGGGGATGAGTTGAGTTGTCTTTCTGTTCAGTGCCTAATGATGCCTTCATGTTCGCTCGTCTTCCGCCCGATCCCCCTTCCGACTGCCAAGTTGTCTCCACCTCCGCTTATTCAGTCCGCATTGCCTGGGCCCCTGCTTTCTCCAATGATGCCGATGTCTCCTACAATATTCAATATCGACTGAAGTTGGTCAATTCGCACTCAGATTTATGAATTTAAAAATTATTTATTGTAAAAAGGTAAAATATGTGATCCTCTTGCAGGCACACTGAGAATGCTCTGGTGCGAGAGTTGCGAGGAATCCGTGGAAATGCTGCGGAGATAATGTCCGTTGACTCGTGCTCACTCTACGAATTCAGAATCACTGCCTCCAGCAAGTTCGGGGAAAGCAAACCCGTCTTCCTCGTGCAATATACCGGTTACTTTTTGGGTTATTGGGGGGGGGGGGGTGACTTCGAGAGAATAATGCATTCAGCAAACGAAATTCTTCTCCAGAACCTCAGCTCTCTCCTCAACACATTCTGGCTACCAAGTTGAATGCCAATACCATTCAACTGACATGGGAACCACCATACAAGATAACTAATGATGTGTACTATTATGTCGTCTACTTCACGGAGAATCCAAATGCCTGCCTCAATGAGTGGCCGAAGATTAACGTTTCCGGAAGGAAGGTGGCCTAGAAGTAAAAAGAAGAGAGTGAGAGAAGGGAAAGAACAGAGACAGAGACAGAGAGAGAGAGAGAGAGAAAGAGAGAGAGAGAGAGAGAGAGAGAGAGAGAGAGAGAAAGAGAGAGAGAGAGTATATATACTTCTCTGAGGTGGTCTTCCCTGAACTTCGCTTCGACTGGTTCTACATGTTCTCTGCTACGGCCATCTTTAAAGATGGCCAGCGATCTCCACTTTCTCGTGCACTCTTCATTAAAACTGACAAGCTCGAGTTTCATCCTTCGTGTTAGTTGGTCTCGTTTGGTAGAGATGAACTTCCGAAAGATAGTGTGTGAAGGGGGAGAGAGAAGGAGAAGGAAGGAAGAGAAAAGAATGAGAAATAAAGGAGCGAGAGAGAAAGAGTATGAAGGGGGAGAGTGAGAGATGAAGACGATCGAGAGAGAGAGAGAGAAAGAAAGAGAGAGAGAGAGAGAGAGAGAGAGATGGAGAAAGAAGGGAGTTCGAGAAGGAGAAGGAAGGAAGAGAAAAGAAAGAGTGGTTTATATGTTTTAAGAGTGAAAAGCATGCAGGTGTGGGGCAGTCCAAGACAATCGAAGTAATGGATTCGATCTGTGGAAGGGGAGAGGATTCGGAGAAGGCGGCTCTGCTCAAGAGAGACTTTGTTTCCTTTGCTTGTTGATTCTCTTCTTGCTTTCCCGCTGTTACCCATCTCATGCTGGAATAAAGAAGAGGATGAACGAATACAAAATGTTATGTGATAGTAAGAGAGAGATATACTAAGGTTAGAGCGAGGAGAGAGAGAAAGATAGAGAAAGAGAGAGAAAGAGAGAGAGAGAGAGAGAGCGAGCGAGCGAGCGAGAGAGAGGGAGAGAGAGAGAGCGAGCGAGAGAGAGGGAGAGGAGAAGGAGAAACGAGCACGGAGAACTGAATAAAGTGAGATTGAGGAGCTGGAGACACTGCAAATGAGAAGCCGCCCGTTTGCGGCCACCGATTCTCCATTCTCAGCCCAAGTACTACCATCTCGTCCCTAACGAATTACCGCACAAAAGAGAGCGATTAAATAGAGCTGGGAAAGAAGTGAGTGAGGAGAGAGTAAGAGCACGAAAGAGGAAGAAAGAGAGAAGAAGACAGAGAGAGAGAGAGATAAGGAGAGAGCGCGAAGGGGAGCGAGGGCGAGAAAGAGAGGGAAAAAGAGAGAGAAGGAGGGACGGAGATGAAGAGCAAGAGGAGAGTGCATGGCATGGCATGCATTATTAAGTGGGCTGTCAGTGGATATGCCAGTGTACTGGCGTGACGCTTCTCTTCAACGCCTTCTGTCCAGCTCACACCCTCTCGCTCTCTTTCTCGCTCTTCCACTCACCCTCTCTCTCTCTTTCTCTGTCTCTCTCTCCCCTCTCGCCCTTCTCATCCCTCTCTCTGTCTCTCTCTCTCTCTCTCTCTGTCTCTCCTCTCATCCTCCTTCCAGTCAGCTAGCTTCCTTCGAATGTTTACACAATCTGCTTCTTCTTCTGCTCTTATACAGATGGAAAGAAAAGCATTATGAAGGTACCCTTTATTGCCACAGAAATCTATTACAAAAGTAACAAATAGTATTATTCTTGCCTTGTCCCCCCTCGATTTCCCACTCTCTTTCTCTAAATCTCTCCCTCTCTCTCGTCGTTCTCTTCTTTTTTCGCACTGTCATGCGAAGCACAGTGAGTTGGCAGTGGTACTAAAAGTCTCCTTTCCGGCTATGCCGCCAGAGGACATCTTGTTTGTGTATTGTTGCTCTAGTACAAAGGTTCCCATTCTGTCAGAGATAAATAGAAAAAGAGACAGACAGTTAGACGCGAGATGGCGAGAGCGAGAACGAGAGGGAGAGAGAGGAAAGGGAGAGACAAGAGAATTGAGTGGAAGAAAGAGAGGAATTGAGTGGAAGAAAGAGAGAGAGGAAGGCGAGATGAAGAGATGAAGGGACGGAATCTTGATATCGCATCAACTGCGGACAGGTAATATGTTGCTGCACCAGTTAGAGAACTAATGAGACAGTGAATACTGAAGATTGCTTAAGCACCAAGCAAGGCAGAAAATGCGCGAGCTGAGAAGTGAACCGCATAAATCACAGACCACATTAACTTTCAAATGATTTGGCCGTTCTTCTTTCCATGACAGATGACATGAATTAAGCTGAGGTGGCAATTGCACCTGCTGAGGTTTGCTATGCCTGGGTATTCTCTCCTTTCTCTCGCTCTCCTACTTCTTCATGCTCTCTGCACTCTTCCTCCTATTCTCTCCTCTCTCTCACTCTAATACTTCTTCATGCTCTCTTTACTCTCCCTCCTACATCTGTTCTAATTGACCCTTGCTGCTTCCATGAGCTTTTTGTCTTGTTTCGACGAGCATTACAGAAGAAATGACCTCAGGGAAGGAGTGAGACCAGAATAAGAAGACTGAAGAAAGACAGAACAAGAGAATGAGAGAGGAGAGAGAATGATGAAGAGAGCAGAAAGACAGATTGAAACAGCAGTGACAAACCATGCAGCAATTACTGTGCTTAAGGTTAGACAAGGAGACTCATGTGGAAGGACTCGATTAGACCGACCAAGACAAGGAGAAGCTTGTCATTCCTTTTTCTTTCTTCGTCTCTTTGTCTCTCTCTCTCTCACTATATGATAGCTTATCTATTCCCAATACTCTTTAGTTGTCCTTCTTCATCGGACATATCCATGGAATATTGCGAAATAAGATTGTGGATATTTAGTCATTTATTTTAATATAAAGCTTATGGTTAATGAGATGTATTCAAAATTTGATTTAGTCACTGTCAGCGAATTACTCTTGAAATATGGTGCTTTTGAAACGAAATGTGGAATAGTTTAAAAAAAATTCAAGAGCTGATCTGAAAGATGAAGGAATGAATGCCTATAAATGAATTTAATCATAAACGGAGAATTCAAGTCCCTTTCACCAGAAGGGAAATGAGAAGAAAGAGTGAACTGTAACTCGGTTTGTCAAGAGAAGCTTCCATTTGATAAGCCAAGCCTAAGAAGGAAATTGAAAGCCGCAGTTGTTTCCGTTTTCATAGATGGAGGGAGATGGGGAAACTGAAGGGTTTAGAGATGCGAAGAGAAACAGAAAAACGGAAATGAAAGAGAACTGCGACACTGATAGAGTAGGGAGTGTGACATTAATGTGTACGAAATGGTTAGTGAGAACGAGAGAGAGAGAGAGAGAGAGAGAGAGAGGGGGGGAATTGAACATGGAAGAAAGAATGGTAGAGAGGGAGGAAGAAAAAAAAGGAGAATAAGGGAGAAAGAGATAGTGCAGTAGTCAGATACGGTAGAAAATGAATCGTTCGTCATCCTCTCACCTCTCTTCCGCATTCTTGAACAACATTACTACATACATAATACAGTATCTAAATGGAATTAGGCCTTTCATTCCGATCAATTTTGATCCTGAATTTCTAGTTTAGAAGAATAGTTGAGATTTATTCGCGCCAGAGGGAGAGAGAGAGAAAGAGGTAAAAGAGAAGAGAGAGAGGGAGAGAAAACGGAGAGTCTGAGAGAAGTAGTGATATTGAGATAGAGAAACAGCGTGTAGAGTAAGAGAGATATGGAGTTGAAATGGAGGATTATGATGATTTGAAAGAGAATGAGCCGGCTGTCATTGGCTGGCCCCGCCCCTTTCTGGCTCACTTAACGGTCCTCTTTCTGTTCTCCTCTGCCCTCTCGCTTAGCCCCGCCCTCTCGTCCCTCTTCTTCCCTTCAATTCCTCGTCCGGTGGAAGGAAGTCTCCGAATCCGGAATCCACTCCGAATGGTCGACAAAGTCTTGCCTAAGAATGACTTCCCCTTCTGCACCAGGGAAGCTGCCGTCGCTGCTATCTCTTCCGACTCTTCCGCTGCGGCCACCGCTCTCGAGGCAAGTCTCTCTCTCTCTCTCTCTCTCTCTCTCTCTCTCTCTCAGTAATTGACGCTAATGTCCTCTTCAATTGAGAACTTTCTTCCTTGATCCTCAGAACAGCTCCGTGAGTGCCCTCTACAATGTTGTTTCCTCGTCTTCCAAGCAATCGTCCATCCAGGAGAGCATCTCTCATCATGGTAATCATCGTGTTTCAAGCCCATTCAGTTATTACGCGGTATTCAAAGCAAATGAAATGCCTATCGTTCATTTCTCACAGCTTCTATGATTGAGCTTCATTTAATTTTCTCTTTTTGTTCCGACTTCTTCGATATCCCCTCTCTGACCCGACAATCCCCGCCTTCTCCGTCTAATCACTTATTTTTCCCTATCCCGCTCTCTCTCCACAATTCCTTTTCTTCATTCTTCTCTCTTCCTATTCTTCTCTCGCTCACTTCCCTCTGCTTTCTCTTCTCTCTCTCTCTCTCTCTCTCTCTCTTTATCTCTTTCTTGCTACTCTCTCCTCGTCTATCTCTTCTATTCTCTTCTCTCTTTCCCTCAAAATATATGTACAACTTGTCTTTCATTTCATATGCCGTTCATCAATCATATCCTTTTTGCGCCGTCCGATCTCTTCTTTGTGTGCATTAAAATGCAATTTGCGCGAGCAGAAAAACTAGGATTCTGCCGGGACGACTTCGTTCAATTCTTTTCTGGTTATGAAAAGCTGACGCGGGAGGAGAGGAAGAGAGAGGAAGAGCGAAAGAGAAAGGGAGAGAGATAAAGAGAGAGATAGCTAGAGTGAAAATATAGAGCGAAAGAGGTATGTAGTGAGAATGCAAAAATAGAAGAGAGGAAGGTAGAGCAGCAGAGTGAATGAATTTCTAACAATGCCATTATCTGTTGTCGTTCTTCAGGCATGAATCTGAGTGTGGACGGAGGGTCGACTATCTCATCCGCTGCTCTTTCCATTTCCTTCCCCTCCACAACACTCAAGGATGAACAAGTTAGAGAGAGAAGGAAAGAAAGAAAGAGAGGGAAAGAGAGAGAAGGAGAGTAAGAGAGAGAGAGGGAAAGAGAGAGAGAGATAGAGAGAGAGAGAGACAGAAGGAAAGAAAGCGAGAGAGGGAGAGAGAGAGAGAAGGAACGAAGGAGAGAGAGAGTGGGGGAGAGAGAGAGAAGGAAAGTAGGAGAGAGAGAGAAGGAAAGTAAGAGAGAGAGAGGGAAAGAGAGAGAGAGAGAGAGAGAGAGAGAAGTCAGAAGAGAGTTTAGAGCGTGGCAAGTCACTTCGGAACTGTCTCGAACTGCTTCAACTGCCCTCCCTTCCGTCTGCCCTCGGCCTGCCCGACTTCGTCTTTCTCTCAACCAGGTTATATCACCTTTTCTCTCTCTCTCTCTCTCTCTCTCTCTTTGTTTTATTCTCTCTTTCTCCTTCGCTACAAATGGTCTCTTCTTTCTCTTCTCATTCGTCAGTTTTTCTCCCTCAGTTGGTGTTCTCTTTCACACCTTCAGGTCGTCTTGCATTAGCTGCTCAGTTATTGTTGGCACTGCGGCATGGATTGAAGTGGAGAGAGAAGTCGCTTCTCTATATTCTTCCCTGCATCTTTTTCACTCTCTCTCTCTCCACTCTCTCATTTCCCACTCTTTCCCAATCTCTCTCTCCCTTCTTAAACCTTTCTTCTTCTCTCTCCCTCCTATCTTTCTCTCTCTCTCTCTCTCTCTCTCTCTCTCTCTCGTTTTCTTCGCCTCCGAGTACTCTTCTTCTCTCACCTGCTACCGTATTCAGCCGCGCATGATTGATATCGCATCGCGCCCAGTGGAGGGCTAGCACATTTAGAAGCTCAGACTGAAAGAGAGCGAGTGAACAGTAGACCGAGAGAGAGAGAGGAAGGCTGAGAGACAGAGAGAGAGAGAGAGAGAGAGAGAGAGAGAGAGAGTGCGCGAAAGGGGGCCTGGTAATAGCTGCAGGCGGAGCTATTATCCGGATCCGTCTCGCTTTCAGGGGCTCCGATTAGAGCAGGCGGCAAGAGAAAAGAGAGAGAGAGGGGGGGGGGACGACAAACATTCTCCTTCTTCTCTTTCCGCGCAATCTGCCAACAGCTTCACCCCCTCTTCTTACCTATACAATCTCTTCTTCTCGCATTCTTGCCCCTTACTCTCTTCTTTCTCTCAATTCTCTATCCCTTCCGTCCTTCCTCATCTCTCTCTCTCTCTCTCTCTCTCTCTCTCTCTCTCTGATTCTCGTGATCTTCCTTATCTCTCCACTTCCTCGTGACATGATCAGGATTCGATTAATCCGTTGTGTCCACTCGTTTATTCCACCCCCTTGATATCTTCTTCCTCTTTGAACAGTCGCGCACTGCCAGCTGTTAATTGGTTGGCCGACAGAACACGAAAGAAGAGGAAATAAAAGAATGAGAAAGAGATGGGAGAGATGGAGAGTGGACTGGGAATGAAAGGTGAGAAATAGAAAGTGAGAGAAGGAAGGATCGAGAGAGAGAGAGAGAAAGAGAGAGTGAGGAAAGAGATACAGGGAAAGTGAAAGGAACGGCTGCTTGACCTCTTCCAGACACTGCTTGATAGAGTCGCCGGCGGCAACCACTTGGACTCTGCGGCACCTCTCTTTCTTCTCGCTCTATAGCACTTCTCCGCCGCCTCTCCTTGCGTCTCTCTCTCTCTCTCTTTCTCTCTCTCTCTCTCTCTCTCTCTCTCTCTCTCTGTCTTTTTCCCATCTCCATTCCGCTTACCCAACTAGCCATTATTCGTCTTGATTGACCTGGTGATCGCTATTATTTCTATAAGAGGTGTCAGGGGAGAAGCCCTTTTTCCCTCTCCTTCTTCATCTTTCTTTCTCTATTCTCTATCCGTGCGTCTTTTGATCCTATCCTTCTATCTATGTAGGTATTTTTATATGTATTTTGTATTTGTGGAAACTTATGGTACATACTATGTATGTAGATACATACATACATACATAAATACATACATACATACATAAATACATACATACATACATATGTACATATGTGCATTTTTCTTGTCCTAACAAGGATGGTAAGATGTTAGAAAAGAAAACTTCCGGAAACAATTTCGAGATTAGGTACAATGGACGCTAGATTACTGTGTGAAAGCAACAGTGCAACGATGAAAGCTACAGTACTTGGTTCGCTATCAATATCCCTTGCTGCCGCAACGGCTTCTTTCATCCCATTCGTCTCTTTCTCTTAAGTCTTTCTTCTCTTTCCCTCTCTTTCTCTTTCTATCTTCCTCTCACTCTTCATCTTTCCTTATTTCTCCTACCCTATCCTCATCAGACTGATAGCAGAGAAGGGCGAGTAGAAGAGATTGAGTGAGATGCGCCAAAGAGACTACAATGAAATTGTGTTTGGCGTTCTGTCTCAATTGGCCCTTGGCGAGTTTGGCTACTGGAGCCATGAATCAAAGAAAGAGAGTGAGAGAGAGAGAGAGGACGGAGAAACAGAGAAACAGAGAAAGAGCGAGAAGGAGAAGAGAGTGAAGAGAAAGAGTAGGGTAAAGCAATCTGATTGACTCTACACTATTTCTCTGGTGCTCCCCCAAAATTGAATCGTGCCAATTAGTCGCTGCCTCTTGTTATGCGAAGCATCCTTTCCCTTCCCTCCCTCTTTCCCTTTCTCTCTTTTCCTCTCTCTTTCCCTCTTGTATTTTGCTCTCGTTCAGTTTCTCTCCGATCTTTGTTGTCCACAAGTAATAATGAGGCTACTAATTCAAGCAGGAACATGGAAATCAAAGAGGGTCCTCTCTCTCATTCTCTCCCCCCCCCCTCTCTCTCTTTCTCTCTCTCTCTATCTGTATGTCTCCCTTTCTCTTCCTCATCCTCTCTCTTTCGCTCGTTCTCTCGAATCCTTGTTTACACTGTTCGGTTTTCCTAATCCTGCGAATTTCAGATCCGTACCAGATTCTCGGGCCAGTCAGCAGCCGTTTTGCACATTCTGGTCAGCGTTTACTTTTGCATAAATGACTGGCATGTAAGAAAAGGATACGGTAGGAAGAAGAGAGTGGTTATACGGTAAAAAGAAGAGAGTTGCAGGAAGCGGGCAGACTCAGCTGTGGCAGTTCCTGCTCGAACTCCTCTCGGACAACAGAAATGCCGAGGTGATCACTTGGGAGGGCACTCACGGAGAATTCAAACTCGTGGATCCGGATGAAGTTGCCAAGTCGGTTCTCTTCTCTTTCTCTCTCATCGAAGAAACCCCATGAACACTTTAAGAAAATGGGGTGAGAGGAAATCAAAGCCGAACATGAACTACGACAAGATGTCGCGAGCTCTGCGATATTACTACGACAAGAACATCATGTGCAAAGTGCATGGCAAAAGATATGCATACAAGTTCGACTTCAATGGTACGCCAGCCACGCTCGACATCTCTTTCTTTCTCTCTCTCCCTCACTCTCTCTCTCTCTCTCTATTTCTCTCTCTCTCCCTCACTCTCTCTCTCTCTCTCTATTTCTCTCTCTCTCTCTCTCCCTCTCTCTTTCCCACTCACTCTCTCCCTCTCTCTCTCCGTCACAATTTCTCTCTTTCAATGCTCTCTCCTTCAGGCATCGCCCAAGCCTTACAGCCTGCAGCTCCTTCCCCTTCATCAGAATACCTGAGTCCCTCTGTTAGTCGACTACAGAATGATCTTGGGTGGACAGCAGCAGCCAACTACCGTAGTCTCATTCCACACTCCTTCCAGGTGACATTCTCTCTCTCCATCACTCTCTCATTCATTCTATGTCATTCACAGGCTGCGACTGGTGGCTTCTTCCACCCAACAGGCTATGCTACTTTCGGAGGAGGCGCTTCTCTGCCCGCTCGTGCCTTTCCTCTCTATTCTCCTGCCAGTTATGGCCTGCCTTCTAAGACTGTCGACTGAGCCGTGTCTTCTTTTCTTTCTTTACCTCTTCGCGTACGTTGTTCCTTCTCTCTCTCTCTCTCTCTCTCTCTCTCTCTCTCTCTGTCTATCTTAAGCGTCCTCCATCTCTCTCTCTCTCTCGCTCTCTCTCACTCTCTCTCCCTCTTTCCTCTTTCTCTCTTCTCGTACCATTAGTAGCGACGGGCAATTCTCGGATATCACAAGCTTGATCTCTTCTTTTTACGAAGTCTCGTATTTTAATTCTAGTAGTCCTTTGGTATTGTGAAGGAAGAGATTACAAGTTCTCCCACTTGATACCTCAAAAATAACTTCGAACTGCGATAAGAATAGCTGCCCCACTTCCTCCTCTGCACCTTCCAACGAAGGTCATTTCAGATCCCCTTCAGAGGATTCATTCTTTTCTTTCAGGGCTGAACACAAACTTTCTGTTTATAAAATAAGGAACTTATCATAGTCACTAATAAATTGCATTCAAATGGTTCGCATCAGGTCTATATTAAGCAAATTCAGAATATCTCTGATATGGGGAGCAATGTGAGAAAAATAAATGGACCCGACAAATTTGACAAATGAACAATTAACAAAGAAAGACGCACGAACTGAGTGATCGATTGGCATTTGATGAATACTACAGAAGATGAAGAAGAAAGGAGAATCTGCACGGATGAAGAGCAGCTTTTATTTTCATTCAAAACATTCAACAAGAAACTTCTCTTCTTGCAAAACACGGCAGATTTTAAAATGTCACAACAAACCAGCGGCTGGGCAGAGTTGGGAATGGCAATGAGAACGACAGGGAAGGCACGAAGAAGGAGATGCAGCGCATTGCGCTGCGCAGTTGCTACGACACTCGAAAAGACACGAAGGAGCTGACAAGGGAAAGGAGGAAGGAGGGGGGATCTGCTGCGGAGAGGGAGAGGAGGCAGAGGGATACGAACTCAGACAACGATGGTGGCATCCCTGCTGGCAGGCGAGGCAGTCGGAGGAGGGAGAGAGGGCAGACACTGGCAGGGAAGGGTAGCTGTAGTAGGAGGGGCGAGCTGGGTTGCACACAGGGGAGCACTGAGAAGGGCAGTACTGCTGACAGAGGAATGGAGAGGAGGGAAGGGGAATGGGAAGAGGTGGCGGAGGAGGAGGGGGAGGGGGCTGGGGAAGAATCAGAGGGCAAACATTGTTGCAGGCGGCGCCACACTGCATCTGAATTACTCATGAACTGAGAGAGAGAGAGAGAGAGAGAGAGAGAGAGAGAGAGAGAGAGAGAGAGAGAGAGAGAGAAGAGAGAGAGAGACTGACCTGGCAGACAGAGAGCGGCTCTCTGCAGGACTGGAGGCAGCCTGTGGCACAAGACTGCAGACACTGAGGACGAGTCTGTTGAAGCAGGAAGAGAGGGAGGGGGGAGAGAGTAATTGGGGGAAGAGGAGAGGGAGAGGAAGAGGGAGGGGGCAGAGAGGAAGAGTCATTCAGAGAAGGCGCAAGCTGGCAGAGGAACGGGCAGGTCTCCGCACAACTCAGACGGCACTCCGCTGCTGAGAGGGACGACGGGCACGCGGAGACACACGCAGTATCACAGGCAGCCAGACAAGCAGACAGGGACGAAGAATCTGGAGAGAGTGAGAGAGTTAGAGAGTCAGAGAGAGAGTGAGTGAGAGAGAGTGAGAGTGAGAGAGAGTTTGAGAGTCAGAGAGAGAGAGCAAGAGAGTGAGAGGGAGTGAGGGAGTTGGAGAGAGAATGAGAAAGTGAGAGAGTTAGAGAGAGAGAGAGTGAGAGACTGAGTGAGTGAGTGAGAGAGACGGAGACTCAGTGGCATACAAGAGAAAAGAGACCATCACGAAGTATTGGCGATGCGGTGGGAGAGGCAGTGGAGAGAGTTGAAGGAGCTGCCGACTGTGATTGTATAGAACAAGAGGGAGAACTGCTTAGTGCGCACCATGGATACGGAAGAGTTCTGAAGGCAGAGGGATCAATCAAAATTGAGAGAGAGAAAGAAAAAAAAGAATAAGAAGGAAGAAAAGAGAATGACAAGCCTCCATTGACATGGATCGACATTATTTTGTATGCATGCAGAGGAACACAAGGAAGGAGGAAGAAGAGGAAGCAGAAGAAGGAAGCGAGGATTGAAGGAAGCACAGAATGAGGAACAGCTTCCTTGGCACACTGGCTGAACACTCTCCATATTCCCTCTCTATCACACTTTCTCTCTTTCTCTGGGTCTCCTCTTTCTCTTTTAATTCTCCTCTCTCTCCTCTCCTTCACTCTGTCTTCTCTCTCTCTCTCTCTCTCTCTCTTTCTCTCTCTCTCTCTCTCTCTCTCTCTCTCTTCATCTTCCACCTGGCAGCTCATAGTGACATCGTGACAGAGACTTCTGCAGGTGTCCTCACAAGTCGGGCTGCTTCCTCTCTCTATCCA
The DNA here is from genome assembly GCA_945643635.1 of Allodiplogaster sudhausi. Taxonomy (NCBI): domain Eukaryota; kingdom Metazoa; phylum Nematoda; class Chromadorea; order Rhabditida; family Diplogasteridae; genus Allodiplogaster; species Allodiplogaster sudhausi. Next base: position 5,599,222 of record CALZFC010000005.1, read on the forward strand.
ATTCAAGCAGTTCGCTCCAGTGCACTGGCAATGAATGAGGGAATAAAATGAATCTGTAACATCCAGAGCTCAACAAAATATTTCAGTGCCTGCGAATTGTAACTGCAGACCAAGGACTTCTTTTGCTTTTTACATTGCACGTGGACGGCGTAGCGGTCAAAAATTAGCAGAAATTTCTTACTTGGGTGGCAGAATTCGGCAGAAGAACGGCAGAGAAGATGGGAAACCACCACGACATCCGACTATTCTTCTGAAGCCAACTCACCCATCTATACTCATGCTGAAATAAGCAAGGGCATGAGAGAGAGAGACAGAGAGAGACAGAGAGAGACAGAGAGAGAGAGAGGAGGGGGTGAGCAAGCAAGAGAGTGGAAGAGGGAGGGAGAGCAAAGAAGCCATAAGTCGCTTTGTGTACTTGTTGTACGATCGTCTCGCTTCCTCATACTCTCTACGCGATGTCTCTCTTCATGGCTGTCTCTCCTCCTTCATCTCGTATTTCTGTTCTCAGATAACAGAGTCCGATGGATATTGTGCAATGCTGAATATAAAATCTTCCAAATTCTTATACAGACTAAGCTTTGTTGAAATGAAAATTTTTGTAAAGAATTTATGTTATTCGAACACAGTCAACTAAATTACTCACCGCAAACATTATGTATGTATGTATGTATGTATGTACATATGCATGTATGTAAATACATTCATTTCACGTTTTTCGAATTCCTGTCAATTTTTAAATAATGGCAGTTTGTCTTCTTTCGGGTAACTTCCTTTCTGTCAGTTTCTTCTGCCCGCAATCGAAAATTGAAAAAAAGGGTGAGAAATGGAAGAACAGTTCAAGGAGGGAAACATCAAGTGATGAGAAATCATGAGACAACGAATAGTGAAATGAATATTAAGATGCTAAACAGTGACAAGATGAATATTAAGATGCTAAACAGTGACAAGAAAAAATCGATAATTTCTAATCATTTGATAAGAAGTTATCAGTTTTTGCTTATAAAAAATTTCATTTCATATATTTTTCAATGAAATTTATCCGGTACCATTATTTTGTCTCTTCCCACATCCCCAAATAATAAAAGTAGAGATTGTATCATTGATAACGGAAATCGATAAATCAGACCTTATCACGCATGTTCATTAGTTGAGCAGATTCGCCTAACGATTCTGAATCTAATTATGTAATCAGTTTTGAAAATAAGTGCCGGTTAACAATATATTTTTTATTCTGTGTACTTTGCATCACTTTCTTCAGGATTCCCCATTGTCTTTGTCTTTGTCAAAATTATTGACCCGGTATGATGCTTCAAATCGATGTTGCTGCACTAGCATTGAACCTTAGACATGTACCGCGCGCTCTTTTCGTCTCCGGTTTAATTACCCAAGTTTGAGGTAGCGAAATAGTACAGGCAGAGAAAAAAAGGGTTAGGCCCCGCCCCCTCGGCCTGCGAGGCCTCCCTGCCCTGTTCTTTCTTTAAAAAAAGTGATGCAAAGTACACAGAATAAAAAAATATATTGTTAACCGGCACTTATTTTCAAAACTGATTACATAATTAGATTCAGAATCGTTAGGCGAATCTGCTCAACTAATGAACATGCGTGATAAGGTCTGATTTATCGATTTCCGTTATCAATGATACAATCTCTACTTTTATTATTTGGGGATGTGGGAAGAGACAAAATAATGGTACAGGATAAATTTCATTGAAAAATATATGAAATGAAATTTTTATAAGCAAAAACTGATAACTTCTTATCAAATGATTAGAAATTATCGATTTTTTATCAGTAGCATCCGTTCTCTATAAGCAAACTAATGAACCAGTTAAAATATTTTAGTCTTTCCTAGGAAAATTGTTATTAACGAGGATGCATTTGGATGCGTCCGATGCGTCCGACGCATCCTTGGTACCAAGATCCTGGGCGGGACTGTACATACATATGTATCTATGTACATAACTCGCTCTCATTCCTTCTCTCTTTACCACTAAACCATGTTCTCGATTACTGAAACCGAAGCGATAAATTTCTCATACTTAAACTGATGGCAAGTATCTGTGTTAGAGATATCCGTTGATCTGGAACTGTTAAGCCCCGGAGCAGATGTGGCCAAGAAGGCCGAGTTGTTGTAACTAAAAACACATTTCACTATGCACGTACATATGTTTAGTTAAAATATTTACATTGCAAGATTGTCTTCCTTCCGGATGTCTCATTTCACACTATTCGCTATTTAAATTTTCTTTTATTTATATTCTCACCTGATATTATGGTCAATCAGCCCAGGGAGAGGAGTCGGAGGCAAAAAGCTTTCCTTTTTGGATCTGAAATAAATGTCTTTAATTGTGTCCTCGTTTGAAGTAATAAAATACTGACAAGTCTTTGATGTGGGATTTCTTCTCTTTTTCTACCCGCTCGCCCTCGTTCTGTGCAAGAGAATGCCTTGCTTCCTGCTTCTTCGTGTACATTCTGAAGAACTCAGGAGGTTAAACCACTTTTAGATGAAAATGGAATAAAAAGGATGGGAGTGAACTAAAAAAAAAGAGCAGAAAGAGAAGCTGCCTTGTGCTTGGAATGGCATCTATGCAGTGAATCTTCTCCATGGCCATGGCCACTCCCTCCGAGACAGGAGTTTTATTTGCTGCAAGAAGAACCAAAAATACGACTGGCACCAATCGGAGGATCAGCAGAAGAATCAGCAGCCAGAGGGAAAGGAAAGAACTCTCCAGTCGCGGATCGCAACTATTCTACAATTTGAATAATTAAAGAAAATCACGAATTCCACAAGAAAACATTAAAATTCAAGGTGCCAAAATTGAAAATGAAGGATGCAGCAACCTGATGGTCGGAGTGTCTATTGGAAATAGCGTAGAGGTCGTAGTGGAAAGAGCACGAAAGTCGATGCTCCATCTTCTGCAGTCCACCGGGATTGTAGGGAATGGCGTGATCAAGGATGGAGGAGATGCCAACGGAGACAGCCGAGGAGAGTGGGGGGAGGGAGAAGAGGAACAAGTGCAGAGTCACCACGCTCAGCAACATCGCAGTCAATGCGAGGACCTCCAGGAAAAGAACATTCTCACAACCACCATCAAGCTTATCACAAATCACTATTCTTTCATTCGACGAGTTTACTTCCCCAAAATGTATAATGGTTTTTTTTTCATTCGACTTTGGGCTTCACAACAAACGAAATTAAATCTTTTTCTTCTCTCGAAATCTCGCGTTTTCACTCGCATTTTGCACATATCAACCCGCAGGATAAATACAAACACAAAAAATTGTAGATGTCGCCCTTCTGAAAACTCCGAGGCAGAAGAAGGAGATGAGAGCGCAGACAAAAAGAAGCAGACAGACCAACTCAGAGAAGAAGAAACACGACGTCAGAGTCTTGTACTGCAAGGCAAATAAATTAAGGAATAAGGGTGACGGAGAGGAGACAGAAAATAAATGAGAAAAGAGAACGAGAAATTAGAGACGTAAGAGGACGAGAAAGAACGAATAATAAAAGAATATGAGAGAAAGAGAAGTTGAGATGTTAGAATGAAAAAGAAGTGGTACTCTGAATCTAAAAACAACCGTTTTCTGCAGATCCAGAACATGAAGTTCGGATTCATTGAGTTTGTATGAAACGAGAGTTGGATTGAAGTTGATCTTGGAGATGGCAATGGACTTGTCAATATAGTCAAGGAGTTCTTCTTGAACAACTCCAGCTCTCCAAGAAAAGACTCCAGTCACTATGACAGAGACGACGAGAGAGCACACAGCTGCGAGAGACGCAGTCGCCAGCAGAGACTGACGCCAGTGGGCAGTCTAAGAGAGATCATGAGATATGGGCAGCAAATGATCACAGATAGATCAATAAGATGTTGAGCATGCAAGGAACATCGAACAGAAAGTCATGGAAAATGCCGAATATTAATATTAGCTATGCATGTTAAAATATATAATTTTCGATATTTGTTCAAGACAAAACACGAGAAAAGAAACCTTTTGGAAAGTGACACGATTGCCAGTGCCGGAGGGGTTAGCAGAAGAGTAAACTCGAGGGGAGAGAGTGGAGAAGGGCTCCATTCATCTGCCTTCATGCAATTGCAGGCCTGGCCGAATCAGAAGGAAATTATGCATTCCATTTCAAACAGTCTATTCATATTTGAACATCAATTGTGGATGCCAATAATGATTCAATGTACACAAAATGCTATAGTTATGGATGTGTTGTATAATCACTATGCAAAACCAAACAAAGACGCAGACGACATCAAAATGAATGCACTGGACGTTTGCAGAGCATTCGCAAAACCTGCTGTAATCATTAACATTCCATATACGTGTTGAAATATAAGAAGCAAAGTCAATTATAATTTTAGCAGTTATAATGAATGTTAGGTTCCGGGATAACTAACAAAAAGAAAAATATAAGGCTGATGGTGGCAGTGGACAATCAAATTGGATGTGAAGAAGACAAACCACGATCGCATCAATTTTAGGGCTTGTTGCAGAGAAAAGAAGGGAACTGAAAAGATGAGGAGAGAGGAACGGAGGTTGCCATCACATGCAACCAGCCTGAGACGAGTGTTCAGGTGGGAAAGGCAAGAGAGAAGGAGAAAGAGAGAGAGAGAGAGAGAGAGTGAGAGAGAGAGAAAGGAGTGGAGGGGACAGTGGATGCGTGCTGTCTTCAAGGACGCCTCTTCCTCCATCCCGCCCATTCCCACCCATTGAATCCGCCCCCCCCCCCTTATCCCGGTGACTCCCCGATCTGCACTCGAATGGGAGAAAGTTGTGAGGGAAGTCTGACCTCGTTCTCTTCCTGCACAACTCGACTAACCAGAGGCAATGATGGAACAAACTGTGAAGAAAGACATTTATCGTAGCATCGGGCACAATAACAATATAAAAAACAACTAAAAAGCTTAAAACAGTAGCGAATCTATCTGTTTACGTGAAGGCACAAATCCTCTCGAAGTGGAATGGATTGAATGCCGAGAGATGCATTATCTGCTCTTTTCCCACTTCACTTCGGGCTGAAACAGCAAGGGAAATAGAAATGGGCTCAAGAAGGCAGAAGGAAGAGAAAATGAACCATTTGGAGAGGTGAGCCACTGCTTCTCCAACAAGTATTCGTACATATTCCCTGCTTCTTCTCGCGAGTAAACTCTCGTTTCAATCGGAATAAACGGCTGAAAGCATACTGTGTGATACGAATAGATTACATATTTATTAGAGAGATCTTCAATTACAAGGCAAAGGCCAGCGAATAGCTCAGTTCGCAGTCTGAATCATAAATGAATATGGATAACCTCGATGTGCTCGAATCCTTCTTCTCCAAACAACTCGAGGGGAGTGTTGCGAGGCACGGTGACTTTGTCCCTCGCATCGGACAACTCCTTCTTATCCGCCACCATCATAATCGCTCCGTTGGACTGCAAAGAAAAGACTACACGGAAGTAGAGAATGGAGAGAGAGAGGGATGGAAGTAGGAAGGGAGAAAGAGAGAAAGTGAGTGGGGTGTGGAAAGAGAGAGAGAGAGAGAGAGAGAGAGAGAGAAAGAGAAAGAAAAGAAAGGAATGGGTGCATCTCCTACCCAGTCTGCCTGGAGTAACCGACGAAAATGCTCGATGAGTGTGAGATCATGAGCAGCCGCCTGTTCAAATCATGAATAAGAGATTGAGGAGGGAGTGAAAAGAAAGACTTACATAGCTGTTGTCCGCTCTCTTCACGAGAGTTCTGCCAAAGAGAGAGTTCGCATCATCAATGGCCAGCAGAAGAGAGATCCGGCCGGCCGATGCATGAAGACGCAGCTCGCGGAACACTCCGCCCACGCAGTCAGAGGCCAGCAGGGGGGAGGAGATTCCCAATTCAATCATCTCCCCCAGATTCCCCCCTTCATTCGTCCGCTCCACCTTGCTCCACTCGTAGCTGCGAGATACTGGCAGCTCTGACAATCTACGAAATACCACATTTTAATACTCACAATTCAAAAACATACAACCAGAGCGAGAGAACAAGAGAGTGTTGAGGAAGAGAACGGGAAAGAGAAAGAGAAAGAGAGAAAGAGAAAGAGAAAGAGAAAGAGAAAGAGAGAGAGAGAGAGAAATATAGAGGGGTACACAAGGAATCACAATCTTTCAGAAGCGAACCGTTTCCAAATATGGGCGTTTTGCTGTTTGAGGCGTTGTAGAATGGCGACTGCGTTGTGAGGGTCATTGATCCGAGAAGGAACCACGGAGGACATCTCTACCTCACGCACTTTGCGGGTCAGTTCCATCGCTCCAAGAAAACAGTTAAAAAGGCAATGAAAATGACAAGAAATGGAGTACCGGAGGGGAGGTAGATCAGGACGAACTCTTTGAGCAAGGCACAGTGAAGGGCTTGAGCCAGACTGACACTCTTCCCTGTCCCGAATGGACCCCACAACACCGTTTTGATGGCAGGGATCGCGGTGTGAACCGCATCCAAAACTCCAGTCAACTTAAGAGGTATTCATGAAAACAGTAAAAGAGAGGAAAGAACACCTCGATCAAAGGATGCCTGGCCATGAGAACACACTCGTCCAGAGTCTGAATCTGCTTCCGCAGATGATTGGGGAGATACTGCGGGAAGCCGAGTTGTTCTGCCTGGGCCTTCTCCACTTCGTAGAATCGGCCGATATCCTTCGTGGTGAGAGCACGAGCACCCTCCGCGGACTGCGCGTAGCCACGTGCCAGCCATTCACGGCCTGCTCACATTTACATTCTCATATCTGCTCGGTCTTTAATATTTGTTGGGTTCAGTAACATTATTTAAAGGTGAATAATAATTTTATATTTGGGCAAAAATCGTAAATTCATTTCTGTAAAGATGATAATTTCAATCAAATCTTACGGCACGCAGTGCAGCATGGTATCTACCCAAAGATTGCTCTATTTCGCGCATTGATACTCCAACTTGTGTAATGAGTATATCCCACAGAGGTAATCAATGCTTTAAACTTACTCATCGCTTTAATCCAATAGTTTAAGTTGCATATGAGATGTTCATGAACCTTTGAGGGCGAAAAGTAAAAAAAAACACAGATTAATCTCCAACCTCCTTTTCTCCCGCCCCTTACAAAAATAACAACTAATACATCGATACTATGAAATAATAGGTTCAAAATATATACGGACCAGTCAGTCGCGCCAGTCGAAGAAGACTCCTCCTCCCCATCTTAAAAGAAAAGGACAAGGTATTGCACATTTTAGCCATCTGCGATAGAGAACTTTGGTTGTGACCGCTCAAAAGGAACAGTACGCAAAAATAGACCCAGTACATTTATTCAACAACAAGTCCGACCAACAATTCAGGCTTAAGAGCTAAAACAGAAAAAAAAATAATCTGATATGCTTGTTGTTAAAGTACGCCAGCGTATTGAAAAGACCCACTCTGCTCGTACTCCGCCATGTCCAAGGCAACCTCACAACTCTCGCGGACAACACGCTGAAATGAGTGGAATGAGTGGTCCTTTGTGGAAAGAAAGAATGGACCTCCTTATCCAGGCGGTATTTCTCCAGGATTTCCGTGCATTGCGGAGTGCCAATTGCCCCCAGAGCCTCTGCGCATTCGTGTCTCACCATTCCATTCTCACTTTCAAGCACAAGTCGGTCCTGCAAGTACGGATAGTCCAATGTTATACAAGCATTGCAAGATCAAAACGAACAGTGAGCTCTTGGATGGCGACAGGAGATTGTAACTGGCCAAGAACATAGGCTACTTCGTGGCGGAAGAGGGCGGAGTCCTCGCAATAGAGACCCTGTGCGAGAGCTGCGATTGACTCGGCCGTGGCCAGGTTCCGCAGGGTGAACATCGCCCGATATCGGTTCCAAAGGGACTCCTCCACATTTGTGAGGATCCTGCCCAGCTTGACCACATCGGCTCCCTCGTACGAGGGCGTTGGATCTACAATGCAAACCGAATTCAGATCACCACAAGGGCTCATCTTTCTTCCCTTTTTAGCGTTTTACTTATTATTATTCTGTTTAAGCTTATTTTCTTAGTGTTGGACCATATATATTTCTCTCTGTCGTGTTTTTGTTGGTATAATTACTATCATTCGTTACCACACGTGTTAATTCTATAATACCGCAAATATTCATTCATTTCATTCAGGTTAAAGAAGAAGTGTATGCATCACTTATTCCCCAGTATTGAATTGGCTACTACTTTAGGTGCGAATTTGTAAAGCCGTGCAAGGTAATTCTACATCGAATGAAAAGAATGAGAAGACAACTAGCCAATGCTGTCGTAGGGACTTTGAGTGGGATCTCCGCTGGAGTGGACATATTCTATTCTCTGGAGGGCGAGTTGGCAAGTCTCAGCCACTTCCGGCAATGCATCAGAAGAATACTTCTTAAGCACTTCAACGGAAGATTCATCGCCAATGGCACCAAGTGCCTCTCCCGCTTCATGACGGACCATTGGTTCTAGATTGAGTGTAAATACACATTTCTAAGGAAGGAATAAAAGGAGAAACGGTTTCGGGAACGAACCTTGAGTCGTGTCCTCAAGTACGCGAGTGAGGATTGGAATTGCAGTTGGGTTCTGCATTTGACCGAGACAGTAAGCCAACTCGTGCTTCAGTAGAGCGGAGTCATCGGAGAAAGACTTGCCAATCCACTCCACGCACTCATCCGTTCCCACATTTCGAAGTGCAAAGAGAGCACGGAAACGAGCTTTCAGAGGCGCCCTATAACATTCTCATCTTTTGCATTACTTATTTTTTTTTTTTAACCTACTAATTTAACCGAATAAGAACGCAACAAAAACATACCCTTTGTCACAGAGGACTTTTCCTATTCGATCGATTTCTTTCTTGGGAAGCACGTGCTTCTCTTCCTTCTCCAGGACCATAACTGCAGCAAGGACTTAGCTAAGCTTAGTCAGCAAAATAAATTAATGAATAATCAGAGTACGAGAGGATCTAGTATGAGCAGAAATGGATCTCATTTCCTCAGCAAGCTTCAAGGGACCTTCAATACATTCATGAATAGCAATGTAGAGAACATACGGAGACTGAACAAAGCATTTGATGATACATTACATGATGAAGGAGACAGTCAACGCACTCCAGTTTGAAAAGTAATAATGGTGCCTAGTATAACTGTAAGAAAATTTGTAAGTAAATTGCTGATCATAAGAAATATTGACTACGGTGTGGTCAGCACTAAATAAAAGGCTGTTATTTGTGTTATCAAGTGGTTTTTTGTAATTATACAGTTTTTGTTCAGATGAAAGTCAAAGTGATTTCCCGAAATCCCGATGACTACTTGCGTGAGACGAAAAATGACATCGACAAACGTAAGTACCTCCAGTATTCATACACCCCTTAAGTTGAAACCATAAATCGTTTGTGTGGATATGTTTGTTGATGAGACGGAGGAGAATGCCGTTATTATTAGAAATGAATGTTATATTCGTCTTCCCCGTGCCAAACCACCGCCCTGGTCCAATTAGGGTTCAGGGGTAGTGATAGCTGAAGAGTTCCAATGTTTGTTTCATTTGTCGCGACAATTTGTATGCATTTACAGTTGTGCGGAATCACAATCTACCCGCAGACCCTTTTCGTGCGGCGAAGGAGTACACCAGAGCATTGAATGCAACGAAACTTGAACGAGTCTTTGCCAAGCCATTCCTTGCCAGTCTGGATGGTCATCTCGAAGGAGTGGAGAATCTTGCAAAGCATCAGCTTCGGGATTCTGTAGTCTTCTCTGGCAGTCGAGACGGCCAGGTTAAAACCCATTTTTTAACCCATTTGAAATTTTATGCTTTCTTTTGCATTTGAAAATCCAGTTCTGCGCTGTTGGTAGTATGTATAATCCTAAGCAAGTTGACAACGACCAATTCCATATGATCCCAATCTTAAGATCTTGAAATTCAAGGTTAAAATTTGGGACCTTCCAACAAAGACGTGCGTGTCCACTATTCAAGCTCATCGCGGCCCACTTAATGGTTAGTTTTTCTCCTCAACTTTAGGGTGCATGAAGTTTTTATTTGCATAGGTTTTTTTGTTGTTGTAAAATTTAGTATGCTTTTACCTGCACAGTTCTGATATCTGAGATATTAAATATTAAACATAACTGCAGGAATATCGGTAGATGCCGTGGACGGAAACCGATACATGACCGTGGGCCAGGACTGCCAGTTGAAGACTTGGCGGCTTCCTCATCCAATTGGTGGGAAGAAGATGTCTGTCCCTCTCAATTCCATCGCACTTGAAGGTATCGGGCTCATTTTGATTTATAATCATTACTTTGATCCTACCGAGAAAACGATTGCAGGAGTTGCTCATGACATTTCACATGTGGCTAATTCACACGACTTCATCACTTGCGGAGAAGACATCAGTGTCTGGAAACCAGAGAGGTTCATTATTCGACTCTTCCTTCCTTTTCCTGGCTGCCAAGTAACTTACTCGATTTGGTCACGTCAAGTTAATTGAATGATTCAGAGATTCTCCTCTGCGAACCTACAGTCTGGGAGTGAGCACAATTCACAAGGCTAAGGGTAACCCGATGGAGGAAAGTGTTGTGGTGGGGGCAGCCATGGACAGAAGTCTCTGGATGTTAGACACCAGGCAGGCTGCTCCCCTTAAAAAAGTCACCATGAAACTACGGCCCAACTCCCTCTCTTGGAATCCCATGATTGTCAACGAATTCGTCGTTGTCAGCGATGATTACAAGTTGGTTAATCTTTATTTTCTGTTTTAACCGGTCTGGCTAATAACCCCGCAAATATAACAAGAATTGTCTGCACCCTATCATTCTTTCAGCTATACTTTTATTAACATGTTTGCTTTCTCTCATATTCGATCTGGCAGGCAAAGAACAGCGAAAAAATAAAAGATTGGAGAATGATTTTTTTTTAAATTTAAAATCTCTTAGCTTCTGCATACACTTAGAAAGTAAGAAGTGAGGATGCAAGTGAATGGGATGATTTCCATTTTCTCTCAGTGCGTACACCTTCGACATTCGCTCCCTTTCCCACCCGAAGAATGTTCACGTGGGCCACACGAATGCAGTGGTGGCCGTGGACTTCTCCCCCACCGGAAGACACTTTGTCACTGGCTCCTACGACCGAACTCTGCGCATCTTCCCATACGACTCGGGAGCTTCTCAGTACCTTCTGCTTCCCTCTTCCCTCGTTTGCTAAATTGTCTGTTTACAGGGATGTTTATCACACGAAGCGAATGCAGCAAGTCTTGTCTGTGCTGTACACGATGGACAGCAAGCTCATTCTCTCTGGCAGTGAAGAGATGAATCTCCGTGTGTGGAAGGCCAAAGCCAGCGAGAAATTCGGAGCGGTCGGCAATTTTTTTTATTTTGCAGAAGAGGAATCCTTTTTATGTCGCCCAAAACATGATTAAGCTGAACCCACGAGAAAAGGCGTCGCTTGCTTACAACGAGAAGCTGAGGGAGACCTTCAAGGAACACCCGCAGATAAGGAGGATCGCCAGGCACCGCCATGTACCGAAGAGTGTGTACGCAGCTGCGAAGGAACATCGGATCATCCGGGAGAGCCAGAAGAGGAAGGAGGCCAACAAGAGAGTCCATTCCGCAGAGGGAGAGGTTCCCTTTGTGCCCGAGCGGAAGAAACACATGGTTGAGGAGGAGGAACTCTGACTCTTCATTCTTTTGCGTATTGCGGGTATCACTTGTTTCTCCGATGATTGTTGTTTTCGTGATCCTTGTTATGAAAGAGAAAGCACTCGAGGCTTTAACAGCACCAACAACTATCACAACAAATGGAAACAACAAACAACAACGTTTTAGCTTTAACAAGTGCTTAGCTGAAGAAAGACAAGAAGAACTCAGACGAATCCCTCCGAGATGTCTTCTCCAAACATAGTCTGGAGGAGGCGCAGAACTTTCTCGCACTGCTCTTCCACTGCTCTGTTGTCATCTTCCATCAACTCGGCCAGGAAAGGCATGAGAAGAGGGAGATGGGGAGCCAGGGCATCCCCGATGCGACTCCCCAGCTTCTCCAGCATACGAAGACAACGGAAGCGGATCTTTGCCTTGCTGTCGCGGGTCTTCTCTAGCAGCAACTGTAGTGAACGTATATCAGGAAATGAGGGAAGGGCAGCGAGGGAGATTAAGAGAGAGGTTGAAGACGAAGAAAGAAAGAGAGTTGACCTGTAGACAGTGGACGAGAGTGTCTGGATGAATCTCGGCAGCGTTGTAGATGACATCTGCGGCAAGGAGACAACGCTCCTCGTGTCCTTCCACTCGACTGTTCAGGAGCTCTGCTGCGAGGTCGCCACGCAAAAGAGACCAGCGATCACTGCAATGTTGGTTTAGCCACAAATTAGTCTATGTGGGCTTAGCAGCGTCTGGAATAAGCTTCCAGTTGTGGAATAAACGCACATAGAGACAAGAAAACATCAAACAATTCGACGGGATTTCTTGTGAAATGAGGCCGTCGTAATTATAAATGAGAGCTGACCTAGTCAAGAATGTGGAGTGTTTGCAGCAGTTACCGACGAAGCGGAGACACTGCGTCAGCAGGAAGTCCAGCTCTGTCACCGACAACTCGCCTGACTTCTTCAGCGAAAACAGCCATTCCGAAGACGCTGCAAACAGAAGGCTCGCATGGAAGGGAGCCCAGAGAGGAAGGGGGGAAGGAAAGGGTGTGAACGGCCACTGACAACTGGCTGCATTGCATCTTCTCAGAACAGGGATGCTCATGTCGAACAAACGACCAAAGTAGACGAGAGCGAGTGTGTTGAAGGAAGAGTAGAACCTGGAAAGAGAGGCCCATCTTAGTGTCCGTCCATAAATTGAAAGTAGATTGTCGAACTGGTTAGCGAAGTGGAAGATAGTGGGGAGGCGGAGGCGAGTGGCAAGTGAAGCATCGGGGAGAAGACCTTCGCCTGCCCATTCCACCAGACGAGTCAGCACTGGCCTCAGCTCCACTTCACTCAGCTCATCCGCGTACACCAACAGACACGCGAAGACCGACGACTCCACTCGACTTACCGTCTCCAGCATCTAATCACAGGGAATTTGTCGCTCTTTTCTCTCTCTCTCTCTTTGCTTCTTTCTCTCTCTCTTGTCTCTCTTTGCTTCTTACTCTCACTTCTCTTTCTTAGCTCTTCCCTTCCCTCTCTCACTTCTGGTTGTCGATGTAGAGCTCTGAAGTGTAGAGTGGGAATGACGAGAGAGGAGAGGAAGTGTTGGTGATGCTGGATCAGCCAGTCTCTCTTCGTTTCTTTGACCGCGGATGCAGTGACGCCGAGCAGCCAAGTGAGTGCCTTCTGTTAAATAAGAAGAAGAGTGAGTAAGAGTCGGCTGTACTCACGTGGTCAAAAGACAGCTTCTCAGCAGCAGTCACAATGTGCGGGAGAAGGAAACGCAGTTCAATCGCCGTCAGAGCCTTCCGGATCAGATGCAACCTGCGAAAACGACTTTTACATATCAAATTGATTGTAAAGATCAGCTTTCTGTTTCTGCAAATCTTCTGAAGTACTCAAGGAGGGAACGAAAAGAAGAGGAGAAACCAACCGATACTCGAGGCCGTTCTTGGACTCCTTGCTTGGCCGGGAGACGGGAGCAGCTTCGTGGAGAGCGAAGCGGCCAGCAAGACGAGCCGTTTCCACTAGGCACGCAGGCAGACACGGAGACAGGAAACGGGCCACTCTCGACAGCAGACGCTCACTGCACGTCACTGCGCAGATCTACAGCAGAGAGAGAGAGAGAGAGAGAGAGAGAACGAGAGAGAGAGAGAGAGATAGAACGAGAGAGAGAGAGGGAGTTCAATAGCTGACCAGAAGAGTGTGCTCGCCGAGTGGCCGACCACAGAGTGACTGCTGGCGAATCCGTTGTCCACGTGTCTTGGGAGTTCTTTCCTTGCCCTTTTCATCCGCGGCTTCTCCCTGGAATGAGGAAACCGTAGTTCAGTAGACAATGGACTGAACTGACCCGTTCAGTGGAGAGAGCAATGATAGCGGTGCAGACAGAGAGGAGCGGCTGTGCATTCGAGAAGGCCACTCGCACTTCTTGGCTGCGGAACAGTTCTCCCGCCAGCAGAAGCACGTTCCCCACCAGACTCTCGTCCAGGCTTTCCCACTTTTGCACCTTGAACCAAGGGATTCCTTCACCCATCAACAAAATAAAGATAGAAGGAAGAGCTGACAATATCCAAGCACTTCTTCATTGTCGTGGAGAAGACTTCAGCACTCGCGCCCTTCCGTAACTTCTTCGCGATCAGTTTCAGAGAAAAGGCTGCATTCTGGCACAGAAGAATCTGTAAGATCACTCCGTGAATCAGAGGAAGGGCAGGCCCATTCTCACACCATTTTCAAGAGTTTTCCTCGTTCAACTAGTATTTTTTTTCTATATAATGAATCTGCATGGAAGATTCTGCTCGGGCACCACAGAACTCAGCCAGGCATGGGCTGGCAGCTCCATCATTTACTTTAAGACCTCCTGCGAGAATAAATTAAGTAATCCAAGATTACTATCGTAATTATCATTTTGAAGTACACTCGAGCTGTGAAAAGAATGAATGATACGTAAATCACAGTTCCGCTTCCTTTTTTTCTTATCGTGGCTTGTTAGGAGGGTTCAGAATCTCTGCTTATAACTCACCGACACGGGAAACTAGTAAGCTATCTATTGCGGTTTAAATGTAAATATAGTGTATTCGCACGATACGGAACAGGCTTTTTTCCTTTTTTTTTATTTGAATAATTCACTTTTTTCAGTTCGAATCCCCCGGTCAAACTGTAGCGGGCGCTGCGGCAACACTGCATTTACCTTCTCAGCAGAGTTGCAAGGGAGAAGAAGGTTGGTTAGTGACTCGGCCAGGGAAGACAGAAGCTGATCGTTCTCGTTCTCCTCTACACAGAATCCTCCTTCAGTCAACAACTTGACGTTCGCCAGTTGCAGGGCCTAGAGGATAATTACAATTCATTTATTTCTCTTCTTTTCTCTTGAAAAGCAGATAAAACAAACTATACGGTAACAAGAAATAGCAAAGGAAAAGACCACGAACTTTCTCCAAGAGATGATAATTCACTTTCTTGTCAGCCAGAATTGACAAGATAATTCGAGCGGAAACTCGACCAGGCATTAGATGACGGAGCTGAGTGAAGGAAAGTGAAACGAGGAGAGGAGATATCAAAGAAAGAGCAAACCTTATCCGCGACACACTCCGCACGGGACGCAAAGGCACTCCAGTACCGGCAGGCATACGAATTCTCGGGAGCTTGCGCAGCTTCAGTGCTCTTGGCGCAGAGAGAGTGAAGAGAAGCAGAGACAGAGAGAAGCTGAGTGCCGATGGGAAGAAGGGCGGCAGCCAGGGACTCCTCCGACACACTCGCCAAGGACTCGTAGAGATCACGGTTGGAGACGCAACGGAGAACCAGGCCGAGCAGAGAGAAGCGGAGATGTCGGAGACGAGGAAGAGAGCGAGTGGAGCCACTCACCATCTCCCTCTCCCACGGGGAGAGTTCGCCCTCCCTTTCGCCATCCGAAGAGTCAACTCCGAGACGGACGAGAAACGACAGAATCGAGAGAATGGCAGACAGTTGAGAGGTTGCAGAGAGGGCAGACACCATCTCCGCTGCCATTTCCTCGCACGCCTCTCCTCCCACTCCTCCCTCCTCTTCTCGCTTCCCACCGGGGGCACGCTGCCACTTACTGCACATCCTGCAAGAATGACAGCGAGAGAGAGATATACCTAGTTAAGAAGGAGAGAGAGAGATGGAAGGCAGACAGAGCGAGAGAGAGGGAGAGAGAGGGAGAGAGAGGGGGAGAGAGAGAGAGAGGGAGAGAGAGAGAGAGAGAGAGGGAGAGAGAGAGAGAGGGAGAGAGAGGGAGAGAGAGAGAGAGGGAGAGAGAGACAGACGTGTCGATGAAGAGAATGGCGGCGATAGAGGTGAGCTCCTCCCCGATTGCAGTGGCAATGGCCCGAGCTGAACCCTTCCGGCGATGGGCCGGGATGTCGGGGACAGCCGCCGCCAGCAGACGACATGCAGAGGACACCGTTTGGCGAACCTGGTACTCTTTCTCTTTCTTTCTCTCTCTGCTCTCTCTTTCTCTCTCTGCTCTCTCTTTCTCTCTCTGCTTTCTCTTTCTTTCTCTCTCTGCTCTCTCTTTCTTTCTCTCTCTGCTCTCTCTTTCTTTCTCTCTCTCTGCTCTCTGTTTCTCTCTCTGCTATCTCTTTCTTTCTCTCTCTGCTCTCTCTTTCTTTCTCTCTCTGCTCTCTCTTTCTCTCTCTGCTCTCTCTGCTCTCTCTTTCTTTCTCTCTCTGCTCTCTCTTTCTTTCTCTCTCTGCTCTCTCTTTCTCTCTCTCTCTGCTCTCTCTTTCTTTCTCTCTCTGCTCTCTCTTTCTATCTCCTGAGAAACCTTAGTTGGTTGTCCTTCTTGGGTGATAATAGCAGAGAAGAGAGAATGAAGAGTGTCTTCGATAATGGAAATGGTCAGGTCGTTGTCTCTCCTTAGCAGTCCACTTCCCATGAAAGTGAAGACCGACATCACATGAGACACCACTGATTTCTGTAGTCAGAAAATGATGGATTTACAAGTTCAGCAGATTCATGTTCAGCAAGAACTGACAGGAGCAATTCGGACTGCGGCGGTGAGGAGACGGAGAGAGTCCCGTGTGAGAGAGTGCGAAGTCGTCTCGCGCAACCCATCCACAACTACTTGCACACGAAGATCACTCTCTTTGATAGAGCGAAGGGCAGACGGAGGATGAGACAGAAGATGCAGAAGGACACGGACAAGGCCACGCTCGCAGCTGTAGTCTGAGTCCTTTTCACCACCCGATCCATTCATTCTGCAACAAGAGAGAGAGAGAGAGAGAGAGAGAGAGAGAAGAGAGAGAGAGAGAGAGAAAGAGAGAGAGAGAGGTTCGGCATGGAATATGATAAAGAAGTCTCCTAACTCCTGAAGAAGAGTGAAGAGAGTAGTAAGGAGAGTCGGCGACACTTCAACGAATGAAAGCTGCGAAACAACCTGGAAAAGAAAGGAATCCATGCCAAAGATAAGTAAGAAGAGAAGAATGACCATACCCGTAGAATGAAAATCAAACGCTTCTTCCACTCCTCTTCCGTTTCATTCGAAAACAATTTCTTCAGCAAGGAGTTCTCTGTTACTTGAACTAAATTAACTGGTAAAACACCACAATAAAAAAATTATAAAAGTCTTAGAACTATGAAAACTAACTGGTAAAACTTCAAATGGGAAATCATAAAAAGTAGTAAATAATAAATGAATCGCGAATCGCGTTGGCGCAAAAGTATAAGATTAACGGGAATAGATAAGTTGCAGAGAAGGTACAGAAGTGAGAGAGATTACCAGACAAGCCTGGAGCAGAGCGACGGCTCTTCTTCGCACTCGATGCTCCTTCCTCCACGCGACGCAGCAACTCTTCCACAAATCTCGCAGACAATGAAACCTCCAACAAATCACTTTGGGGCTAAACATCATGAAAATTAAGCGAAAAACAATGAGTAAAGTAAACACCAGTGTAAGATCGTGCTCCAGGATGGAGAGATCGATTTCTTGTGTTTTTTGCATTGCCAGTCGTAGCATTTGAATGAAGAAGTCTTCAACGTCCTCTTCAAGTTTGTTTTCGAAATATTTTGGCCGTCGAGACATTTCCTCTAACGCCCAATTCACCTACAAGTATTTTTTAATGTCATTATAGAGCCGGCTTAAATATATCGAAACCTTTTCCCAATTGGATTGAGAGACCCAAGAGAGGGCTTTCTTTAGCGGATCTCCAGAGAAGACCTCCTTCTTGGTGACACTCTCACCCATTTCTGCTGCTGCCTTCTTCCACGACGAAAGAGCGGCCTATAGTGCGCAGGGAAAATATCAAGGGAAAAGCGTGACGGCAAACAAGAACCTACTATTCATATATATTTGAGACACTATAAGGTTGATGACTAATAAAAAAAAGGACGAATCGAACATGTCTGTCGAGTGGAGGTTTGGAGGGAGTCTCCCCAGCCTCTTCAGTCTCTGCTTCCATCGCTTCTCCCGCGCTCTGTTGTTGGTTCACGAGCAGCAGCTCCAGATTGCACGAAGAAATGAAAGAAGACAGAGCCTAAACAAGCAGAGAAAAGTCATAGTCATCATAGCCAATATATTAACCTTCTTGTCACGAACTTCCCATTCTGAGCGCAATTCTTCCATTTCATCAGAATATCTGTAAGGCAACAGAGATGTAGGAAACTGAATGTGGAAAGGAGCCAAAAAGAACATATATATATATATTTTTTTAATTCATACATCAATATAAGATGTGACAACATATTCAAATAAATGTAATACCATGTCGTGCTATCAGTGCAGACTAAATGAAAAAAGGGGAAGGGGTGAATGGAATGGCTGGCATCACTGAACCTCCTGGCATGTGGCGTTAAGAGAGCGGGGGGAGCGACTTCCCGAGGGGTGGGCCAGGCCCCTACAGCACTTGAGGAGTGTGCTGGCGCCACGCACCAAAAGGAGCAGAGTGCAGCAAGGGAGAGAGAGTGAAAGGGAAAGTTATAATATAGTACATGTACATAGACATGAAAATGCAAACAAATAAAATGCTCTGCACTGCTGAATAGAACAAGAAAATATATGCAAAACTATAGATTAGCATGATCTATTCGACAAATGTCTAAAAGTGGTATATTGCCAATATGTTTCTTAAAGATTGCAAGGCTGCGAGATTGTACTACAGAAGAAGGGAGAGACATATATCGACTAGGCAAACGGATGGCAAAACTATTATGACGAATTTGCAGCTTACAACGGGGAATATGGAAATTATAGACAGATACCCGACCATTTGAGGCCTTGAACGTAATAAACTTACTAAGTTCAACATCTACAAGCTGATGTAAAATCTTATAAAAGAATGTCAGATCAATACGGGTGCGTCTAAGCAAGACAGAAGGAAGAGAGAAAAGTCTAAGACGGGCATCATAACAAGGAATGTCCGAGAACGATAGTGGCCTAGAAACGGCAGAGCAGCGGATATAAAGTAATCGTGTGAATACATGCTGTACATTTTCTAACTTCCGAATCAACTGCTTCTTATAAGGTGACCACACAATAGATGAAAATTCCATAATCGGTAAAACATAAGCATTATAACACCTGACATAAATCAAAGCAGTTTTAGATTTAAGCGATCTGCATAGGGCATAGATAATGATAAGTGCCCGACGGCAAACAGATTCAATGTGAGCACTAAAAGATAGGTCAGAATCAACAAGAATACCGAGATCCCGGACAGGAAGACCGGCTACAGAGAAGTTTGAAGAGGGAGAGAGAGGATATGGGAGTTTGGGATTTCTTTTGCCTATGTGTAATACGCTGCACTTTTGGTGAGCGATGCTTAACTGCATATTTTGGCAGTATTCTGAAAGTGGATATTTAAAAAAGTTATATACAGTAACGGAAGAATTTTATTAATTGTTGCTGTAACGTAAAAAGATAGTAAATAGCAGCTATTTTGCAACATCATTTGTACGCATGTTTTTATGCAAAGATATAAGAACCTTACCATTAACAGTTTCACATATTATTTCTTTCATTTTCTGCAAACTCAGCCATCCATGACCTGGTATTAAATTGCATAAGTTTAGCGCGAAATTTTTTCTCTCCATAATTTGAATAGCTTAAAATTTCAAAACTTAAAAAAAGTTACTTTTTTCTTCTATTTGAATGGATATTATATTGTTTTTTTTTTGCGTTATACAGTTTTTGGGTTTTTTGAGTTATACAATTTTTGCGCCAGAATAACCTTGTTTAATTCGAGCTTCGGGAATTCCGCTAGTTCGCAGAAAATTTTCGGTCTGAATATTTTTTTTATAACTGAGAAGAAGAATCAGACCAGCGAGAGCTCATGGGTATAATAGTCTGATTGTGAATCCGAAAAACCGTTCTCGACAATATCTTGCATATCCCCACCAGTAATTCATGTAAGAATGGCAAATAATGAAAAAAATATAGAGTGCGATTGTCGATAGCCTGATGAAAGTTAAAATAGACCAGTTCTATTTTTATCTGGTTTGAAAAAAGTTGAAAGAAAATTCAAGAGCTAAAAGACTTTTAGGAAATAAAACCGCACCTTGCAACGAATGCGTGAATGGAGATTTGAATGGAAGAAGGGATTGCATTGCGAGAAGACTGGAGAAGAAGGAGAGAAGAGATCAGAAGGGAGGCCTGGGCACTGCTCAGCTGCCATTCCATGCTTGAATTCAACACAAGACACGCTCCAGCCTCCACGTCCTCTGCTACTTCTACAGTAAAGGGTTCAGAACAGCTCGCTATTTCCACCGCTCTCCGACATTTCAACTCACTTTCATTTCAGTGATGATATGCATGAGTATGAAAAGAAGCATGTCTAGCCTTCGCATAGGAGTTCCACGACAGAAGACCAAAGAGGACGAAAAAAGGATGACAGATCTGATAGAGACGAGAGCTGCCCAATACAGACGAGGAGGGAGGTCAGGTCTTCTCTCCGAAGC
This sequence comes from Allodiplogaster sudhausi, assembly GCA_945643635.1. NCBI lineage: Eukaryota > Metazoa > Nematoda > Chromadorea > Rhabditida > Diplogasteridae > Allodiplogaster > Allodiplogaster sudhausi. Next base: position 5,619,713 of record CALZFC010000005.1, read on the forward strand.
AATTTCTTGATAGATCTGCAGGGCGAGAAACATGTGGTAAGAAGGTGGACAAAGAGAGAGAGAGAGAGAGAGAGAGAGAGAGAGAAAGAAGAGAGAGAGAAGACTTTACTTCTTGGAGAATGAATCCACTTGTTGCTGCTGGCACAGAACAACGATGGCAGACAGAGATTCCATTTGAGTCGTTGATCGAATTTTCTGAGAGAAAAACCGACGAAATAAGACTGATAGATGAAAACCGCGAGGAATGATAAACGAAGAAGAAAAGAAGAGAAAGAAGAAACCAGAAGAAGAATGTTGTGGAGAGCGGAGAGAGCGGAAGAAGTGAGTTTGGCAGAGAGCGCCAGCTGGCAAACCACCATGAGAGAAGTGAGACGAAGCGAAGTCTCTTTGCTCCTCAAACATCAACTCTTGCCTGGCTTCAAATAGATACTCCAACCTGATGCCATTTACGACGAAAGGAAGAATCTTCGAGAGAAGATCATCTTTGATCTCTCTCGACTCAGCAATCACGGACAACAACATCTTTGCAAGAAACGTGAAGATCAAAGGAGACTTCTGCTCGACCCCTTCTCCCACCACCTTTCAAAATAGATATTGAGGAATGAAATGATAAATGATTCCCGACTTCAATCGTTCGTTGCACATGATCAACGATGCGAGAGATGATTGAACTCGAGCCACTCGTTGCAGCCTTCACAATCTACAAATTCAGCCGACGTTACAGTATGCTTTATTAATGAGACGGACGGACCGCTGGAAAAGGCACATGCTGTTGCTTCTTCCTATATTCTCCTAAGAAATTCCATTCCTTGGACCCGGCAAAGTTGAAAGAAAGCACAGAGAGAAGCCGGGCGTAGATATTGGACTCGTGAAATGGAAGGAAGCAGATGATCAGCTCCTCCGCATTATACGAATGAATCTTAAAAGCACTTTTTATAGAAAAAAATGAGTAAACTTCGCATCGAGATAGAAAAGAGTAAAACTGACACGATACTTGTAGATAAGCCACTCCAGAGCTTGTTGGCAGCAATAATGATGAAGGTACGGCGTAATCTTGGCGAGGAAGCGAACAATTTTATCATTTAGTTCTTCGTTGTCGCTCTTTGTCAAATGCAATCGTTGAAAATCAATGGAAGACTGTGCGAAAAGCTCGACATCGTCAATGGACGAGTCAATTCTCTTCAACTGCGCCAGACCATCGCAGCCTAAATTCAGATGTAATTTAATAGAATTTCCTCAGTGATAATGTATGAACAATATAATCCAATAAATGTTATTACGAGAAAATGAATTCAGGATCCAAAATACATGTCATATTCGAAAATATCCCCCTAGGTGATCATCTGTGGAAAAGTTTATTCGGATTTCTTTGGGTCGGTGTGGCAGGAGAATCCAAATAGTTCCGAACATTTAATATTTAAAAAAAAACAAACAAGAAAAAGATGAGAACCAATCTGATAGATGGTCTCTCTGTCTTGCTCGGCAGCTTCCTTCTTGTTAAACAATAGAGAAGCGCGGCCGGCATCAACGGAAAGATGTTGCGACGCCGCGGTTGAAAGAGTCTCGAGCTGCCTCGACAGCGATGTCATAGTCTTAAGTTTAACACAATAAATACACTTTAATAGTTCAAATGGTAATGGAAGGATATAGCAAATACCCTTAGCAGAAATAATATTTTAGTGCGAGCAGAGTGTTATCGCGGGTGTCGTTTCCCAGCTCTCGTACTTGAATTAAAGTACATGGTCATTGCTTAAGAAATTTGTGGGCAATTAATTATTTGCACGGCGCACGGCACACGGCGCACGTCATTAAAAAGTGATTAATTGCACGGCGCACGGCACCATTTGTGATTCTCTGGTAAAAAGCGAATGGCAAATAAATGGTTCAGTAATGGCGAGGAATTACCGTGCAAACATGGTAATTTACCGATACGCGTTTCAACAATTATGCAGCCATAGTCAACCATTAAACCAATTTCTCAGCATTAACCTTCCAATACCGTGGCTTTAATACGCATATAACTGCAAACTTAACTGGCACTTCCCACAGCATTTTTGAGCCATTAAATCGAGTACTGTAGAGTGGTGTGAACCACACTAAAAATATATTTTTCTGCGATTTAATTATTGCGTTCCATTTCTCTGCCATTAAATCTCGGGAAAAATCGGAGCAACTGCTACGCACTTCAAAAGCAACTGCTTAGCAGTTCAAATCGCACACCTACACTTCCACTTAAGGACTTCTATTCCGAGTATTTTTTACTGCTATGCATCTTTTCAAGTGCGTAGCAGCTGCTAAATGAGAGCGAAGCCTAATCTAAGAGGATGCGAAGCAGCAGCATTTCGCCTGCTAAAAGGCATATTGTATACTACGAGTGATGACACCAAAAATATTTTCTTCCTTTTCAACTGCTAAAACGATTACTGTAGCGCTCCCACCGAATTTTTTCTTTAACGTTGTTTTCACCAAATCTCGCCCGGAACTACTTTTATTCTTTTACTATAACAGTTTAACAACGCAACACGGAGCCTAAACAACAGCAACAGAGTTCACAATCATACACTGAACCTGGAGAAGAAAAAATCACGGCATACAGTGCAAAAAGGGAGTGGATGTAGGAGTTAAAACATACAGGAAGAATAAACAAACATTAAGGAAGAAGCTCGTTCTTAGAGGAAAATAACAAAATAACAAGTACACGTGATGAGCAAGCGAAATTATGCGCGAGATCAATAAGATATGCGTGATCCTGATAAATGTCACTCGTCGAATCATACGAACTGGCACTCATCAAATTAACATGAAAGTTATACAAATGGTCAGGTATGCTCACTCCTCTTCCGCGCAGTTTCCGCATAGTGAAACTGAAGTTATCGTCCCTCGAATCCGTTCCTTCACCGCTTGGTGCGCTTCCTTACAACGGTCGCCATTTAGCAGGAAATACCGATCAATTCCTGAAAAGATATAAATAGGATCAGTGATAGTGCAGTCAAAAGCATAGTAACAGAGGAATTCGCTTAATATTTTTTTTAAGTTTGCAAACCTTTCTTCGAGAAGGAGGTCGTCAGCAACTCATCATTCGTCAGCGAGCTGACGACTGAGTGTAGATAGTCTAAACAAATACACAAATTATAGATTTAGACAAGAACAGCATAAATGAATGAACCCGAAATGGATGAAGGAGCTGTCGCCAATAAATGATGTACTTGCAGGTCGATAGTATCTAAAGAAAACCAGTTGTACTGCTCACATCAGCATAAAAACATACCGTTATTAGGAGAGGGCAATGACTCGTCCTCTCCTGAAGAACTCGCGTCTTCGGAGTCATGAGGTGTCAGCTGTCCAGGATCATCAAGCAACCGCTCATCTCAAGGACGATAAATACGGTACGAATAGTTTTCTTAGCCTTGAAACCACAAGTAGAAAACAAACCAACACCGAACCTGTATCATTGGTGGACACTGCAGAAGCGACATTTGACTGTTGAGTTGCTCGCGTCGCAGTAGCTCGCATTAGCGGAAGAAGAGGCCTTTGACGTATGAACGGGGAGAACCTGTAACAAACGAGAGTAATATCCCACAACCGGCATTAGAAAATCTGACCGAATTCAACCAACATTTTTTTGCGAGTAAGACTCGACAATTCCACTGCGCTTACTCTTGTAACATCAAGAAAATTGATGAAATAAAGATTATTTAGGCCTGGTTTATAGGCAGGGAAACATTTAACACGCAAGAATTACATTTAACAAGTAGCCAAAGTCTTAACATATGGTACAACAGCTGATGGAAACTCCAGGTCAAATGTTAAACTTTTACCATTTCTTTCATTTTTCAGTAAGGATATTCGCTTCGAGAATATTGAGCATTCAAATATTAGCAGCGAAGTAGTACTAAGCTATGCAACCGCTTAGCAGTTCAAAAGTCGTTCGTTTGAGTTCGACTACCCTTCCACTTTAGCACTGCTATTTCAAATTTTCGCTGCTAAATGACAACTTTGCTTCTTTTTCGCTGCGAAGCAGTTGCTCCGATTTTTCCCGAGATGGCGTACTGTTGTTTGGTGTGAACCACACCAAAAATATTCCTGGGCCTTTTATTCACTTCCACAGATGTGACGAAAAATTAAGACATTTACCAAGCAAAAAAGCAACCAGGAGAAGAGATAACGAGAAACCGAAAGGCAACGATAAATTAGCGATAACGAAGACAATTAAGTGGCATGGTTAACAACTTAAAATGTGGTACACAAATAGTGAACAAATACTAGTATGGAAGCATTAACAACCTCAAGGACATTCTAAAAAATGGGAAATGGGCGGGGATGCTAGTCTTAGTATGGAATTAAAAGACAGGGTAATTACTCGTAGGTAAACTCGAAGATTAATTCAGTGGTTGTCCGTTTTTAAAGACAACGTGATCTCCGAGCTCCGAGATGGCCATCATCATCGAACTCCTGCCCGTCTTCTACATCCTCACCATCGACATCAACGTCAGCAATAGACGACACTGGAATTACAACAAATACAACACGAAAACCCTCACTCTTACAAGAACCTGCTCGTTGCTCTTCCTCGATGGCAGTCAAATTATCGCTCGATTACCTCCTAATCGACAAAAGAGGCCAGACATACGAGCGTGGCCGAAATTGAGACCTAAAAAGAAGCACATCATCATACTCTACAGCAAAGCCAGCTATAACCTACATTTTGCTCCAATCGATGATATTGCTTCGTAAAATGTAGGAAAAAACACTCAGAAGCTCCTGAAAGACAAAAACTTATATAAGAATAAACCAATTCGGCTAAACTAATGATCCTTTTAAATCATACCATGAGTAAACCTTTCAGACGACATAACTAGACGTCTCGGTGAATAAAAATCGTTCAAACTCTTCAATAACGAGCCTGAAATCAACAAACGACATTAAACAACAGCAGTAACCATTCAACCAAGGATGTGCAACTTTCAAGTCTTCAGCTCAAGGCAAGAGAGCAGTTCATTTAAATACACATCAAATCTCCCGCCAATGAATATGATTACAGAATGCTGATATTCCAGCCAGGACTATTCAAATTTATAATGGCCAATAAATGCCCAAGTAATGGCCAGCTAATGGCGCAAATCAACTAGTTTACCGATGCTCGTCCTACCATCAACGGACCATTTCCGCGAAATATTAGCAATTTTGCACCAGTTCACCATTACCGCGCGGGGAATTGGCCATTCGCTTTTTACCCGAGTTATTTACACGGCACACGTTTTTTTTTTACTTTTTTGCACGGCGCACGTCATTGGGCCAGATTTTTTGCACGGCGCACGTCAAATTTTTTTTCTTGACTGGGATTTTAATCGTATTCAGTAGATTTATAGTGATTTTTTCTCGTTATTTTAGTATGTTATACTACCATTCAGAAGGCAACGAGCAAAGTGTTTACTCCGGCATCGTGCACGATGTCAGAGGAAGATGACGATGGAAGAATGGGCGAAGAAGAGCTTTGTGACGAGCTGGAAGTTGGAGTAAGAGATTTTCAATATGGTACGAAGCAAATTTTATTAAAGCTTTTCGTCTTAGGAGGCACGAGGAGGGGGCAAGTACTTCCGGCATTGCGGTACCAATGTGACTGCGTCGGATGTAATTGAGCTGCTCCTGCATCCGTTAGTGAATCCCTTATTGTTTACTCCATGTATTCGCACTTTACTTTCTTTAGTCCTGAGTATACCACGACTAGTGTTCCGTTGTTCCCGCCATTGACTCGAGAAGCTTGTGCAGTTACCTTCGTTTGCGATATCAGTGAGACGGAATATGCAGATATTTTCAAGGATGCTCTTTCGCCGTGGTCACCAAAAGGAAGCGGATGTGAGTTATATTATTTTTCTTTCACTTCGCCAACTCTCAATTTCACTTACTTCCAGCCCGTCCCAAAACGCAGGATTACGAAGTTTTCGAGGATGAGAGTGTAAGAAGGATGGCCAGAAGGAGGTCTCTCACAAGGATCAGCGTCTCGCGTTAGTCCATTTTACTCCCTTACGGTAGGATGCATAAAGATTACTGTAGAATTTTAAGAGTGCTCCATTGTCGGCTGAACTGCTTGATGTCGCGCTACTCGTATGCCACTCCAGCTCGAATCGCGCTTTCTCCCTCACTGGCCCTTTCGATGAAGTCGATCTACAACACTTGGATTAAGATGACATTCAATATACATTCGAGCCAAATCACCGTGGCAAACAACTTTGAGTGATCTCTCGTGCTGGTCCCACCTCTTCTATAGGATGTCATTTGTTGCCTGCTTGTTTTTACTCATTCTGGTTCCACCTCTTCTATAAGAAGTGATTTGTTTGTTACCTGTTTGTTATCTGTTGTCTTCTATGAGAAGTCATTTGCTCTTTTTCTCTTTCTTTATAAGACCGCTAACTGATTGTGCTAATTGACTGTTCCTTCTATGAGAAGTTCTTTCCGTTTATCTAAATTTCCAAATTTCCCATCTGTTGCATCTCAGATGTAAGCTGATTGTTCATTTATAAAGGATACTTTTGTTTTATTCTTTTGGCAATGTTCGATACACCCTAGAATGGAGAAAACACGACTAAAAACTACTGACTGAAAACTAGCACAACTATTCTTAGGAAAAAAATTTGACGTGCGCCGTGCAAAAAATCTGGCCCAATGACGTGCGACGTGCAAAAAAGTAAAAAAAAAACGTGTGCCGTGCAAATAATCACAAATAGTGCAAATGGTGCCAATAGTGCAAATAGTGCAAATGGTGCCGTGCGCCGTGCAATTAATCACTTTTTAATGACGTGCGCCGTATGCCGTGCGCCGTGCAAATAATTAACTGCCAAATTTGTGTGGTCTTTTACACCCTCTCGAAAATAGAATCCTCTGCAGAGGAATACAACATGCATAATATGGAATGACATTGTATACTTTATCCAGGAATAAAAGTGCATTCATTCTTATATGATGCCACGAGGGATCGTTTGCTTGGGAATTTTTAGCCTGAGAAGAAGTCATTCTGCCTCTGTGAAGTCCAGCTAAGCGGTTGCCAGTGAAGAATGGCTCCTGCAGCGATCCGTCTTAAAGAGGCACAGAACAATCGAGTGGAGAAGGTTAGCTGTGGGAGAGCAAGAAGACGAGAGTGAATCCCTTTCCCAGGAGATGGCTCGTCTTCAGCAAGGAAGCCTGAAGGGCGCAGTGGCAGGCCTGTCTAAGCAGTGCAGTCTACTTTACCGCTTGTCGCTGTCCTCATCAATCTCTCCTTCTCCTTTCTCTCTCCTCCTTGATCTCCGTCTCGACTATCCTTTTAAGCCTCCTCGGATCATCTTCAACCCTTCGGTCTCTTCTTCATCCACATTTACTATTCTGTTCCATTCTTATCTGCAGATCTTCCACCCGAATGTCCACGCAGCAACGGGAGAACTGTGCATGGCCACTTTGATTCCCGAAAACTGGAAGAGCTGCTCGACCATCGAGAATGGTTATAACTATCAAGATCTAAGCTCTAACTGAAGTTGTAGCTTTTTATCTCTTTCTCTGGATGCTCTCCTGGATTACAGTGTTCGCCTCGCTGGTTGCAGTGTTGAATGAGCCGGAATTGGATCGTCCGGTGAATGAAGAAGCCGCGTCTCTCTGGCGTTCGGTCTCTCTTTTCTTCTTCTTCTCCATCAATAGACTACTCTGCTTCCCTTTTCAGGATAAGGCAGCACTCCTGAAACGCATTCACTCCCCACTCTCGAAGACATAAAACAATCCGCTCTCCCCTCGCTGCTTCTCCTTCTCACATTGGTTCAGTTGAATAAACTTTATTTCGTACCAGCACAAATATAAATATTCGGGAGCACGGGCAAGAATACCGTAATAAGGACGAGATCAACACGACACAGGATATCTACTCCTATCAATATCACGACCCTAAACCTTTGCACATGTTCTTGAAAGTAATCTTAGCATCTCCTTGTTTCTCATTTCGTTTTGTAAGCAAGACTTTCCGCTCCGCTTCTACGAGTCGAGCATATTGAGGATGGAAGCGAACGAGGCTTTCGAGGTCCTCTTCCGCCTGCAAAGAGTTCCTTTTATGTTCTCGTGGAGAGTGGCACACGCCAATAGAAATTCCATCAGATGAATTTTAAAAATGTTCATATTTTAAACGAGCCTGATCTAAATCCCACGTGCCGATCCTTGCCTTTGCTCTTCTATAGAGCGCCTTTTCATTTTGACTATCTCTATTTAGTACCTGAATGGATCTCGTAATCAAATATGTACTATTCATCGCACCTCCCAAGAATGGAAATTAAAACAAACTTCTGTCGCTGTCTCACTCGCTTCATAGAAGTTTCCCACTTTGATGTAACACTGGGACAGGTTGAGGTAGAGAGCGATATTCTGAGTGAATTCTATTTGAATGATGAGAGAGGGCAAAAAAGAAGACACCTTGTCATCCAGTTACCTCCATTCGTCCTCGCCAGGCTTCTCTCTGAGAATGAGAGTGTCCAGTCTGCCCAGAGCTTCTCTGTACTTGTCGATGGCCTCCTCCGTCCTGCCCTCTCTGAACAGCGAGTTACCCGCCTCTTTCAGCTCATCCACACTCGCTAGCTTCTGCTCCGGATTCAGTTGCCAGCTATCGGCTTCATATTCTGATTCGCCCTTCACCTGAATGAACACCATGAAAGAGGAGGAGGGGGGGGGAGAGAGGAGAGAGAACTTCGATTAGATGGATCATAAATCGTAGCGGCGAAGGCTTTTGAAGTAGAGTATCCAGCTCCCTGTAGCCCGTCCTGTACACATTTGGCTCTCTCTAGCTATGCATGGAAAGTTGAGCAAGGAGGACGAGAGAGTACAGAAACAAAGACATGAAGGAGAGAAAGAAACGAGAGAGTGAGATAGATCATTCTACCGTACCCAGCAGCCATGGCGGCGGCACACATGTGATTGGAGCCCGCGTGGCTGGGGTCCTTCCTGGCATGTGCAATGTCACGCAGCTTCTTCGCCATCATCGGGTACAAGTACAACTCGGATTGGTCAATGTCGAATTGGCTTCTCTGCAAAGCTTCGATCCATGTCCACTCATTCCATTCGTTCCCTTGTGTGTTCTTCCTTTTCTCTCTTCCCGCTAACTTCGTCAACTTGCATGGTGATGAGACACTTCTCCAGCACAGGGAGCTGGAACTTCTTGCCGAAGACAAGCTGGAGTGGCTCTCCGTACCCGTGTGGGTAGTCTTTTCGAGAGTCATCGACGCACTCGTAGTCATCTCTAGCACAAACTAGTGCATTCCAGAGTCACATTCACATTAAGCATCAACTACAGTACTCATCAGCACAAGAAGATTAAGCAGACACCGAGCAGAACTGACAATGATTCAGGCATGCCATCGGAGACATGCAACGGCCGCAGCACTTGGTAGTTGAACACAGCCCTCGCCCCGCTTTCATAGTTAGGAAGAGGCCCTCTTCCCGCATTCAGTGTCTTCTTCACTATCTTCGGCTTCTTTTCATCCATACCTTTACAAAGATCTCTCCCTTCACTCCTCAGGCTCTTGAAAGAAATCCATTTATGGACTAATATCCATTATAATGAATAATGCAATTGCTAATTCAATTTTATGCGTTCTAAGCAGTGAGATTCCAGTGAGGACTAGATGACAGTGAGGCCGTGAGAAAACCTATAACAAATAATAAATGTACATATACTCTCTTCAAGTAAAATGGTCATCTTGTCTAAATACAGACACCCACGACATCAAAAAAAAATTAGTGAAACGACGAAGAATTAAAAAAAAAAATGTTTAAGAACGTGCTCCTTGAGAAAGTGTGAACATACAGAAAGAACCACCAATGTGATTCACAGAAGCAACTTCGCAGACATGGTATTATGGCAAAATGACGAGAAAGCGGTATATGAAACGGAGATTATATGAGATTTTCTGGCCACTCTGGGATGTAGTAACGACGGACCGAGCCTTCCAGAAGACGGTCCAACCAGTTCGGAAGACAAGCCAGCACGGTCTCCACCGTCAGCTTCCTCCGCATTCTCTCTGTCTGAACGAGAAAGGAAAAGTAGAAGGCAGCGTAGTCCTTCCTTACCCCGACGAGAGTAGCAGCCTCCCCGTCGCTATCTCGGTTGGAAGGAGAATCGGACTCAGAGTCTGAGTCGTGATTGAAACCGAGGAAATGCCTTGGTTTGTTGGGAGAGTGCATGGGATGGTAGATCGAGAAGTACAACTTCCATCCACACAAAGCAAGCACTGTTCCCACCGTCTGCTTCGCGTTGATTGACTGTAAGTCAATACACAAATGAAGAAAACAGCCCGATGAGCATCGACTGAAAGCACCTTGAGACGCTGGGTCATGAAGGGAGCAGAGGCTTCCCTGCCATCCGAGGATTCTGTCGATGCGAGAGGAAGAGTGTGTTCGAGCAACTTGCGGAACCACGCCATGTTCTTTTCCACCATCAGGAAACCGAACGAGAATGTCTTGTTGCTGCAATTAATGTTTCATTAGTTTTAACTTCCAAAGTAATAGTTCAAAGAACGAAATTGACATACATATTTAGCTTAAAAAAAAGAATTTAGAAAATCCGAGAAAAGCTATAACGAACTTGCGGAGAGGATAGACAGCGAGAGCGAACTGCTCGAGGAGGAGTTCCTTGTTCTCTTTATCGACAAGAAGAATGAGGGAACGACAGCCCGGCTTCAGCAGCCGGATCATTCCGAACTGGGACTCCGCTCGCAGTTCGTGCAGCAGAGGACGCATCACATTCATTGCCCTGCCAAACACATTCACTTCATCTCAAGGCTGTGCCCGTCTTCGCTTCTATCTTTATTCAAAGAAGTTACAAATCTTATTTTAATATAATTGTTTCCAAAGAGGGTTTAAGTCTTCTGTATGCCCGGGTATTCATCGCAGCCTCAAGTTTGAAATAGCATTTTCAGAATGGAGGTTATAAATGTATCCAACTTGTGCATCTTTCTCTGAGAAGCAGCGCGCAAAGCATCGTCTTCGGAAGGAGGAGCACGCGGATCCTCGGGATGCCATCCCTCACGCGGTTCTCTCTCTCCCTCTCCCGCACTCCGAGTGGCCGGTCTCTTCTTCTTCTCTGCTGCTCCTGATCCAACCACATTCGAGAGAGCCATTCCAATAGCAACGATGACGAGGAACGAGAAGATGGCAGACATGACCTGGAGAAGTCTCATTCATATGCAGCCAGGTAGAAGAGACCAACCGGATAAGCCTCTTCTTTGCTCAGCTCGAAGTAGGCGTTCTGAAGAAGACGCATGGCACGACGAGAGAAGGCGACGAACCACGATGGAGCGTGTTCATCGAGGAGACTGGAGAGGGGGGCAGAGTGGTGGAGAGGCAGAGTCTGTACTTGATGCAGTTGACTGAGCAGACTGCTCGCCACTCCAGGCGAGTCTTCCCAACCACTCTCCAGCAGGGAGAAGCGGGCACGATTCGACTCCAGACGCCATAGCACAAGGATGTCTCGTGCTGACTCCTTCAAACACTCTTTCTCACATATATTCACGCTCTCACTCACATTCTTTCTCTTCCTATCTTCTTACGAGGGAAACATCTAAACATAAGTTGGCGGATTTTAATCGCACCTGTCCAGATCGATAGTCCAAGTCGAGAAAAGATCATAACCATTTTCACATTTAGCTAAATGGTTATGATCTTTTCTCGACTTGGACTATCGATCTGGACAGGTGCGATCAAAATCCGCCAACTTATGCTTAGGTGTTTCCCTTGTTAGTTTCATTTGATCTCTCTTCCTAACAATTAATTTGGCCGTTTCTCAAAAAGCGCAAACCTCAATCCTCTGCGATCTCTTTTCCAAAAAAGGACGAAGAAACTCTTGCTGTGTTGATGCAGAAATATGAGCAAGACGGACCTAAAAATAAGCTAAAAATAAGAATGAATATCGCAAAAGACGAATCGCACACGTAATAAGCACCAACATTGTTCTTCCTGAGATGCGAAGAATGTCTCTTGGCGAATAAACGGAAAGAAGGGAGCAGAGGATCCGAAGGAGAAACTGCGAGAAGCCAGACACACAGAGTGCGATCACTGCGGGCAGACACAGGGCACAACCCATCCAGGTACGACCACGAGGCTATCTTAAGCTCAGCTCTTCTCATCCCTCTCTGCCTTTCTCTCTCTCTCTCTCTCTCTCCTTCTCTCTCTCTGCCTTTCTCCCTCTCTCTCTCTCAAGCTGAGCCTTTTCATCCCTCTCTCTCGCTCTCTCCCTCAAGCAGAGCCATTTTCTGTGTCCCTCTCATCACTCTCACTCGCGGTAAGAGAAGAAATTGGTTGGCGTCCAGCATCTTATCCAGATCCGCCTTGGCCAGCTTGCCATTGGCACTCGAAAGTCTCGCGACAGGGCCATCCTGAAGTAGTCAGTCTTCGAGATTACGAGTCGGAAAGAAGGATGTACCTCAGGGAATTCATTGAAGACTATGACGTTTTCACATTCAGTGCACTTAATAGAGATGGCTTCCTTCATGTTTTCCACCTACAAGAATCATTTTGAATTGAAAGTTCAGCGTGGCTAAAATGATGAAAAAGAGACATCTTGGGTGTTTTCGCTGAGAGAGACATAAGCGAATCTTGTGACACGACTCAATCTCATAGCAGAGAGCAGGAAGCGAGTTCGAGGCTGAGCGCCGGAACCAAGCACCAGGACTGCCGCCTGAAGAGTCAAATCTCATTTCTCATATCCAAGAGAAAACCGCCCGCCCCACCACCGGCATCACATCATAAATTGGAATATTTACAATAAAAAAAGCAAATATGTTATAGCTATGCGGGGTACAGGCACCGAGATTTTGAGATCGCTAAGGACGGGCCGAAGCCAAATCGGGGCTGAAGTCTACCTCGGGGCCTTAATTTTTTCCCCTCTGCACATATCACATAAAAAACAAGTAAAAATTCTCTTTATTTTCTTATACAACGACAACTACAATGTGGAAACTCCAGTGGAAGGTCAGCAGTATTCATTCCAGATGAGAAAAGAAAAGTCCGAACCTTATTAGAAGAGAGCGATTGGTCAATGAAACGGCGAAGTTTGTCGTAAGAGTTGATAGAAAGAATTGTAGAATCTGGGATCACGTCGCGTGCGAAAATCCGAACAGCTCTGGAATGAAAGATGAACGGGAAGCCGAACCCGACCAAAAGTGTTTCCTTTGCAAAATTAGAGGAATAGGTTAAATTGCGGTAATAACAAGCGACAACTATGAGCAAAAAGGAGAAACCTGGAAGACAGCCGATAGAAATCTCCGCGAAAATGAATAGCGCGCCCCTCAACGAGAGCGACAATCGATGGCAGACGGGAAACTCGAAGCTTATCCAAGAGATTCCCATCATGCATTGCATTGACCGTCGCGATTCCGTAGCCTACATTCCACTACATAATTCATGGGCCCATCCATAAACAAAGACTGACCGAGTGGTTCCAAATCTTCCACAACGGATTTCCAAATTGGTTCAAGGCGGAAACATAGTTGACAGTAGCCCGAGTAAGCAAAAATAAGGTATGGCTGCAAGGACGAGTGTACGTATTCACTAAAGGTACTATTTAGACGGTGAAACACTTCGAAAACACCTGCTGATGACTTCGTTCGAGAATCGAAAAGGAGTACTGGCGGATAGAAATTCTGTGCTTGCTGAAGAATGAAGTCCCGGAATCGAATCCTCCAAAGCCGAAGCCGCCAAACTTAAAATAGAATTAAGAGAAAGCCTGATTTAGCTGTGGTAATTCAGAAAAGCAGATAGAACTAACGAGTGAATAGAACTAACGAATGAATCAAATCCGTGGGATTGATGGCCTTCTTGTGTCTTATCGTCGTCTACGACACCGAACTTGTCGAATCTTTCCTTCTTCAAAGGATCCGACAACACTTCGTAAGCCTTCTTAATCTCCATGAAACGTTCCGCCGCCTCAGGACTGTCATTCTTATCCGGATGCCTCAAAGATTTCGCCATATGAAATAATGCAGACTAAATTACCACAGACGCAACGACATCTGGCAGAATGGTTAACGAAACGGTATTTGCCACGAACCATTGTCGTGCGAGTGCCTTGTAGCTCCTCTTTACATCATGAGGGGAAGAACTTCTAGAGAGGCCGAGAGTGACGTAGGGATCGGATGGGAGACTTGCACACGACAAAGAGTAGACGGCAGCGAAGACGAACAGTTGAAGGCTCCCGCCAAACATAGGTTAACTACCTGAAATGAAGCGTGCACTTACAACAAACGGCAGAACAAAGCAAGATCACCCTCTCCAGAAGGAAGAGGGAAACATTCACACGCGCCGCATGGCTCAGGGAAGGCTTCCCAGCGTGTAGAAACTCAGGTAAAAAGCGAATGGCAAATAAATGGTTCAGTAATGGCCAGTAATTACCGTACAAACATGGTAATTTACTGTAGGGTGGTGTGAACTACACTAAAAATATATTTTTCTGCGATTTAATTATTGCGTTCCATTTCTCTGCCATTAAATGGCGTACTGTTGTTTGGTGTGAACCACACCAAAAATATTCCTGGGCCTTTTATTCACTTCCACAGATGTGACGAAAAATTAAGACATTTACCAAGCAAAAAAGCAACCAGGAGAAGAGATAACGAGAAACCGAAAGGCAACGATAAATTAGCGATAACGAAGACAATTAAGTGGCATGGTTAACAACTTAAAATGTGGTACACAAATAGTGAACAAATACTAGTATGGAAGCATTAACAACCTCAAGGACATTCTAAAAAATGGGAAATGGGCGGGGATTCTAGTCTTAGTATGGAATTAAAAGACAGGGTAATTACTCGTAGGTAAACTCGAACATTAATTCAGTGGTTGTCCGTTTTTAAAGACAACGTGATCTCCGAGCTCCGAGATGGCCATCATCATCGAACTCCTGCCCGTCTTCTACATCCTCACCATCGACATCAACGTCAGCAATAGACGACACTGGAATTACAACAAATACAACACGAAAACCCTCACTCTTACAAGAACCTGCTCGTTGCTCTTCCTCGATGGCAGTCAAATTATCGCTCGATTACCTCCTAATCGACAAAAGAGGCCAGACATACGAGCGTGGCCGAAATTGAGACCTAAAAAGAAGCACATCATCATACTCTACAGCAAAGCCAGCTATAACCTACATTTTGCTCCAATCGATGATATTGCTTCGTAAAATGTAGGAAAAAACACTCAGAAGCTCCTGAAAGACAAAAACTTATATAAGAATAAACCAATTTGGCTAAAATAATGATCCTTTAAAATCATACCATGAGCAAACCTTTCAGACGACATAACTAGACGTCTCGGTCAAAAAAAAATCGTTCAAACTCTTCAATAACGAGCCTGAAATCAACAAACGACATTAAACAACAGCAGTAACCATTCAATCAAGGCTGTTCAACTTTCAAGTCTTCAGCTCAAGTCAAGATAGCAGTGCGACAATTAGTAATGTTCACCCGTTCACCCGCGTTCACCCACGGGTAAAGTTCACCCGGCTTATAGTAAAGTTCACCCAGCTTATAGTAATGTTCACCACACTTATAGTTTTATTCACCCAGGCTTTCTAGCTCTCAGTGTTCCTTTCACCCTGATGTTTTGATTCAATTTATTGTTAATGGTAATACTTGTTTAGTATTTAACTGCATTTTTTCAGCAGAAAAATGGAAGATCATAGCTTTGACCCCTTGATGAGCAGCACTGTTGAAGTTGAAGAGGAAGATGAAGTCGAGTTTCATAGGCCTTCTCAGCATCGTGAGGATTATCGGATTGCTTAGCATAAATGAAAGAAAGTTCAAAATTCACAACATCATAACCAAAAAATGAAGAAGAACAAGAAACCGATTGCAGTAATTTACAGGTATGCTTAGCATAAATGAAAAAAGCTCGAAAATCACCACGTGATAATCAGAAAATGAACAACATATAACAAGATACCGATCTCCTCAGAAGTTCACAATTCCAAAAGACCTACGAATCCATTCCTTGTAGAAAGTAGTCAAGGAGGCTTTCAGTTTGGAAGAGAAGACAAAGTCGTGATGGGTGATGTGCGAGTGACGACCGACAACACAGGAAAATCGAGCGTGCATGTATCTGAAAGACAAATGAGGCATGTTTACAATATGCGTGTGGAGAAAATCGTTATTATGTACCTCGTTCCTAATCCACGACACGTCTTTCCTTCCTGATTCACATATTCGAAGGCCTCATAGTGTGCCACCACAAGATCAGAAGGAAGTCCGTCAATCTTGCGCTCTAGGGGACCATAGCACTCGGCACACTTCTTTGGCTGATTTTGCGGCATTTCTACAACCAACTCTTTTCCTTGTCGTCAATGCCATACCGAAAGATCTAGAAGCTTAATGGAACCTGTAGCGAGCGACAGCACCATCGAGTTGTCATTCTGGTAGAAGAACAGCCTTTTTGTTCGACTTGTCCCATCGACGAATTCTTGCAATCGCTGAGGTGACGGGAGAAAGATGAGAAATCGCTCCAGTTTCTGAGTATAAAGAATGTGTGCAAGAGACAATTCAACTGATAAATAGGATACCTCAGTCACTTCGGCAGAAGACGCGTCTAGTGCAGCAACGGCATCCTGCTGCAGCGTGGGAACTCCGCCGAGTGCATCAAATCGTAAACGAGTCATCAAACTAATACTATAAGAAAATTAAATTGTATGACTGACGATCAGAGCGCCTTACAGCGCCGGTCACCACCGATGTGACTGTTCTCTTCGAATTGATAGCAGAGGCGGTGTCTCCTCTGCGACCTCGTGTTCCTGGCTTGGCGTAGTCCGAGTTGGTAGAAGTAGCGAGGTGGTATTCCAAATCATCCATGCCATTCAAATGGTCCGTCAGCGCCATTTTGAAAATACCATCCTTATCTTCAGACAACACAACCGCCAGCCTGAACGAAAAATTACAAGAGATATAATAAAGCGTGATATCTGACATGTGTACGCAGACACGAGAAGATGTGATGTTACCACAGATTGAGCTGGCGCATTGAAGCAAATTGTTCGAGGAGACAATCACAATTTGCCTAGAGCAAACATCTTTGAACATTACTGGATGAAATGAAAACACATACGAATTAGATTTTTCCTCGTCTGCAACAAGAAAGTTCCCGGACTTCATCCGGACAACTTCCATTTTCTTAGCTAAAGCCACGAGTTCCTTCGATTCTCGTTGCGAACGACCTGTAGCAAAATTATTCGTAATATTCAGATTTATTTGTAATATTCAGATGTAAACACTCACGGCAGAAGAGGATGGGTGGCAAGTCCTCTTCATGCCCCGGATGCTTCCTTGAAGAGGAGATACTTAGGCCGTATCGTCGGCACAACTTGGCCAGCTCGGCAGGCCTATTCTTCTCCATCTCCTGAAACTAAAATAACGAAAGTAGATTACATCACTCATATATCTCCTTCAAACCTGGGCCAGAGTGAGCAATCGGCCACCACTAGCGAGCTTCTTGCTTCCGCCACCATGGAGAGCTGCTTTGAGAAGCTTCACGTGAGCTAAACGTTATGGTGTTTAATATTTCTACTAATAAGAAAGGCACTGACTTTCGGTGTACTCCATGAGACGCTGCGCGAAAACGTGAAGCGGCGGCCTGTCTCCAACTTTCTCACGCAGCCATTTGTTATGGGTTTCGGCCGAGTTGGTTGTGGGGGGAACGATTCCCCATCCGGCCAGTATTCGACTCCGAATTCCAGCGGAATCATTGGAAAGCTCTTTCACTGAAGACGTATCAGTGATTTTGACCAGGTAGTGGAACGCATCGATGGTACACGAAGGAGGTGGAAAAGAAGGTGGCGCTTTGTTGACCCAAGACTCTTCTACACTGTAAATAAAGAGCTGAATTAATGACAGAATTATCTCGTATAAAAGAAACGCGTACATCTTCCCCAAATATCTGATGTAGTCGCTTCTCTGAATCTCCTCTCCTCTAAAGCAGACAAATCCCTCATCATCTTCAAAGAGAGTAGCAGCATCGAACGGGCCCGAACATTCAGAAGGAGCACGCTCATCATCAGAGTTACTTTCGCCCTCGGCCTCACTTCCATCCTCATCGTGCCTGACACTAAATGCTTGCGATTAAAAAGGCGAGTGAAATATCTGAGATAATTGCATAATTATCTACAAAAAGGGCTCGCGAAACTGACTGGTCATTATCTCCTGTCATTGTAGCATCCAAGTGGTCGTTTTCGAATGACAAATCAGACAGCATCGACGACGACCTGAATTTAAATCATATAAGCTAGCGTCTTGTATTTTCGTTACTTAAGTGACGCACATTCTTGTAGCTCGAGATGGACTAGAAAGAACATCTTCCGCCTCACGATGCTGAGAAGGCCTATGAAACTCGACTTCATCTTCCTCTTCAACTTCAACAGTGCTGCTCATCAAGGGGTCAAAGCTATGATCTTCCATTTTTC
This sequence comes from Allodiplogaster sudhausi, assembly GCA_945643635.1. Taxonomy (NCBI): domain Eukaryota; kingdom Metazoa; phylum Nematoda; class Chromadorea; order Rhabditida; family Diplogasteridae; genus Allodiplogaster; species Allodiplogaster sudhausi. The sequence continues at coordinate 5,638,161 of CALZFC010000005.1, forward strand.
TGCTGAAAAAATGCAGTTAAATACTAAACAAGTATTACCATTAACAATAAATTGAATCAAAACATCAGGGTGAAAGGAACACTGAGAGCTAGAAAGCCTGGGTGAATAAAACTATAAGTGTGGTGAACATTACTTTAAGGGGGTGAACGGGTGAACATTACTAGTTGCCTAGCAGTGCATTTAAATACACATTTAATCTCCCTCCAATGAATATGATTACAGAATGCTGGGCAAATAGTTATATTCACCCATTCACCCATTCACCCCGCATTCACCCAGGATTCACCCACATTCACCCAAGTACTAAAATACATAGCGTGGGTGAATGTGGGTGAATGGGTGAATGGGTGAATATTGCTATTTGCCAGAATGCTGATACTCAGGTAAAACGCGAATGGCAAATAAATGGTTCCGTAACTAGTTAACTAAGTTACGCTATTTCCGGGAGTACCGCTATTTTAGGGAGCTAAAGAACAAAAAAAAGTTTTAGAGTTCAGGGTCTCAGCTAAGCTTAGAGAGTGAAAGAAGAGTTAAGGAGTTTTTAGAGTTTAGGGTATCAGCTAAGCTTAGGGAATGAAAGAAGAGTTAAGGAGTTTTTAGAGTTCAGGGTCTCAGCTAAGCTTAGGGAGTTAAAAAAGATCTAATGAGTTTTAGTTTAAGTGCAAGAAGAGAAAGAAAGACATCAAAGGTTTGAAGAAGAGTTCAGAGCACGCTAAAGAGCTTACGAATACAGCATATCATAAAGCATGAGAGTTTAAGTAAGAAGAGTTAAGGAGTTTTTAGAGTTAAGGGTCTCAGCTAAGCTTAGGGAGTAAAAGAAGATCTAATGAGTTTTTAGCTGGAGTGCAAGAAGAGAAAGGAAAACATCAAAGGTTTGAAGAAGAGTTCAGAGCACTCCAAAGAGCTTACGAATACAGCACATCAGAAAGCATGCTAAGTATGAGAGTTTAAGTAATTCTATGCACTAATAAAGACTCCTAATTTTTCAGGTAATTCTAAGCTTCACATTGTCATTTTACGATTAATAAAAAAACTATTTAAAAATGAATATCCCGGCTCCACTGCACGTAGAGCTTAGAAGGCCACCTCAGCTCGACGTAACGCCGAGCCAAGAAGACTCTCTCAGCTCCACGGCACTTCAAGCCGAGACGGCCAACTCAGTTCTCAGTTCCACTGAATGCAGAACCAAGAAGGCCATTCCGGCTCAACGAAATGCGGAGCCAGGAACAAACATGAGGCTGCGCCTCGAAGTTGCCGATTAAACCGAGTTCTGGGATGCCCGTAAACCAGCGCAACCTATACTTGACGGCTTTTCGACCAAAATTATTTTCTCTGTGCAACGCTATTTCGCTGAGTATGCCAAAGACATGAGGGAAAGATGTATGCGGGATAAATGTGTTTAACTTGAGAGAGAGACAGTGATTGCGAGAGATACAGAGAAAGAGTTGGATATATAAAATGTGCAGACTGAGAGCTCTGTAATAAGCTACTTTACATCAAAGGAGAGCCATATTAAAGCGTAGAAAATACAAAAAGAAAGTACAAACCGAGTACATATGGCTGCATGTTTTGATTCGTTTGGCAGATTGCCAAGTGGCGAGAGAGACACTTTAACGTTGTACTTTCACGACGTTAGATACATGAGAAGAACCGCCTTTTTCTGCTGCATCCGACACCGTAGAGAGAGGAGGCTCTTTATGGCTCTCTCAACTTTTAATTATATTTTAAAGAGATTTTGTGCACAAATAGCTGGTCGAGACAGCACGAATTGGCAAAGTGCCAAAATAATGAGGTGCAAGGAGGTGCGAAGAGATGAGCGAAATGAGGTGCAATGTGTGTTTTTTCTGGTTGCGCAGATTTTTTACGATTTATCATGAATGTTTACGTCAAGTTTTGAATACTTACAGAGTTGTAAGCAGCATAAATGAGGCATTTAAGTTTAAAGAGCCAAAGGTCCTCGCACGAATTTGATCATACTGTAGACGGCAAGAGTTTTACTGAGAGCTTATTGGTCGGCTGAGGGGAGGAGCTTATGTCTCGATTTCTTAATTCTCTCTTTCTCGGTGTGCTCTAGGAGTTTTTAGAGTTCAGGGTATCAGCTAAGCTTAGGGAGTGAAAGAAGAGTTAAGGAGTTTTTAGAGTTTAGGGTCTCAGCTAAGCTTAGGGAATGAAAGAAGAGTTAAGGAGTTTTTAGAGTTCAGGGTCTCAGCTAAGCTTAGGGAGTTAAAAAAGATCTAATGAGTTTTAGTTGGAGTGCAAGAAGAGAAAGAAAGACATCAAAGGTTTGAAGAAGAGTTCAGAGCACGCTAAAGAGCTTACGAATACAGCATATCATAAAGCATGAGAGTTTAAGTAAGAAGAGTTAAGGAGTTTTTAGAGTTAAGGGTCTCAGCTAAGCTTAGGGAGTAAAAGAAGATCTAATGAGTTTTTAGCTGGAGTGCAAGAAGAGAAAGGAAAACATCAAAGGTTTGAAGAAGAGTTCAGAGCACGCCAAAGAGCTTACGAATACAGCACATCAGAAAGCATGCTAAGTATGAGAGTTTAAGTAATTCTATGCACTAATAAAGACTCCTAATTTTTCAGGTAATTCTAAGCTTCACATTGTCATTTTACGATTAATAAAAAAACTATTTAAAAATGAATATAACGGCTCCACTGCACGTAGAGCTTAGAAGGCCACCTCAGCTCGACGTAACGCCGAGCCAAGAAGACTCTCTCAGCTCCACGGCACTTCAAGCCGAGACGGCCAACTCAGTTCTCAGTTCCACTGAATGCAGAACCAAGAAGGCCATTCCGGCTCAACGAAATGCGGAGCCAGGAACAAACATGAGGCTGCGCCTCGAAGTTGCCGATTAAACCGAGTTCTGGGATGCCCGTAAACCAGCGCAACCTATACTTGACGGCTTTTCGACCAAAATTATTTTCTCTGCGCAACGCTATTTCGCTGAGTATGCCAAAGACATGAGGGAAAGATGTATGCGGGATAAATGTGTTTAACTTGAGAGAGAGACAGTGATTGCGAGAGATACAGAGAAAGAGTTGGATATATAAAATGTGCAGACTGAGAGCTCTGTAATAAGCTACTTTACATCAAAGGAGAGCCATATTAAAGCGTAGAAAATACAAAAAGAAAGTACAAACCGAGTACATATGGCTGCATGTTTTGATTCGTTTGGCAGATTGCCAAGTGGCGAGAGAGACACTTTAACGTTGTACTTTCACGACGTTAGATACATGAGAAGAACCGCCTTTTTCTGCTGCATCCGACACCGTAGAGAGAGGAGGCTCTTTATGGCTCTCTCAACCAATTTATTTTGTGAGTTTTACTGCTTTAAACGATACATAAAATTACAAAAAAAATCAGAGAGTAAGAGTAGAGTGAGAGAACTCTCTCTCTCTCTATTTCTCTCTCTAAGTCGTCTCTCTCTCTCTTTCTTTCAATGTGAACAGGCTTCTTCAGGACTTGATCGTTTACTTGTAAGTGTCTGTGAGAACGCTCAACGTGAATTATATACATCTCTCTGTAGCTCATTACAAAGCTCTTACTTTGTACAATTCACTGGTATAGAGAGAGAATCAACTTTCGGTCTCTTTGTAAGTGTTTTAATGTGTTTTAATCGGAAAAAAATGCGTAAACGCACACACGTTGGCATTGTGCCAAAAACTTTAAATGACTTGTGAATGCGTTCAATGGACACGAAAAAATGCAAATTTTTGCAGAGAGACAGAGGAATGCGAGAGGAAGACAGAGAAATAGAGAGAGAGTGGAAAAGTAAGTTGTAAGTGTATATATTTAATGTTTTTCATGTGTTTGGCTGCATGTGTGGTTGATGCAGCGCGAATTGGCAAAGTGCCAATAATTATGAGGTGCAAAGAGGTGCGAAGAAATGAGCGAAATGAGGTGCAATGTGTGTTTTTTCTGCTTGCGCAGATTTTTTGCGATTTATTATGAATATTAACGTTAAGTATTGTGTACTTACAGAGTTGTAAACAGCATAATTGAGACTTTTGAGTTTAAAGAGCCAAAGGTCCTCGCACGAATTTGATCATACTGTAGACGGCAAGAGTTTAACTGAGAGCTTATTGGTTGGCTGAGGATAGGAGCTTATGTCTCTTTTTCTTAATTCTCTTTTTCTCGCCGTGCTCTCGCTTTTTTCTGCCTCTCACGCAAACCACGCCTCCCTCTCGCACACGCTAAAAAGATCGCAGATCCTCAAGAGCTTATTAGGAGTACAGGGAACTAGTTAACTAAGTTACGCTATTTCCGGGACTACCGCTATTTTAGGGATCTTAAGAGCTTAAAAGAGCTAAGAAGAGTTTAGGAGTTTTTAGAGTTTTGGGGCTGAGTTAAGCTTTAGGAATTTTTAGAGTTTTGGGACTCAGTTAAGCTTAGGGAGTTAAAGAAGAGTTAAGGAGTTTTTAGAGTTCAGGGTCTCAGCTAAGCTTAGGGAGTTAAAGAAGAGTTAAGGAGTTTTTTAAAGTTTCGGGACTCAGCTAAGCTTAGGGAGTAAAAAGCTAATGAGCTTTTAGCTGGAGTGCAAGAACAGAAAGAAAGACATCAAAGGTTTGAAGAAGAGTTCAGAGCACGCCAAAGAGCTTACGAATACAGCACATCAGAAAGCATGTGAAGTTTAAGAGTTTAAGTAAATCTATGCACTAATAAAGACTCCTAATTTTTCAGGTAATTCTAAGCTGCACATCGTCATTTTACAATTAATAAAAAAACCATTAAAAAAGGCCTATCCCAGCTCCACTGCACGCCAAGCCAAGACGGCCAACTCAGCTCAACTTAATGCAGAGCCAGGACGACGGAGTCAAGTTGAGGAGCAACCTCAAGCTTGGGAAATTAAACCGACTTTGGACGAAAACGCTGGATGCCTATGAATTTGCGCAACCTACACTTGCCGAGTTTTCAAAGGGAGTTAATGATATGCGTACTTGGAATGTTGGCTAAGTGCCAAAAAAATTTTATTTTGAGAGTTTTACTGCTTTAAAGGATACATAAAATTACAAAAAAAATCAGAGAGTAAGAGTAGAGTGGGAAAGGCATGATAGAACTCTCTCTCTCTCTCTCTTTCTCTCTCTAAGTCGTCTCTCTCTCTTTCTTTCAATGTGAACAGCCTTCTTCAGGACTTGATCGTTTACTTGTAAGTGTCTGTGAGAACGCTCAACGTGAATTATATACATCTCTCTGTAGCTCATTACAAAGCTCTTACTTTGTAAAATTCACTGGTATAGAGAGAGAGTCAACTTTCGGTCTCTTTGTAAGTGTTATAATGTGTTTTAATCGAAAAAAAAATGCGTAAACGCACACATGTTGGCATTGTGCCAAAAACTTTAAATGATTTGTGAATGCGTTCAATGGACACGAAAAAATGCATATTTTTGCAGAGAGACAGAGGAATGCGAGAGGAAGACAGAGAAATAGAGAGAGAGTGGAAAAGTAAGTTGTAAGTGTATATATTTAATGTTTTTCATGTGTTTGGCTGCATGTGTGGTTGAGGCAGCGCGAATTGGCAAAGTGCCAATAATTATGAGGTGCAAAGAGGTGCGAAATGAGCGAAATGAGGTGCAATGTGTGTTTTTTCTGCTTGCGCAGATTTTTTGCAATTTATTATGAATATTAACGTTAAGTATTGTGTACTTACAGAGTTGTAAACAGCATAATTGAGACTTTTGAGTTTAAAGAGCCAAAGGTCCTCGCACGAATTTGATCATACTGTAGACGGCAAGAGTTTTACTGAGAGCTTATTGGTTGGCTGAGGATAGGAGCTTATGTCTCTTTTTCTTAATTCTCTTTTTCTCGCCGTGCTCTCGCTTTTTTCTGCCTCTCACGCAAACCACGCCTCCCTCTCGCACACGCTAAAAAGATCGCAGATCCTCAAGAGCTTATTAGGAGTACAGGGAACTAGTTAACTAAGTTAAGCTACTTTCTGGAGTACTACTACTTTAGGGAGCTAAACAACTTTAAAGAGATTGGCAAAGTGCCAATAATTATGAGGTGCAAAGAGGTGCGAAATGAGCGAAATGAGGTGCAATGTGTGTTTTTTCTGCTTGCGCAGATTTTTTGCAATTTATTATGAATATTAACGTTAAGTATTGTGTACTTACAGAGTTGTAAACAGCATAATTGAGACTTTTGAGTTTAAAGAGCCAAAGGTCCTCGCACGAATTTGATCATACTGTAGACGGCAAGAGTTTTACTGAGAGCTTATTGGTTGGCTGAGGATAGAAGCTTATGTCTCTTTTTCTTAATTCTCTTTTTCTCGCCGTGCTCTCGCTTTTTTCTGCCTCTCACGCAAACCACGCCTCCCTCTCGCACACGCTAAAAAGATCGCAGATCCTCAAGAGCTTATTAGGAGTACAGGGAACTAGTTAACCAAGTTACGCTATTTCCGGGACTACCGCTATTTTAGGGATCTTAAGAGCTTAAAAGAGCTAAGAAGAGTTTAGGAGTTTTTATTGTTTTGGGGCTCAGTTAAGCTTTAGGAATTTTTAGAGTTTTGGGACTCAGTTAAGCTTAGGGAGTTAAAGAAGAGTTAAGGAGTTTTTAGAGTTCAGGGTCTCAGCTAAGCTTAGGGAGTTAAAGAAGAGTTAAGGAGTTTTTTAAAGTTTCGGGACTCAGCTAAGCTTAGGGAGTAAAAAGCTAATGAGCTTTTAGCTGGAGTGCAAGAACAGAAAGAAAGACATCAAAGGTTTGAAGAAGAGTTCAGAGCACGCCAAAGAGCTTACGAATACAGCACATCAGACAGCATGTGAAGTTTAAGAGTTTAAGTAAATCTATGCACTAATAAAGACTCCTAATTTTTCAGGTAATTCTAAGCTGCACATCGTCATTTTACAATTAATAAAAAAACCATTAAAAAAGGCCTATCCCAGCTCCACTGCACGCCGAGCCAAGACGGCCAACTCAGCTCAACTTAATGCAGAGCCAGGACGACGGAGTCAAGTTGAGGAGCAACCTCAAGCTTGGGAAATTAAACCGACTTTGGACGAAAACGCTGGATGCCTATGAATTTGCGCAACCTACACTTGCCGAGTTTTCAAAGGGAGTTAATGATATGCGTACTTGGAATGTTGGCTAAGTGCCAAAAAAATTTTATTTTGAGAGTTTTACTGCTTTAAAGGATACATAAAATTACAAAAAAAATCAGAGAGTAAGAGTAGAGTGGGAAAGACATGATAGAACTCTCTCTCTCTCTCTCTTTCTCTCTCTAAGTCGTCTCTCTCTCTTTCTTTCAATGTGAACAGCCTTCTTCAGGACTTGATCGTTTACTTGTAAGTGTCTGTGAGAACGCTCAACGTGAATTATATACATCTCTCTGTAGCTCATTACAAAGCTCTTACTTTGTAAAATTCACTGGTATAGAGAGAGAGTCAACTTTCGGTCTCTTTGTAAGTGTTATAATGTGTTTTAATCGAAAAAAAAATGCGTAAACGCACACATGTTGGCATTGTGCCAAAAACTTTAAATGATTTGTGAATGCGTTCAATGGACACGAAAAAATGCATATTTTTGCAGAGAGACAGAGGAATGCGAGAGGAAGACAGAGAAATAGAGAGAGAGTGGAAAAGTAAGTTGTAAGTGTATATATTTAATGTTTTTCATGTGTTTGGCTGCATGTGTGGTTGATGCAGCGCGAATTGGCAAAGTGCCAATAATTATGAGGTGCAAAGAGGTGCGAAATGAGGTGCAATGTGTGTTTTTTCTGCTTGCGCAGATTTTTTGCGATTTATTATGAATATTAACGTTAAGTATTGTGTACTTACAGAGTTGTAAGCAGCATAATTGAGACTTTTGAGTTTAAAAAGCCTAAGGTCCTCGCACGAATTTGATCGTACTGTAGACGGCAAGAGTTTTACTGAGAGCTTATTGGTCGGCTGAGGGGAGGAGCTTATGTCTTGTTTTCTTAATTCTCTCGATGGTGGTGCGTTCTCGCTTGTTCTCTGCCTCTCTCGCAAACCACGCCTCCCTCTCGCACACGCTAAAAAGATCGCAGATCCTCAAGAGCTTATTAGGAGTACAGGGAACTAGTTAACTAAGTTACGCTATTTCCGGGACTACCGCTATTTTAGGGAGCTTAAGAGCTTAAAAGAGCTAAGAAGAGTTTAGGAGTTTTTAGAGTTTTGGGGCTCAGTTAAGCTTAGGGAGTTAAACAAGAGTTAAGGAGTTTTTAGAGTTCAGGGTCTCAGCTAAGCTTAGGCAGTTAAAGAAGAGTTAAGGAGTTTTTTTAAAGTTTCGGGACTCAGCTAAGCTTAGGGAGTAAAAAGCTAATGAGCTTTTAGCTGGAGTGCAAGAACAGAAAGAAAGACATCAAAGGTTTGAAGAAGAGTTCAGAGCACGCCAAAGAGCTTACGAATACAGCACATCAGAAAGCATGCGAAGTTTAAGAGTTTAAGTAAATCTATGCACTAATAAAGACTCCTAATTTTTCAGGTAATACTAAGCTGCACATCGTCATTTTACAATTAATAAAAAAAACATTAAAAAAGCCCTATCCCGTCTCCACTGCACGTAGAGCCAAGAAGGCCATCTCAACTCGACGTCACGTCAAGCCAAGAAGGCCATCTCAGCTCGACGTCACGTCAAGCCAAGAAGGCCATCTCAGCTCGACGTTACGTCAAGCCAAGAAGGCCATCTCAGCTCGACGTCACGTCAAGATAAGAAGGCCATCTCAGCTCGACGTCACGTCAAGCTAAGAAGGCCATTCCATGTGTTCGCAAGGAACATTAAAAAATGAGCGGCCAGGCTCACAGGCTAACAAATCGTGAGGCGGTGTCTGGAATTCGCCGATTAAACCGATTTCTGGGATGCCCATGAACCGGCGCACACTATACTTGACGGCTTTTCGACCAAAATTTTTTTCTCAGCGGGGCCAATTTTTTTTGTTCTCAGACCTCGGATGAGGAAACTTCTTTTAAATGTCTAATCGTTCAGACTTACTTTTATACAACATTACATAGCTAAAAAAACCGCCTTTCTCTGTAGAAAAATGTAGGATAGAGAGATACACAACTTCCGAGCTCTCTCTAAATGTTTTACGCTAAATTAAAGACTTGTGATTACATATGGCTGACTCAACTGCACACAAAGAATAGAAGAGAATATCAGCTCGCAGTGATAGTTTTAATATGATTCCTTTTTTCAGATTGCTCTAAATGAGCCTGGCCGCAAAAACTGCAGTTTCCAAACGGTCGCAAGGAACCGCAAAAGCTGCAGTTCCAAGCGTTCGCAAGGAACCGCCAAAGCAGCGGTTCTATGCGTTCGCAAGTAACGGCAAAAAATGAGCGGCCAGGCCCACAGGCGAACCAACCGTGAGGCGGTGCCTTGAATTCGCCGATTAAACCGATTTCTGGGATGCCCATGAACCGGCGCACACTATACTTGACGGCTTTTCGACCAAAAATTTCATATGGCTCCATGTCTTGAATGGCGCTTGGCAACTTGCCAAGCTGCGAGAGAGACACTTTATCGTTGTACTTTAATTACTTAAGATGCATCAGAAGAACCGCTTTTCTCTGCAGCATCCGACACCATAGAGAGAGGCGGATCTTTTAGGCTCTCTCTATTTTTAATTCTATTTTAAAGAGTTTTTGTGGTCAAGCCAAGAAGGCCATCTCAACTCGACGTCACGTCAAGTCAAGAAGGCCATCTCAGCTCGGCGTCACGTCAAGCCAAGAAGGCTCTTAATGTACTCTTAATAAGCTCTGGCCGAACCTGGTGAACCTGGCCGGCCGCAAAAACTGCGGTTCCAAGCGTTCGAAAGGAACGGCAAAAACTTCAGTTCCATGCGATCGCAATAAACCGCAAAATTCGCAGTTCCATGCGATCGGAAGAAACCGCAAAATTCACAGGTCCAAGCGTTCGCAAGGAACTACAAAAAATGAGCGGCCACGCTCACAGGCGAGCCAAACGTGAGACTGCGCCTCGAAGTTGCAGATTGAACCGAGTTCTGGAATGCCAGTAAACCAGTGCAACCTATACTTTACGGGTTTTCGACCAAAATTTTTTTCTCTGCGCAACTCTATTTCGCTGTAACAGGCAATTTCAGGACTTGGACTTATACTTGTAAGTGTATGTCAAAATGCTTAACGTGAATTATACACAGCTCTCTGTAGCTCATTACAAAGCTCTTACTTTGTAGATTTCACTGGTATAGAGAGAGAATCAACTTTTGGTCTCTTTGTATGTGTTTTAATCGGAAAAAACGCATAAACGCACATATGTTGGCATCGTGCCAAAAACTTTAAATGACTTGTGAATGCGTTCAATGGACACGAGAAAAATGCAAATTTTTGCAGAGAGGCAGAGGAATGCAAGAGGAAGAGAGATAAATAGAGAGAGAGTGGAAAAGTAAGTTGTAAGTGTATATATTTAATGTTTTTCATGTGTTTGGCTGCATGTGTGGTTGAGACAGCGCGAATTGGCAAAGTGCCAATAATTATGACGTGCGAAGAAATGAGCGAAATGAGGTGCAATGTGTGTTTTGCAAGAGTTTTACTGAGAGCTTACAAGAGTTAAGGAGTTTTTAGAGCTCAGGGTCTCAGCTAAGCTTAGGGAGTTAAAGAAGACTTAAGGAGTTTTTAGAGTTCAGGGTCTCAGCTAAGCTTAGGGAGTTAAGGAGTTTTTTTTAAAGTATCGGGACTCAGCTAAGCTTAGGGAGTAAAGAGCTAATGAGTTTTTAGCTGGAGTGCAAGAACAGAAAGAAAGACATCAAAGGTTTGAAGAAGAGGTCAAAGCACGCCAAAGAGCTTACGAATACAGCACAGCAGAAAGCATGCTCAGTATGAGAGTTTAAGTAATTCAATGCACTAATAAAGACTCCTAATTTTTCAGGTAATTCTAAGCTGCACATCGTCATTTTACAATTAATTAAAAAAACTATTAAAAAAGGCCTATCCCGGCTCCACTGCACGTAGAGCTAAGAAGGCCATCTCAGCTCGACGTCACACCGAGCCAAGACGGCCAACTCAACTCAACTGAACGCAGAGCCAAGAAGGCCATCTCAGCTCAGCTTAATGCAGAGCCAGGACGGCCGAGTCAAGTTGCTTGGCAAATTAAATCGAATTTGGACAGAAAGCGCTGGATGCCTATGAATTTGCGCAACCTACACTTGCGGAGTTTTCAAAGGGAGTTCATGATGCTGAGTGTGCGTACTTGGAATGCTGGCAAAGTGCCAAAAAATTATTATTTTAAGAGTTTTACTGCTTTAAACGTTACATAAAATTACAAACAAAAATCAGAGAGTAAGAGTAGAGTGGGAGAGACATGATAGAACTCTCTCTCTCTCTCTTTCTCTCTCTAAGTCGTCTCTCTCTCTCTTTCTTTCAATGTGAACAGGCTTCTTCAGGACTTGATCGTTTACTTGTAAGTGTCTGGGAGAACGCTCAACGTGAATTATATACATCTCTCTGTAGCTCATTACAAAGCTCTTTCTTTGTAAAATTCACTGGTATAGAGAGAGAGTCAACTTTCTGTCTCTTTGTAAGTGCTTTAATGTGTTTTAATCGGAAAAAAATGCGTAAACGCACACATGTTGGCATTGTGCCAAAAACTTTAAATGACTTGTGAATGCGTTAAATGGACACGAAAAATTCAGATTTTTGCAGAGAGACAGAGGAATGCGAGAAGAAGACAGAGAAATAGAGAGAGAGTGGAAAAGTAAGTTGTAAGTGTATATATTTAATGTTTTTCATGTGTTTGGCTGTATGTTTGCAAGAGGTGCGAAGTGGTCGTCGGAGGTGCGAAGTGAGAGTCGACGTCTGTTTTTCTCTGCCAACGCTATCTCGCCTTTTCGCGCCTGTGACTTTTTTTCTCTAACCTCTCAAAAACGCACCTATAACGGGCTGTTTTCGTCGAGGGGCGGAGCTAAGCGACTGTTTCGTTGTCTAACCTCCGCGTTTTGCGAGCTATTTCGTTCGTTTTGGGGCGGAGCTTAAGGAGTCTCTCCACTTTTGTCTGCATCTTTGGCCTCCACGAAAAGAGTGCTATTTCGCCTTTTCGTCTTACCTGACCCTCATCGTTATGAGGCTATTTCGCTTTTTGGTGTTTCGTAGCACTGCTCTCCAATCTTTCTTTACGCTATTTCCGGGAGTACCGCTATTTTAGGGAGCTAAAGAACAAAAAAAAGTTTTAGAGTTCATGGTCTCAGCTAAGCTTAGGGAGTTAAAGAAGAGTTAAGGAGTTTTTAGAGTTCAGCGTCTCAGCTAAGCTTAGGGAGTTAAAGAAGAGTTAAGGAGTTTTTAGAGTTCAGCGTCTCAGCTATGCTTAGGGAGTTAAAGAAGAGTTAAGGAGTTTTTAGAGTTCAGGGTCTCAGCTAAGCTTAGGGAGTTAAAAAAGATCTTATGAGTTTTTAGTTGGAGTGCAAGAAGAGAAAGAAAGACATCAAAGGTTTGAAGAAGAGTTCAGAGCACGCCAAAGAGCTTACGAATACAGCACATCAGAAAGCATGCTAAGTATGAGAGTTTAAGTAATTCTCTGCACTAATAAAGACTCCTAATTTTTCAGGTAATTCTAAGCTTCACATTGTCATTTTACTATTAATAAAAAAAACTATTTAAAAAGGCCTATCCCGGCTCCACTGCACGTAGAGCTAAGAAGGCCACCTCAGCTCGACGTAACGCCGAGCCAAGAAGGCTCTCTCAGCTCCACGGCACGTCAAGCCGAGACGGCCAACTCAGTTCTCAGTTCCACTGAATGCAGAACCAAGAAGGCCATTCCGGCTCAACGAAATGCGGAGCCAGGAACAAACATGAGGCTGCGCCTCGAAGAAACCGAGTTCTGGGATGCCCGTAAACCAGCGCAACCTATACTTGACGGCTTTTCGACCAAAATTATTTTCTCTGCGCAACGCTATTTCGCTGAGTATGCCAAAGACATGAGAGAAAGATGTATGCGGGATAAATGTGGTTAACTTGAGAGAGAGACAGTGATTGCGAGAGATACAGAGAAAGAGTTAGATATATAAAATGTGCAGACTGAGAGCTCTGTAATAAGCTATTTTACATCAAAGGAGAGCCATATTAAAGCGTAGAAAATACAAAAAGAAAGTACAAACCGAGTACATATGGCTGCATGTTTTGATTCGTTTGGCAGCGTGCCCAGTGGCGAGAGAGAAACTTTAACGTTGTACTTTCACGACGTTAGATACATCAGAAGAGCCGTCTTTCTCTGCTGCATCCGACAACATAGAGAGCGGTGGCTCTTTTAAGCGCTCTCTATTTTTAATTCTATTTTAAAGAGTTTTTTGCAAAGCTCTATTGCTAAGTGCTCTTCTTATCATGTGTTCTAAGTGCTACTATTGAAATCTTCAAATTTTTCTGGTCATTTTGAGCAATCAACTTTGTTTCTGCGATAAAAATGAAGCAAGATACAAAGAAATTGCCTTTCCCGACACCACAACACGTTGAGCTAAGAAGGCCATCTCAGCTCGACGTCACGTTAAGCCAAGAAGTCCATCTCAGCTCGACGTCACATCAAGCTAAGAAGGCCATTCCATGTGTTCGCAAACCAACCGTGTGGCGGTGCCTTGAATTCGCCGATTAAACCGATGTCTGGGATGCCCATGAACCGGCGCACACTATACTTGACGGCTTTTCGACCAAAAATTTCATATGGCTCCATGTCTTGAATGGCGCTTGGCAACTTGCCAAGCTGCGAGAGAGACACTTTATCGTTGTACTTTAATTACTTAAGATGCATCAGAAGAACCGCTTTTCTCTGCAGCATCCGACACCATAGAGAGAGGCGGCTCTTTTAGGCTCTCTCTATTTTTAATTCTATTTTAAAGAGTTTTTGTGGTCAAGCCAAGAAGGCCATCTCAACTCGACGTCACTTCAAGCCAAGAAAGCCATCTCAGCTCGACGTCACGTCAAGCCAAGAAGGCCATCTCAGCTCGACGTCACGTCAAGCCAAGAAGAAACCGCCAAAGCAGCGGTTCCATGCGTTCGCAAATAACGGCAAAAAATGAGCGGCCAGGCCCACAGGCGAACCAACCGTGAGGCGGTGCCTTGAATTCGCCGAACGGAATGCAGAGCCAGGAAGGCAGACCCAAGAGTGAGGAGCTACCTCAAACTTGGGTAACTAAACCGGCGTTTGAAAGAAAGCGCTGGATGCCTATGAATTTGCGCAACCTACACTTGCCGAGTTTTCGAAGGGAGTTCATGATGCTGAGTGTGCGTACTTGGAATGCTGGCAAAGTGCCAAAAAATTATTATTTTAAGAGTTTTACTGCTTTAAAGGTTACATAAAATTACAAAAAAAATCAGAGAGTAAGAGTAGAGTGTGAGAGACATGATAGAACTGTCTCTCTCTCTTTCTCTCTCTCTCTATGTCGTCTCTCTCTCTCTTACTTTCTAAGTGAACAGGCTACTTCAGGACTTGATCGTGTACTTGTAAGTGTCTGTGAGAACGCTCAACGTGAATTATATACATCTCTCTGTAGCTCATTACAAAGCTCTTACTTTGTACAATTCACTGGTATAGAGAGAGAGTCAACTTTCGGTCTCTTTGTAAGTGTTTTAATGTGTTTTAATGGAAAGACACACATATGTTGACATCGTGCTAAAAACTTTAAATGGCTTGTGAATGCGTTCAATGGCCACGAAAAAATGCAGATTTTTGCAGAGAGACAGAGGAATACGAGAGGAAGACAGAGAAATAGAGAGAGAGTGGAAAAGTAAGTTGTAAGTGTATGTATTTAATGTATTTCATTTGTTTGGCTGTATGTTTGCAAGAGGTGCGAAGTGGTCGACGGAGGTGCGAAGTGAGAGTCGACGTCTGTTTTTCTCTGCCAACGCTATCTCGCCTTTTCGCGCCTGTGACTTTTTTTCTCTAACCTCTCAAAAACGCACCTATAACGGGCTGTTTTCGTCGAGGGGCGGAGCTAAGCGACTGTTTCGTTGTCTAACCTCCGTGTTTTGCGAGCAGCCTCGGTGATCTCGGGTGTCGCAGCCTCGGCGAACCTGTTTTTCTTTTCTCTGCTCGTCTAATCTCTCAATACAAAATGACTCTCGTCGCTTTCTCTCGCTCTCTTGCTTGCTCTCCTCTATTTCTCCCATGCATTTTGCTCCGAGAGCCGTTTCTGCTTGTGAACTATCTAGAGGAGCTTGTGAACTATCTAGAGGACTAGTTAACTAAGTTACACTATTTCCGGGACTACCGCTATTTTAGGGAGCTTAAGAGCTTAAAAGAGCTAAGAAGAGTTTGGGAGTTTTTAGAGTTTTGGGGCTCAGTTAAGCTTTAGGAATTTTTAGAGTTTTGGGGCTCAGTTAAGCTTAGGGAGTTAGAGAAGAGTTAAGGAGTTTTTTAAAGTTTCGGGACTCAGCTAAGCTTAGGGAGTAAAAAGCTAATGAGCTTTTAGCTGGAGTGCAAGAACAGAAAGAAAGACATCAAAGGTTTGAAGAAGAGTTCAGAGCACGCCAAAGAGCTTACGAATACAATACAGCACATCAGAAAGCATGCGAAGTTTAAGAGTTTAAGTAAATCTATGCACTAATAAAGACTCCTAATTTTTCAGGTAATTCTAAGCTGCACATCGTTATTTTACAATTAATAAAAAAACCATTAAAAAAGGCCTATCCCGGCTCCACTGCACATAGAGCTAAGAAGGCCATCTCAGCTCGACGGCACGCCGAGCCAAGACGGCCAACTCAGCTCAACTTAATGCAGAGCCAGGAAGGCAGACCCAAGAGTGAGGAGCTACCTCAAACTTGGGTAACTAAACCGGCGTTTGAAAGAAAGCGCTGGATGCCTATGAATTTGCGCAACCTACACTTGCCGAGTTTTCGAAGGGAGTTCATGATGCTGAGTGTGCGTACTTGGAATGCTGGCAAAGTGCCAAAAATTATTATTTTAAGAGTTTTACTGCTTTAAAGGTTACATAAAATTACAAAAAAAATCAGAGAGTAAGAGTAGAGTGTGAGAGAAATGATAGAACTGTCTCTCTCTCTTTCTCTCTCTCTATGTCGTCTCTCTCTCCCTTTCTTTCTAAGTGAACAGGCTACTTCAGGACTTGATCGTGTACTTGTAAGTGTCTGTGAGAACGCTCAACGTGAATTATATACATCTCTCTGTAGCTCATTACAAAGCTCTTACTTTGTACAATTCACTGGTATAGAGAGAGAGTCAACTTTCGGTCTCTTTGTAAGTGTTTTAATGTGTCTTAATGGAAAAACACACATATGTTGACATCGTGCTAAAAACTTTAAATGGCTTGTGAATGCGTTCAATGGCCACGAAAAAATGCAGATTTTTGCAGAGAGACAGAGGAATACGAGAGGAAGACAGAGAAATAGAGAGAGAGTGGAAAAGTAAGTTGTAAGTGTATGTATTTAATGTATTTCATTTGTTTGGCTGTATGTTTGCAAGAGGTGCGAAGTGGTCGACGGAGGTGCGAAGTGAGAGTCGACGTCTGTTTTTCTCTGCCAGCGCTATCTCGCCTTTTCGCGCCTGTGACTTTTTTTTCTCTAACCTCTCAAAAACGCACCTATAACGGGCTGTTTTCGTCGAGGGGCGGAGCTAAGCGACTGTTTCGTTGTCTAACCTCCGCGTTTTGCGAGCAGCTTTTTCTTTTCTCTGCTCGTCTAATCTCTCAATACAAAATGACTCTCGTCGCTTTCTCTCGCTCTCTTGCTTGCTCTCCTCTATTTCTCCCATGCATTTTGATCGAAGATACACTTCTGCTTGTGAACTATCTAGAGGAACTAGTTAACTAAGTTGCTCTTTTTTCTTTTTAATTATGGAACTTGGGAACTCTAAAAACCAAGGAACACTTAAAATCTTTTTTTTCCCGAATTTTTGGAATTTTTTGAGGCCTTTTAGCTGTTAGAAGCTACTTTAAAGCTCTCTGGACTTTGGGAACTATGCTCCTTTAAAGGCAAAATTTTCCTGATATTTATGGTGCTGTTGTCTAAATTTTCTAATAAGCTAAGGTTCTAAGTGCTTTACAAAGCTCTATTGCAAAGTGCTCTTCTTATCATGTGTTCTAAGTGCTACTATAGAAATCTTCAAATTTTTCTGGTCATTTTGAGCAATCAACTATGTTTCTGCGATAAAAATGAAGCAAGATACAAAGAAATTGCCTTTCCCGAAACCACTACACGTTGAGCTAAGAAGGCCATCTCAGCTCGACGTCACGTCAAGACAAGAAGGCCATCTCAGCTCCACTTCACGTCAAGCCAAGAAGGCCATCTCAGCTCGACATCACGTCAAGCCAAGAAGGCCATCTCAGCTCGACGTCACGTCAAGCCAAGAAGGCTATCCCAGCTCGACGTCACGCCAAGCCAAGAAGGCCAGCTCAGCTCAAAGTCACGTCAAACCAAGAAGGCCATTCCATGCGTTCGCAAGTAACGGCAAAAAATGAGCGGCCAGGCTCAGAGGCTAACCAACCGTGAGGCGGTGCCTGGAATTCGCCGATTAAACCGATTTCTGGGATGCCCATGAACCGGCGCACACTATACTTGACGGCTTTTCGACCAAAATTTTTTTCTCAGCGGGGCCAATTTTTTTTGTTCTCAGACTTCGGATGAGGAAACTTCTTTTAAATGTCTAATCGTTCAGACTTACTTTTATACAACATTACATAGCTTAAAAAAACCGCCTTTCTCTGTAGAAAAATGTAGGATAGAGAGAGACACAGCTTCCGAGCTCTCTCTAAATGTTTTACGCTAAATTAAAGACTTGTGATTACATATGGCTGGCTCAACTGCACACAAAGATTAGAAGAGAATATCAGCTCGGAGTGATAGTTTTAATATGCTTCCTTTATTTCAGATTGCTCTAAATGAGCCTGGCCGCAAAAACTGCAGTTCCAAACGGTCGCAAGGAACCGCAAAAGCTGCAGTTCCAAGCGTTCGCAAGAAACCGCTAAAGCAGCGGTTCCATGCGTTCGCAAGTAACGGCAAAAAATGAGCGGCCAGGCCCACAGGCGAACCAACCGTGTGGCGGTGCCTTGACTTCGCCCTTTAAACCGATTTCTGGGATGCCCATGAACCGGCGCACACTATACTTGACGGCTTTTCGACCAAAAATTTCATACGGCTCCATGTCTTGAATGGCGCTTGGCAACTTGAAAAGCAGCGAGAGAGACACTTTATCGTTGTACTTTAATTACTTAAGATGCATCAGAAGAACCGCTTTTCTCTGCAGCATCCGACACCATAGAGAGAGGCGGCTCTTTTAAGCTCTCTCTATTTTTAATTCTATTTTAAAGAGTTTTTGTGGTCAAGCCAAGAAGGCCATCTCAACTCGACGTCACTTCAAGCCAAGAAGGCCATCTCAACTCGACGTCACGTCAAGCCAAGAAGGCCATCTCAGCTCGACATCACGTCAAGACAAGAAGGCCATCTCAGCTCGGCGTCACGTCAAGCCAAGAAGGCCATCTCAACTCGACGTCACGTCAAGCTAAGAAGGCCATTCCATGTGTTCGCAAGGAACATCAAAAAATGAGCGGCCAGGCTCACAGGCTAACCAACCGTGAGGCGGGGCCTGGAATTCGCCGATTAAACCGATTTCTGGGATGCCCATGAACCGGCGCACACTATACTTGACGGCTTTTCGACCAAAATTTTTTTCTCAGCGGGGCCAATTTTTTTTGTTCTCAGACCTCGGATGAGGAAACTTCTTTTAAATGTCTAATCGTTCAAACATTACTTTTATACAACATTACATAGCTAAAAAAAACCGCCTTTCTCTGTAGAAAAATGTAGGATAGAGAGAGACACAGCTTCCGAGCTCTCTCTAAATGTTTTACGCTAAATTAAAGACTTGTGATTACATATGGCTGGCTCAACTGCACACAAAGATTAGAAGAGAATATCAGCTCGGAGTGATAGTTTTAATATGCTTCCTTTATTTCAGATTGCTCTAAATGAGCCTGGCCGCAAAAACTGCAGTTCCAAACGGTCGCAAGGAACCGCAGAACCTGCAGTTCCAAGCGTTCGAAAGGAACCGCAAAAGCTGCAGTTCCAAGCGTTCGCAAGAAACCGCCAAAGCAGCGGTTCCATGCGTTCGCAAGTAAGGGCAAAAAATGAGCGGCCAGGCCCACAGGCGAACCAACCGTGTGGCGGTGCCTTGAATTCGCCGAACGGAATGCAGAGCCAGGAAGGCAGACCCAAGAGTGAGGAGCTACCTCAAACTTGGGTAACTAAACCGGCGTTTGAAAGAAAGTGCTGGATGCCTATGAATTTGCGCAACCTACACTTGCCGAGTTTTCGAAGGGAGTTCATGATGCTGAGTGTGCGTACTTGGAATGCTGGCAAAGTGCCAAAAAATTATTATTTTAAGAGTTTCACTGCTTTAAAGGTTACATAAAATTACAAAAAAAATCAGAGAGTAAGAGTAGAGTGTGAGAGACATGATAGAACTGTCTCTCTCTCTTTCTCTCTCTCTATGTCGTCTCTCTCTCTCTTTCTTTCTAAGTGAACAGGCTACTTCAGGACTTGATCGTGTACTTGTAAGTGTCTGTGAGAACGCTCAACGTGAATTATATACATCTCTCTGTAGCTCATTACAAAGCTCTTACTTTGTACAATTCACTGGTATAGAGAGAGAGTCAACTTTCGATCTCTTTGTAAGTGTTTTAATGTGTTTTAATGGAAAGACACACATATGTTGACATCGTGCTAAAAACTTTAAATGGCTTGTGAATGCGTTCAATGGCCACGAAAAAATGCAGATTTTTGCAGAGAGACAGAGGAATACGAGAGGAAGACAGAGAAATAGAGAGAGAGTGGAAAAGTAAGTTGTAAGTGTATGTATTTAATGTATTTCATTTGTTTGGCTGTATGTTTGCAAGAGGTGCGAAGTGGTCGACGGAGGTGCGAAGTGAGAGTCGACGTCTGTTTTTCTCTGCCAACGCTATCTCGCCTTTTCGCGCCTGTGACTTTTTTTCTCTAACCTCTCAAAAACGCACCTATAACGGGCTGTTTTCGTCGAGGGGCGGAGCTAAGCGACTGTTTCGTTGTCTAACCTCCGTGTTTTGCGAGCAGCCTCGGTGATCTCGCGTGTCGCAGCCTCGGCGAACTTGTTTTTCTTTTCTTTGCTCGTCTAATCTCTCAATGCATAGTGATTCTCGTCGCTTTCTCTCGCTCTCATGCTTGCTCTCCTCTATTTCTCCCATGCAATTTGCTCCGAGATACACTTCAGCTTGGGAACTATCTAGAGGAATCTAGAGGAACTAGTTAACTAAGTTACGCTATTTCCGGGACTACCGCTATTTTAGGGAGCTTAAGAGCTTAAAAGAGCTAAGAAGAGTTTAGGAGTTTTTAGAGTTTTGGGGCTCAGTTAAGCTTAGGGAGTTAAACAAGAGTTAAGGAGTTTTTAGAGCTCAGGGTCTCAGCTAAGCTTAGGGAGTTAAAGAAGACTTAAGGAGTTTTTAGAGTTCAGGGTCTCAGCTAAGCTTAGGGAGTTAAAGAAGAGTTAAGGAGTTTTTTTTAAAGTATCGGGACTCAGCTAAGCTTAGGGAGTAAAGAGCTAATGAGTTTTTAGCTGGAGTGCAAGAACAGAAAGAAAGACATCAAAGGTTTGAAGAAGAGTTCAGAGCACGCCAAAGAGCTTACGAATACAGCACATCAGAAAGCATGCGAAGTTTAAGAGATTAAGTAATCCTATGCACTAATAAAGACTCCTAATTTTTCAGGTAATTCTAAGCTGCACATCGTCATTTTACAATTAATAAAAAAAACTATTAAAAAAGGCCTATCCCGGGATCCACTGCACGTAGAGCTAAGAAGGCCATCTCAGCTCGACGGCACACCGAGCCAAGACGGCCAACTCAGCTCAACTGAACGCAGAGCCAAGAAGGCCATCTCAGCTCAGCTTAATAAAGAGCCAGGACGGCCGAGTCAAGTTGCTTGGGAAATTAAACCGAACTTGGACAGAAAGCGCTGGATGCCTATGAATTTGCGCAACCTACACTTGCCGAGTTTTCAAAGGGAGTTCATGATGCTGAGTGTGCGTACTTGGAATGCTGGCAAAGTGCCAAAAAATTATTATTTTAAGAGTTTTACTGCTTTAAACGATACATAAAATTACAAAAAAAAATCAGAGAGTAAGAGTAGAGTGGGAGAGACATGATAGAACTCTCTCTCTCTCTCTCTTTCTCTCTCTAAGCCGTCTCTCTCTCTCTTTCTTTCAATGTGAACAGGCTTCTTCAGGACTTGATCGTTTACTTGTAAGTGTCTGTGAGAACGCTCAACGTGAATTATATACCTCTCTCTGTAGCTCATTACAAAGCTCTTACTTTGTACAATTCACTGGTATAGAGAGAGAGTCAACTTTCGGTCTCTTTGTAAGTGTTTTAATGTGTTTTAATCGGAAAAAAATGCGTAAACGCACACATGTTGGCATTGTGCCAAAAACTTTAAATGACTTGTGAATGCGTTCAATGGACACGAAAAAATGCAAATTTTTGCATAGAGACAGAGGAATGCGAGAGGAAGACAGAGAAATAGAGAGAGAGTGGAAAAGTAAGTTGTAAGTGTATATATTTAATGTTTTTCATGTGTTTGGCTGCATGTGTGGTTGAGGCAGCCCGGAATTGGCAAAGTGCCAAAATAATGAGGTGCAAGGAAGTGCGAAGAAATGAGCGAAATGAGGTGCAATGTGTGTTTTTCTGCTTTCGCAGATTTTTTAGCGATTTATTATGAATATTAACGTTAAGTATTGTGTACTTACAGAGTTGTAAGCAGCATAATTGAGACTTTTGAGTTTAAAGAGCCAAAGGTCCTCGCACGAATTTGATCATACTGTAGACGGCAAGAGTTTTACTGAGAGCTTATTGGTCGGCTGAGCGGAGGAGCTTATGTCTTGTTTTCTTAATTCTCTCGATGGTGGTGCGTTCTCGCTTGTTCTCTGCCTCTCTCGCAAACCACGCCTCCCTCTCGCACACGCTAAAAAGATCGCAGATCCTCAAGAGCTTATTAAGAGTACAGGGAACTAGTTAACTAAGTTACGCTATTTCCGGGAGTACCGCTATTTTAGGGAGCTAAAGAACAAAAAAAAGTTTTAGAGTTCATGGTCTCAGCTAAGCTTAGGGAGTTAAAGAAGAGTTAAGGAGTTTTTAGAGTTCAGGGTCTCAGCTAAGCTTAGGGAGTTAAAGAAGAGTTAAGGAGTTTTTAGAGTTCAGCGTCTCAGCTATGCTTAGGGAGTTAAAGAAGAGTTAAGGAGTTTTTAGAGTTCAGGGTCTAAGCTAAGCTTAGGGAGTTAAAAAAGATCTAATGAGTTTTTAGTTGGAGTGCAAGAAGAGAAAGAAAGACATCAAAGGTTTGAAGAAGAGTTCAGAGCACGCTAAAGAGCTTACGAATACAGCATATCATAAAGCATGCTAAGTATGAGAGTTTAAGTAAGAAGAGTTAAGGAGTTTTTAGAGTTAAGGGTCTCAGCTAAGCTTAGGGAGTTAAAGAAGATGTAATGAGTTTTTAGCTGGAGTGCAAGAAGAGAAAGGAAAACATCAAAGGTTTGAAGAAGAGTTCAGAGCACGCCAAAGAGCTTACGAATACAGCACATCAGAAAGCATGCTAAGTATGAGAGTTTAAGTAATTCTATGCACTAATAAAGACTCCTAATTTTTCAGGTAATTCTAAGCTTCACATTGTCATTTTACTATTAATAAAAAAAACTATTTAAAAAGGCCTATCCCGGCTCCACTGCACGTAGAGCTAAGAAGGCCACCTCAGCTCGACGTAACGCCAAGCCAAGAAGGCTCTCTCAGCTCCACGGCACGTCAAGCCGAGACGGCCAACTCAGTTCTCAGTTCCACTGAATGCAGAACCAAGAAGGCCATTCCGGCTCAACGAAATGCGGAGCCAGGAACAAACATGAGGCTGCGCCTCGAAGAAACCGAGTTCTGGGATGCCCGTAAACCAGCGCAACCTATACTTGACGGCTTTTCGACCAAAATTATTTTCTCTGCGCAACGCTATTTCGCTGAGTATGCCAAAGACATGAGAGAAAGATGTATACGGGATAAATGTGTTTAACTTGAGAGAGAGACAGTGATTGATACACTTCAGCTTGGGAACTATCTAGAGGAATAAGTGCTTTACAAAGCTCCATTGCAAAGTGCTCTTCTTATCATGTGTTCTAAGTGCTACTATAGAAATCTTCAAATTTTTCTGGTCATTTTGAGCAATCAACTATGTTTCTGCGATAAAAATGAAGCAAGATACAAAGAAATTGCCTTCCCCGAAACCACTACACGTTGAGCTGAGAAGGCCATCTCAGCTCGACGTCACGTCAAGACAAGAAGGTCATCTCAGCTCTACGTCATGTCAGGCCAAGAAGGCCATCTCAACTCGACATCACGTCAAATCAAGAAGGCCATCTCAACTCGACGTCACGTCAAGCCAAGAAGGCCATCTCAACTCGACGTCACGTCAAGCCAAGAAGGCCATCTCAGCTCGACGTCACGTCAAGCTAAGAAGGCCATCTCAGCTCGACGTCACGTCAAGCCAAGAAGGCCATCTCAACTCGACGTCACGTCAAGCCAAGCCAAGAAGGCCATCTCAGCTCGACTGTCACGTCAAGCTAAGAAGGCCATCTCAGCTCGACGACACGTCAAGCCAAGAAGGCCATCTCAGCTTGACGTCACGTCAAGCCAAGAAGGCCATCTCAGCTCGACGACACGTCAAGCCAAGAAGGCCATTCCATGCGTTCGCAAGGAACAGCAAAAAATGAGCGGCCAGGCTCACATGCTAACCAAACGTGAGGCGGTGCCTTGAATTCGCCGATTAAACCGATTTCTGGGATGCCCATGAACCGGCGCACACTATACTTGACGGCTTTTCGACCAAAATTTTTTTCTCAGCGGGGCCAATTTTTTTTGTTCTCAGACCTCGGATGAGGAAACTCCTTTTAAATGTCTAATCGTTCAGACTTACTTTTATACAACATTACATAGCTAAAAAAAACCGCCTTTCTCTGTAGAAAAATGTAGGATAGAGAGAGACACAGCTTCCGAGCTCTCTCTAAATGTTTTACGCTAAATTAAAGTCTTGTGATTACATATGGCTGGCTCAACTGCACACAAAGTTTAGAAGAGAATATCAGCTCGGAGTGATAGTTTTAATATGCTTCCTTTATTTCAGATTGCTCTAAATGAGCCTGGCCGCAAAAACTGCAGTTCCAAACGGTCGCAAGGAACCGCAGAACCTGCAGTTCCAAACGGTCGCAAGGAACCGCAGAACCTGCAGTTCCAAGCGTTCGCAAGGAACCGCAAAAGCTGCAGTTCCAAGCGTTCGCAAGAAACCGCCAAAGCAGCGGTTCCATGCGTTCGCAAGTAACGGCAAAAAATGAGCGGCCAGGCCCACAGGCGAACTCGCCGATTAAACCGATTTCTGGGATGCCCATGAACCGGCGCACACTATACTTGACGGCTTTTCGACCAAAAATTTCATATGGCTCCATGTCTTGAATGGCGCTTGGCAACTTGCCAAGCTGCGAGAGAGACACTTTATCGTTGTACTTTAATTACTTAAGATGCATCAGAAGAACCGCTTTTCTCTGCAGCATCCGACACCATAGAGAGAGGCGGCTCTTTTAGGCTCTCTCTATTTTTAATTCTATTTTAAAGAGTTTTTGTGGTCAAGCCAAGAAGGCCATCTCAACTCGACGTCACTTCAAGCCAAGAAGGCCATCTCAGCTCGACGTCACGTCAAGCCAAGAAGGCCATCTCAGCTCGACGTCACGTCAAGCTAAGAAGGCCATTCCATGTGTTCGCAAGGAACATCAAAAAATGAGCGGCCAGGCTCACAGGCTAACCAACCGTGAGGCGGTGCTGGAATTCGCCGATTAAACCGATTTCTGGGATGCCCATGAACCGGCGCACACTATACTTGACGGCTTTTCGATCAAAATTTTTTTCTCAGCGGGGCCAATTTTTTTTTGTTCTCAGACCTCGGATGAGGAAACTTCTTTTAAATGTCTAATCGTTCAGACTTACTTTTATACAACATTACATAGCTAAAAAAAACCGCCTTTCTCTGTAGAAAAATGTAGGATAGAGAGAGACACAGCTTCCGAGCTCTCTCTAAATGTTTTACGCTAAATTAAAGTCTTGTGATTACATATGGCTGGCTCAACTGCACACAAAGTTTAGAAGAGAATATCAGCTCGGAGTGATAGTTTTAATATGCTTCCTTTATTTCAGATTGCTCTAAATGAGCCTGGCCGCAAAAACTGCAGTTCCAAACGGTCGCAAGGAACCGCAGAACCTGCAGTTCCAAACGGTCGCAAGGAACCGCAGAACCTGCAGTTCCAAGCGTTCGCAAGGAACCGCAAAAGCTGCAGTTCCAAGCGTTCGCAAGAAACCGCCAAAGCAGCGGTTCCATGCGTTCGCAAGTAACGGCAAAAAATGAGCGGCCAGGCCCACAGGCGAACTCGCCGATTAAACCGATTTCTGGGATGCCCATGAACCGGCGCACACTATACTTGACGGCTTTTCGACCAAAAATTTCATATGGCTCCATGTCTTGAATGGCGCTTGGCAACTTGCCAAGCTGCGAGAGAGACACTTTATCGTTGTACTTTAATTACTTAAGATGCATCAGAAGAACCGCTTTTCTCTGCAGCATCCGACACCATAGAGAGAGGCGGCTCTTTTAGGCTCTCTCTATTTTTAATTCTATTTTAAAGAGTTTTTGTGGTCAAGCCAAGAAGGCCATCTCAACTCGACGTCACTTCAAGCCAAGAAGGCCATCTCAGCTCGACGTCACGTCAAGCCAAGAAGGCCATCTCAGCTCGACGTCACGTCAAGCTAAGAAGGCCATTCCATGTGTTCGCAAGGAACATCAAAAAATGAGCGGCCAGGCTCACAGGCTAACCAACCGTGAGGCGGTGCTGGAATTCGCCGATTAAACCGATTTCTGGGATGCCCATGAACCGGCGCACACTATACTTGACGGCTTTTCGATCAAAATTTTTTTCTCAGCGGGGCCAATTTTTTTTTGTTCTCAGACCTCGGATGAGGAAACTTCTTTTAAATGTCTAATCGTTCAGACTTACTTTTATACAACATTACATAGCTAAAAAAAACCGCCTTTCTCTGTAGAAAAATGTAGGATAGAGAGAGACACAGCTTCCGAGCTCTCTCTAAATGTTTTACGCTAAATTAAAGACTTGTGATTACATACGGCTGGCTCAACTGCACACAAAGATTTGAAGAGAATATCAGCTCGGAGTGATAGTTTTAATATGCTTCCTTTATTTCAGATTGCTCTAAATGAGCCTGGCCGCAAAAACTGCAGTTCCAAACGGTCGCAAGGAACCGCAAAAGCTGCAGTTCCAAGCGTTCGCAAGAAACCGCCAAAGCAGCGGTTCCATGCGTTCGCAAAAAATGAGCGGCCAGGCCCACAGGCGAACCAACCGTGTGGCGGTGCCTTGAATTCGCCGAACGGAATGCAGAGCCAGGAAGGCAGACCCAAGAGTGAGGAGCTACCTCAAACTTGGGTAACTAAACCGGCGTTTGAAAGAAAGCGCTGGATGCCTATGAATTTGCGCAACCTACACTTGCCGAGTTTTCGAAGGGAGTTCATGATGCTGAGTGTGCGTACTTGGAATGCTGGCAAAGTGCCAAAAAATTATTATTTTAAGAGTTTTACTGCTTTAAAGGTTACATAAAATTACAAAAAAAAATCAGAGAGTAAGAGTAGAGTGTGAGAGACATGATAGAACTGTCTCTCTCTCTTTCTCTCTCTCTCTATGTCGTCTCTCTCTCTCTTACTTTCTAAGTGAACAGGCTACTTCAGGACTTGATCGTGTACTTGTAAGTGTCTGTGAGAACGCTCAACGTGAATTATATACATCTCTCTGTAGCTCATTACAAAGCTCTTACTTTGTACAATTCACTGGTATAGAGAGAGAGTCAACTTTCGGTCTCTTTGTAAGTGTTTTAATGTGTCTTAATGGAAAAACACACATATGTTGACATCGTGCTAAAAACTTTAAATGGCTTGTGAATGCGTTCAATGGCCACGAAAAAATGCAGATTTTTGCAGAGAGACAGAGGAATACGAGAGGAAGACAGAGAAATAGAGAGAGAGTGGAAAAGTAAGTTGTAAGTGTATGTATTTAATGTATTTCATTTGTTTGGCTGTATGTTTGCAAGAGGTGCGAAGTGGTCGACGGAGGTGCGAAGTGAGAGTCGACGTCTGTTTTTCTCTGCCAGCGCTATCTCGCCTTTTCGCGCCTGTGACTTTTTTTCTCTAACCTCTCAAAAACGCACCTATAACGGGCTGTTTTCGTCGAGGGGCGGAGCTAAGCGACTGTTTCGTTGTCTAACCTCCGCGTTTTGCGAGCAGCTTTTTCTTTTCTCTGCTCGTCTAATCTCTCAATACAAAATGACTCTCGTCGCTTTCTCTCGCTCTCTTGCTTGCTCTCCTCTATTTCTCCCATGCATTTTGATCGAAGATACACTTCTGCTTGTGAACTATCTAGAGGAACTAGTTAACTAAGTTACGCTATTTCCGGGACTACCGCTATTTTAGGGAGCTTAAGAGCTTAAAAGAGCTAAGAAGAGTTTAGGAGTTTTTAGAGTTTTGGGGCTCAGTTAAGCTTAGGGAGTTAAACAAGAGTTAAGGAGTTTTTAGAGCTCAGGGTCTCAGCTAAGCTTAGGGAGTTAAAGAAGACTTAAGGAGTTTTTAGAGTTCAGGGTCTCAGCTAAGCTTAGGGAGTTAAAGAAGAGTTAAGGAGTTTTTTTTAAAGTATCGGGACTCAGCTAAGCTTAGGGAGTAAAGAGCTAATGAGTTTTTAGCTGGAGTGCAAGAACAGAAAGAAAGACATCAAAGGTTTGAAGAAGAGTTCAGAGCACGCCAAAGAGCTTACGAATACAGCACATCAGAAAGCATGCGAAGTTTAAGAGATTAAGTAATCCTATGCACTAATAAAGACTCCTAATTTTTCAGGTAATTCTAAGCTGCACATCGTCATTTTACAATTAATAAAAAAAACTATTAAAAAAGGCCTATCCCGGGATCCACTGCACGTAGAGCTAAGAAGGCCATCTCAGCTCGACGGCACACCGAGCCAAGACGGCCAACTCAGCTCAACTGAACGCAGAGCCAAGAAGGCCATCTCAGCTCAGCTTAATAAAGAGCCAGGACGGCCGAGTCAAGTTGCTTGGGAAATTAAACCGAACTTGGACAGAAAGCGCTGGATGCCTATGAATTTGCGCAACCTACACTTGCCGAGTTTTCAAAGGGAGTTCATGATGCTGAGTGTGCGTACTTGGAATGCTGGCAAAGTGCCAAAAAATTATTATTTTAAGAGTTTTACTGCTTTAAACGATACATAAAATTACAAAAAAAAATCAGAGAGTAAGAGTAGAGTGGGAGAGACATGATAGAACTCTCTCTCTCTCTCTCTTTCTCTCTCTAAGTCGTCTCTCTCTCTCTTTCTTTCAATGTGAACAGGCTTCTTCAGGACTTGATCGTTTACTTGTAAGTGTCTGTGAGAACGCTCAACGTGAATTATATACCTCTCTCTGTAGCTCATTACAAAGCTCTTACTTTGTACAATTCACTGGTATAGAGAGAGAGTCAACTTTCGGTCTCTTTGTAAGTGTTTTAATGTGTTTTAATCGGAAAAAAATGCGTAAACGCACACATGTTGGCATTGTGCCAAAAACTTTAAATGACTTGTGAATGCGTTCAATGGACACGAAAAAATGCAAATTTTTGCATAGAGACAGAGGAATGCGAGAGGAAGACAGAGAAATAGAGAGAGAGTGGAAAAGTAAGTTGTAAGTGTATATATTTAATGTTTTTCATGTGTTTGGCTGCATGTGTGGTTGAGGCAGCCCGGAATTGGCAAAGTGCCAAAATAATGAGGTGCAAGGAAGTGCGAAGAAATGAGCGAAATGAGGTGCAATGTGTGTTTTTCTGCTTTCGCAGATTTTTTAGCGATTTATTATGAATATTAACGTTAAGTATTGTGTACTTACAGAGTTGTAAGCAGCATAATTGAGACTTTTGAGTTTAAAGAGCCAAAGGTCCTCGCACGAATTTGATCATACTGTAGACGGCAAGAGTTTTACTGAGAGCTTATTGGTCGGCTGAGCGGAGGAGCTTATGTCTTGTTTTCTTAATTCTCTCGATGGTGGTGCGTTCTCGCTTGTTCTCTGCCTCTCTCGCAAACCACGCCTCCCTCTCGCACACGCTAAAAAGATCGCAGATCCTCAAGAGCTTATTAAGAGTACAGGGAACTAGTTAACTAAGTTACGCTATTTCCGGGAGTACCGCTATTTTAGGGAGCTAAAGAACAAAAAAAAGTTTTAGAGTTCATGGTCTCAGCTAAGCTTAGGGAGTTAAAGAAGAGTTAAGGAGTTTTTAGAGTTCAGGGTCTCAGCTAAGCTTAGGGAGTTAAAGAAGAGTTAAGGAGTTTTTAGAGTTCAGCGTCTCAGCTATGCTTAGGGAGTTAAAGAAGAGTTAAGGAGTTTTTAGAGTTCAGGGTCTAAGCTAAGCTTAGGGAGTTAAAAAAGATCTAATGAGTTTTTAGTTGGAGTGCAAGAAGAGAAAGAAAGACATCAAAGGTTTGAAGAAGAGTTCAGAGCACGCTAAAGAGCTTACGAATACAGCATATCATAAAGCATGCTAAGTATGAGAGTTTAAGTAAGAAGAGTTAAGGAGTTTTTAGAGTTAAGGGTCTCAGCTAAGCTTAGGGAGTTAAAGAAGATGTAATGAGTTTTTAGCTGGAGTGCAAGAAGAGAAAGGAAAACATCAAAGGTTTGAAGAAGAGTTCAGAGCACGCCAAAGAGCTTACGAATACAGCACATCAGAAAGCATGCTAAGTATGAGAGTTTAAGTAATTCTATGCACTAATAAAGACTCCTAATTTTTCAGGTAATTCTAAGCTTCACATTGTCATTTTACTATTAATAAAAAAAACTATTTAAAAAGGCCTATCCCGGCTCCACTGCACGTAGAGCTAAGAAGGCCACCTCAGCTCGACGTAACGCCAAGCCAAGAAGGCTCTCTCAGCTCCACGGCACGTCAAGCCGAGACGGCCAACTCAGTTCTCAGTTCCACTGAATGCAGAACCAAGAAGGCCATTCCGGCTCAACGAAATGCGGAGCCAGGAACAAACATGAGGCTGCGCCTCGAAGAAACCGAGTTCTGGGATGCCCGTAAACCAGCGCAACCTATACTTGACGGCTTTTCGACCAAAATTATTTTCTCTGCGCAACGCTATTTCGCTGAGTATGCCAAAGACATGAGAGAAAGATGTATACGGGATAAATGTGTTTAACTTGAGAGAGAGACAGTGATTGATACACTTCAGCTTGGGAACTATCTAGAGGAATAAGTGCTTTACAAAGCTCCATTGCAAAGTGCTCTTCTTATCATGTGTTCTAAGTGCTACTATAGAAATCTTCAAATTTTTCTGGTCATTTTGAGCAATCAACTATGTTTCTGCGATAAAAATGAAGCAAGATACAAAGAAATTGCCTTCCCCGAAACCACTACACGTTGAGCTGAGAAGGCCATCTCAGCTCGACGTCACGTCAAGACAAGAAGGTCATCTCAGCTCTACGTCATGTCAGGCCAAGAAGGCCATCTCAACTCGACATCACGTCAAATCAAGAAGGCCATCTCAACTCGACGTCACGTCAAGCCAAGAAGGCCATCTCAACTCGACGTCACGTCAAGCCAAGAAGGCCATCTCAGCTCGACGTCACGTCAAGCTAAGAAGGCCATCTCAGCTCGACGTCACGTCAAGCCAAGAAGGCCATCTCAACTCGACGTCACGTCAAGCCAAGCCAAGAAGGCCATCTCAGCTCGACTGTCACGTCAAGCTAAGAAGGCCATCTCAGCTCGACGACACGTCAAGCCAAGAAGGCCATCTCAGCTTGACGTCACGTCAAGCCAAGAAGGCCATCTCAGCTCGACGACACGTCAAGCCAAGAAGGCCATTCCATGCGTTCGCAAGGAACAGCAAAAAATGAGCGGCCAGGCTCACAGGCTAACCAAACGTGAGGCGGTGCCTTGAATTCGCCGATTAAACCGATTTCTGGGATGCCCATGAACCGGCGCACACTATACTTGACGGCTTTTCGACCAAAATTTTTTTCTCAGCGGGGCCAATTTTTTTTGTTCTCAGACCTCGGATGAGGAAACTCCTTTTAAATGTCTAATCGTTCAGACTTACTTTTATACAACATTACATAGCTAAAAAAAACCGCCTTTCTCTGTAGAAAAATGTAGGATAGAGAGAGACACAGCTTCCGAGCTCTCTCTAAATGTTTTACGCTAAATTAAAGTCTTGTGATTACATATGGCTGGCTCAACTGCACACAAAGTTTAGAAGAGAATATCAGCTCGGAGTGATAGTTTTAATATGCTTCCTTTATTTCAGATTGCTCTAAATGAGCCTGGCCGCAAAAACTGCAGTTCCAAACGGTCGCAAGGAACCGCAGAACCTGCAGTTCCAAACGGTCGCAAGGAACCGCAGAACCTGCAGTTCCAAGCGTTCGCAAGGAACCGCAAAAGCTGCAGTTCCAAGCGTTCGCAAGAAACCGCCAAAGCAGCGGTTCCATGCGTTCGCAAGTAACGGCAAAAAATGAGCGGCCAGGCCCACAGGCGAACTCGCCGATTAAACCGATTTCTGGGATGCCCATGAACCGGCGCACACTATACTTGACGGCTTTTCGACCAAAAATTTCATATGGCTCCATGTCTTGAATGGCGCTTGGCAACTTGCCAAGCTGCGAGAGAGACACTTTATCGTTGTACTTTAATTACTTAAGATGCATCAGAAGAACCGCTTTTCTCTGCAGCATCCGACACCATAGAGAGAGGCGGCTCTTTTAGGCTCTCTCTATTTTTAATTCTATTTTAAAGAGTTTTTGTGGTCAAGCCAAGAAGGCCATCTCAACTCGACGTCACTTCAAGCCAAGAAGGCCATCTCAGCTCGACGTCACGTCAAGCCAAGAAGGCCATCTCAGCTCGACGTCACGTCAAGCTAAGAAGGCCATTCCATGTGTTCGCAAGGAACATCAAAAAATGAGCGGCCAGGCTCACAGGCTAACCAACCGTGAGGCGGTGCTGGAATTCGCCGATTAAACCGATTTCTGGGATGCCCATGAACCGGCGCACACTATACTTGACGGCTTTTCGATCAAAATTTTTTTCTCAGCGGGGCCAATTTTTTTTTGTTCTCAGACCTCGGATGAGGAAACTTCTTTTAAATGTCTAATCGTTCAGACTTACTTTTATACAACATTACATAGCTAAAAAAAACCGCCTTTCTCTGTAGAAAAATGTAGGATAGAGAGAGACACAGCTTCCGAGCTCTCTCTAAATGTTTTACGCTAAATTAAAGACTTGTGATTACATACGGCTGGCTCAACTGCACACAAAGATTTGAAGAGAATATCAGCTCGGAGTGATAGTTTTAATATGCTTCCTTTATTTCAGATTGCTCTAAATGAGCCTGGCCGCAAAAACTGCAGTTCCAAACGGTCGCAAGGAACCGCAAAAGCTGCAGTTCCAAGCGTTCGCAAGAAACCGCCAAAGCAGCGGTTCCATGCGTTCGCAAAAAATGAGCGGCCAGGCCCACAGGCGAACCAACCGTGTGGCGGTGCCTTAAATTCGCCGAACGGAATGCAGAGCCAGGAAGGCAGACCCAAGAGTGAGGAGCTACCTCAAACTTGGGTAACTAAACCGGCGTTTGAAAGAAAGCGCTGGATGCCTATGAATTTGCGCAACCTACACTTGCCGAGTTTTCGAAGGGAGTTCATGATGCTGAGTGTGCGTACTTGGAATGCTGGCAAAGTGCCAAAAAATTATTATTTTAAGAGTTTTACTGCTTTAAAGGTTACATAAAATTACAAAAAAAAATCAGAGAGTAAGAGTAGAGTGTGAGAGACATGATAGAACTGTCTCTCTCTCTTTCTCTCTCTCTATGTCGTCTCTCTCTCTCTTTCTTTCTAAGTGAACAGGCTGCTTCAGGACTTGATCGTGTACTTGTAAGTGTCTGTGAGAACGCTCAACGTGAATTATATACATCTCTCTGTAGCTCATTACAAAGCTCTTCCTTTGTACAATTCACTGGTATAGAGAGAGAGTCAACTTTCGGTTTCTTTGTAAGTGTTTTAATGTGTTTTAATGGAAAGACACACACATGTTGACATCGTGCTAAAAACTTTAAATGGCTTGTGAATGCGTTCAATGGCCACGAAAAAATGCAGATTTTTGCAGAGAGACAGAGGAATACGAGAGGAAGACAGAGAAATAGAGAGAGAGTGGAAAAGTAAGTTGTAAGTGTATGTATTTAATGTATTTCATTTGTTTGGCTGTATGTTTGCAAGAGGTGCGAAGTGGTCGATGGAGGTGCGAAGTGAGAGTCGACGTCTGTTTTTCTCTGCCAACGCTATCTCGCCTTTTCGCGCCTGTGACTTTTTTTCTCTAACCTCTCAAAAACGCACCTATAACGGGCTGTTTTCGTCGAGGGGCGGAGCTAAGCGACTGTTTCGTTGTCTAACCTCCGTGTTTTGCGAGCAGCCTCGGCGAACTTGTTTTTCTTTTCTCTGCTCGTCTGATCTCTCAATGCATAGAGATTCTCGTCGCTTTCTCTCGCTCTCATGCCTGCTCTCCAATCTTTCTCCATGGGCTTGTGTTCTCATTTACACTTCTGCTTGTTCTCATTTACACTTCTGCTTGTGAACTATCTAGACTAGTTAACTAAGCTGCTCTTTTTTCTTTTTAATTTTGGAACTTGGGAACTCTAAAAAACCAAGGAACACTTAAAATCTTTTTTCCCGAATTTTTGGGATTTTTTCAGGCTTTTTTACTTTCAGAAGCTCCTTTAAAGCTCTCTTAAACTCGGGAGCTAAAGTCCTTTAAAGGCCATAATTTCTCATATTTATAAAATATTTTTTGATCCCGCAAATCACGTGACAGTTTATATACATATTTATTCTTAAAAGATTACCTGTTAGTTGCAAAATGTTATTTTGATTGCAACAAATATACGAACGACATCATGGAAAAAGGATGATTTGAAATTGTTTAAAAAAAAAGAGAGAAACAAATAGAAAGAGTAGAGAAACGGAGAGTAGAAGAAAGTCAGAGGAAGAGCAAAAGAAAAGAGACAGATATGAAAATTGAAAAAAAAAACGAATAGTAAATGAAGATACGGAACATAAAGACAGTCTAATAGTAAAGAAAAAATAAAGTCAAATAATAAAGAAATCGGAGAAGAAAATGGAAATTTCGTATGTATATCCGTTAAAATAAGAAGATAACTTGTAAAGCAAAAAATACCGGAGAATAATAAAGGAACCCTTGAAGTAAAATTTACTTAGTGTTGTTTTTACCGAGGTCAAGAGATACATGTATAATTCGAATGTAATACCAATAAAGAAATAATTTCACCGAAGAAGATGTATCCGTCAAAATAGTAACACCTGCAAAAATAACTACCAGCAAAACAATATTTTCACCGATGGATATAAGTAGTAATCTGTCTAAGTAGTAATATCTGTTAAGAAAGAAGAATATAAGGCAGTTGGTTACACAGATGAAATGGATCCTGAGATCGTGAATAGTTAAAATTCCTCCTGAGGATGTCAAAACATGAAAGGCTACTGAATTCTCTCGAAGAAGATATCAGAAAGACCATCCAGTGTGTCTGGGAAAGTGTCATGTCTGATTGCATCTCTGTCGTCTTCGTGTTCCCACCAGACGTTGTTGTCGTCTCGCGTGAAGGCAACGAAGTGACCACTGTCGCTCGGATGCATGCCGTACAGATGGATTGTGGCAGCTACCATCTTCCATCGACTTCCTAAAAACATAAATATAAAAAGGCAAAGTACTAAAATGTTCCAATGTAATAGTTAAACATATTTAAAAAAAGCTGTACATGGTTGTTTACGGTATTTTTTAAGGTCCCTGGAAAATGTAAAAAAATCACTTACCAGAGACTTGCAGTTTGTCGATTTCCGAACGATTCTTGAACCGAGGATGTAGTCTTCTGTTCGTTCGCTGGTTGAAATTCTCGATGCGTACCCACAAGTAGCGGTTGTTCTCTGCTTTCGTTTCGACAATCTTCTCGGACAGATTGATGCCCCTTGCTGAGGCAGTGCACCCTGCCGCTTCACACCGACGCTCAACTTCTTCACGCTGGCGAACAAAGGACCCTTCTATGTCGATATCTGCGCCCTGCCCGATGCAGCCCGTGTAAGTGAGCACGGGAATAGGGCAAAACTGAAAATATGTACGATTGTGTAGTGGTATGCATTGACGTTCGGTAAAAAAATCCACTATTTAAAGTTATATAAAAAGGGAAATTTATATTTGATTCGATAAATAAATAAGAACTGACGTTGGTGACCGTTTCGCATGCGAGACACATGAGTGAGGAGTACTCGGTCAAGTGGAAGAAGCTCGCGATGCATTGTGGTGCAAAGCGGTCGATGAAATGCGTGATGAACTCGTCGATGTCGTGGTGCTGCAAGTTGGGGCCCGGTCCAGCTCGTGTTGCGATGGCAGACACGGCGGGAAGAGAGGAGACGACTTGAGCTTGTGGTTTACGACCAGCTTTCTTTGCGGCAGCAGCAGCTTCTTTCTGTTCCCTCTTCTCTTTTGCTTGAGGAGTCTCGTATGCGCGGATGTATCGACCGAGAAGCTCTCGAAGAGTTGTTGTATGCCTGATTCCACAGCTTTCCAGGAACGGTCGAATTGCCATTGCAACGGTTCCAGTATTCAGTTCTGGCGCGATGTCGTAAAGACGACGAAGGCACTGGAGAGACGCGTGCATAAAGCAGTTGGTTCCAACGGCATTCGGCAACAGAAGATGTTTGGCTTTCTCATAGTCAAGATGGCCGGCCAGATAGCGGGTGATCCTCGGAGGAAGGCTGGTGATGATTGGCACTCTTGACAAGTGAAGTGGGGGAGCAGAGGCGCCTGACGATCCGGGAGTCTGTCTACTTGCTGCAGCAAAAAAATAATTACAAGTTTATCAATGATTTTTTTATTTAAAAAAATTAGCAAATACATTAAATAATTTCTACAATATGTTAATTTACTATTAAGTTGTACCGTGTCTCATGGAAGATGCAGGAGAGTTCAGTTCGCTTGCGAGAAGATCTTGCGAAAGAGCTGAGATTGGCGATTGCAGTGAAGATGAAGTAGCCGGAGGAGCAGATGGTATTGCCACGGTGCACGCATCTGGAAATAATTTTTTTAATATTGCTTAATATATTAGGTAAGATATACCAGGCTGAATTGGTGTTGAATTTTCCAGCTGAACGACTGGAACGGCGGTCGTTTCGAGGTCATTCTCTGATGCAGGCAGCGTAATCAAGATTCTTTTAGAAGGGGGAACGATCGGCATTCGCTGTATGATTAGTTATATAGAGATGTAATCAATAATTTAATAAAAATGGAATAAGAAATTAATTAAAAAATGGTAAGAAAGTGAATAAAGATAAACTAATGAAGGTACCATGGAAGGAACGCTGGATTCGTCAAGGATGCTCGTGTCCACCCGATTGACTGGCCGAATAAGACGAAGATTGCCCATCTTATCAACAAGCGAGTGTTCCGCGTCGAATGTGTACATCCTAACA
This sequence comes from Allodiplogaster sudhausi, assembly GCA_945643635.1. Classification (NCBI taxonomy): domain Eukaryota; kingdom Metazoa; phylum Nematoda; class Chromadorea; order Rhabditida; family Diplogasteridae; genus Allodiplogaster; species Allodiplogaster sudhausi. The sequence continues at coordinate 5,674,724 of CALZFC010000005.1, forward strand.
TTCATCGAGCAACGTGCACGAGACATGGCCACATACAGTTGACCATGGGCAAATACATTGTTCTCCAGAATTATCCCGACGCGTTCAAAGGTCTGTCCTTGTGACTGCAAAAAAAATATATAAAGAAAAAATAATAATAATGAATAAAAAGTACCTTGTTCACAGTCATCGCGTAGGCCAGACGAATGGGGAATTGGAGACGGGAATATGACTGCTTGCCTTTCTTGGGGTTCGCTGGGGATAGAGAGCACTTGGGAATCCATGCTTCTTCTCCAGCATGAGTCGTTGAGATAAGCTTGCATCGAAGGAAGCGTTCCTTCATCTCCACGATGAGCATTCGAGTCCCGTTACAAAGACCTCCTCCGACGTTCAGATTTCGAAGCAAGATGACGACGGCACCAACCTATAAATATATTTTAAAAAATATTTTGCGTTTGAAAAAGAAGTAAAATAAATGATTAGGAAATTTGTTTTACTATTATATTAATAATTATTATTTGTTACCTTCAAGCGCAACTTGTGAGGAGGCATTCCAGATTCCATCTCCTCGGCGTAGTACTCTGGTGGGCATTGTATTCCAACAAATTCCGTTGGAGTGTCAATTCCAAAGTATGTCTTCGCCGAACCAGGCAGTCGATCAACAACCTAAGGAATAAATCATTGTTTATGTTACTGTTGAATTTTTTTTAGCTAAATGTTAAAGATAAATTACATGTATACTTTTTATTGTTTAAAACGTACTAAGTCATTGAAGATACGAGTTTGCTCGTTGAGTGTTGCCAGCAAGCAACTATTCTTGAGGTTGTCTTCATTCGTCAGCAGCTCTCCACCGTAAATGAAATCGATGACTTCCGCAGCCGTCTTGCACGGAATATGGGACAGTGCAGGCATGCCAATGGAGACGCGCAGCTTCCGTTCTTCGCCGTCGTAGCCGTTTCCCATTCGCTCCAGGAAGGCGGCGTATTGTTCATCTCCACTTGCACGCATGTTACGAGTGAGAGTGAGAGTCTAGAAATAAAATAAAATATCAATACGAAATGAAGGTGGGATAGTTATTCATAGAATATAATATAAAAACCTTAAAGTGTGGCCAGAGATCGGACTTCTTCAAAGTCAAGTTGACGGCACCGACAGCTGATCGCCCGGCATCCACAGGCAGAAGTTGCTTCCAATCGCCACCTGACATAATTATTACATAAAAATTTTGTATATCACTTTTATTTAAATAAATTCTATTAATGTTAATAATATATACCGAGAAGCATGAGCTTTCCTCCGAATGGGCGATCTGATTCCATGATGTCCTTCAGCAGTCGATCGATTGCCATGTACATGTTGATGTCGGACATTGTAGCTTCATCATAAATGATGGCGTCCACTTCTTTCAACATCCTCGCAGCGGCGGAGTGCAATTGCATCTAAACAATTAATCGGGACATATGAAATGTATATAATAAAATAGGAAGTTATGCGTAAACTCACGTTGGAGGAATCGTTCTCCTCTGTATTCAGCTTCAACATAAAGCGACGATGTGCGGTCGTTCCGTTGATGAGCAGCGTCGACGCAATTCCCGTGTGCGCCACCATCTCAACCTTCTTCCCTTCCTTTACCAGCCGGTGGTAGATAGCGCTGAGTAATTCAAAATAAAATTCAATTTTAGAACATTAAAGAAATAAATAAAGTTAACATTAACGCACTGGTAGACGAATGTCTTTCCACATCCACCCGAGCCAGACAAGAAGAAACAGTTCTGGCTGCGGAAATCGTCGAGGGCTGCGGCAATGATCTCGTCGTACACCTTCCGCTGCTCAGCTGTCATCTGCTGCTCCTTTCGCTGGCACTCGGTGACATGGTCAATCTAAAGTCCTGAGTTTAAATTAATAATTAATGAAAATGCAATAATAGAAATAAGATAAATAGATAAGATTAAAATGAATAAAATAACCTCGTTAATTTCGTCGCTGGGCACATCTTCTGCTGCTCTCTGCTCGTTGACTGATAGAATTCGAGTGATATGTTCTGGGAGTCCGAATGAGGCCAGCGTCCTGTCGTGATGATAGAGGATGCTTCCAATGTGCCAGAGAGCCTTCGCCTCACGCCGGAGCACATCGTTCGCTGCCTCACGTGTTGTCATGCGCCGATTACTCTTCCTGTCCATCAGGTCATTCTTGTAGTCCTCCCACAGTGACAGTGGATTCGTCGCCTCGCCAAAGAGAAGAATTGTGGCGAACATTCGTCTCAGCTGCTTCGGATTCTTCTCCTAAAAATACTGATCTTATTTAATTAAAAAAATTAAATTTACAGTGAACGGTATTACCAAAAATGAGTAACAAAAATAGAATTTCAAATACCAACAAAAAAAAACCAACGCAAGCTGCTTCCGCCAATGCCATCTCGAATTCAACTTGGCTGTTCATCAAGCCAAGTGCTCGTGCCGCGTCTTCAAAAGTTGGATGTACAGTCTCGACTCCAGTCTGAGGATCCTTCGTTGTTCGGAGTTGTTTGAAGCTCTTGATTCCGCAGCGATTCATCGCAAGAAGGCGGATGGCAAAAGTGTCGAGGAAGCGAATATTGACGGGGCGAACACGAACCACCAGGTTGGTAAGGACATGCTTCCGTCTCACCCACTTCTTCTGGCCATTGGTCTTCTGCAGGAGGTAATACTGCGGAATCTCACTGAAGGTGAAAGCGCGAGCATGAGGCACATCGTTGTTGAGCTTGAACCATGCTGTCAGCTCACTCATCGGCTTGCCAGATGCCGCCTTCTCTGCCGCTTGAATCACCTTAAATAAACAAATGTATATGAGATATTTGAAATAGTAATACAGAAATAAATTTATGAATAATTACCGCATTCTTCTTGAAGCAGACGAGCTCGGCGTTCTCTGAATGGACGCCCAACGCGACCACGACGTGACTCAACATACAGATGGGATAGCCCTGGATGATCCACGCCGCTTCGTTTGCCGTCATCTGCCGCATTTCCTCACAAACGAATCCCTCGTCAAATGCTATGAAGGGACGCTTGTCGTTCTTGCGAATGTCGAGGCCGAACTGAAAGAAATAATTTTCAAAAAATTAATAAATCTAATTGAATTAAATACCTTATGAAGTTCCTCGGTGGTTCTCTGCCGAATTCTCGCGGCCGCTCGGTCATCCGTTGGCATTCCACTCGGCAGGCATGCTGAACCCGAGATCTTCGTTCGACCGGGGACGCCTACTTCTTCACCAGCTTCAACTTCTGAGTTCTCGATGAATTCTACCAGAGCGCGGTCAAAACCCTACAAGATGTTCATGTGTATTTAATTTTTTGTTTGCAATATTTCAGCTAACCTTGAATATGTACTTGTAAATGTACTTTACAACGTGGACCTTTGAGACACACTCAACGTGGATGTGAGAGCCGTACTTGTTAAGCAAGAACGGATTGTACGAGACGATGTAGCGGTTATCAGCCGAAGCCTGGAACATTTGCATAAAGTTACCATATTTCAAATACTTTATGAAGAACTGACATCATAAAGCACTTCTCCTCTCGTATTCCTGACGTTGTAGTGCATGCCGTCCTTCGGACGAGCGAACTCAACACGACCGTCATCGCTAAATCATATTATATATGAAAGAAAAAAAATACCAATAAGAAATAGACGATAACTACATTAAAACGGAAATCAAGTTTTAAAAGGAATATTATTTAAAACATACAGAATGGTTGTGAAGTCCGCGTAATTCTTTGGGAATTGCTTGGTGCACGTCGTGTGCTTCTTCCTCTTTAATCGTTCCGGCCGCTGATTGCAGTACGATGTTGGATCATCTGGAGAAATATAGAGATAAACAAGATAAACAGTGAGAATGAAACATAAAAGAGGTTTAAAGAAGTACTTACTCTCGCATGGCTTATGCAGCAAGAAGTCTCGAACGTTTTCGTTAAAACGGAGTTCTTCTGCATAATAAGGCGAGTCGGTGGCTGGCGGAGAAGGAATGCGAGCCGAGATGTACTTGTCAATCTTCGCCGGGTTGTCCAGCTTATGCCCGTCCTACAGAAAAGTAAAAATTGCATAAGAAATTTAACAAAAAAAATTTAACATAGTTATTTAATGAACCTTCAACGTGATGAGGATATGTGCATGAGGCATCCCCCTCTTCTGAAATTCGATGGACGCCACGTAGCACGCAACTGGCCCGAAGAGTTGCCGCTCAACAATGTCCTTCTTGAGCTCGTCCAGCTTCAGCTTGAAGACGTCGTTGACGAGAAAGGGATTAGATGTCCATGTCGTGCCCTTGACCAGATTATTCTTGTTCTGGCCAGTCGCGATTACCGGTGAAGGTTATGAAGAGGTCCGGCTTTCCGAGCTGGAAATTTAAAATGATATATTCGAATGGAATATTAAAATATGAATTAAAATTACCGTGTGGATGATGGCCATTGAATCCTCGAACTTCTGACGGTAATATGCGGGCGTGCCAGGCAGCTTGGCCGGAAGGCGGAAATTGTAGCCGAGTGCCACGTTCTAAAGGAAATTAAGGTTAGAAAAAATAATAAGTTTGCGGAAATAGTAAAAATATTAACAGAAAATAATAACATTTCGCTGAGCCATGATTTCGCGATATTTGAATTGGAAGGTGTGCCTCTCAGCTGCATAGAACTCGATGAGATGTTCTCGCGCGTTCTCAATCCGCTGACGAAGCAGCCGCATAGCTTGATCGATTATGAAGAGTTGTCCAAGACGACCAGATTGAGCGAGCTGAAATGAAATTTAGTTTATTGACTCAACGCATTATTAGTGATAACATTATTAGAAATTACCGCATTGTCTGCCTTGTCTCTTGTCTGCATGTGGAAAAGATGGTATTCTCTTCGAGAGACATTCGTTCTCTTGTTGACAGCTTTCGTCACAGCTCCGTCGTCATCGCATGGCTCTTAAAATATAAAATAAAATATATAATGAATATCTGAATTTCATCAGAAACCTGCTTCCTCTCCGCATGGTTCAATGTCGTTTCGGTAATCGGCCATAGTTGTAACTTAAGGAAGAAAAGTAATAATAATATCATCGATTAGTTGTTTATAATTAATAGAAAATAAACAAACCGTCCGGTCCTGGAACCTCTGGTACGCCTGATTGAAACATTGAAATAGCAGCAGCATCTAAAATGAACAGAAATATTTCAAAATAATAATGTGTCAAGTAATATGCTACCTGTCACAGGCAAACGCGCTTCAACGTGCTCAATGATCTTCCCGAGCTTCCAGAACACGAAGGCATCTGACTTGAAGGCTTCCAGTGGGACATCTCCAACGTACTCATTGTCGCTGTTGGAATCGACTCGTTGAATCAACGAGCCTGAAATAATAAAAATTGTTCGAGCATCACGAAATAAGGATTTTCAAAGAACTAACGAATTGTTTCCGCATCTTGATTAAGAACTGCCATTTGCTCGCCGGAAGGAAGAGGATCCGGAGAAGGCCATCCTCCTTGAGCATCTCGTTGCACTCCAATCATAGCCAAGACAACTTTTAGATCGCAGATCTTGTCACGAAGTTTGAGCTCATCAAGTGCGATCGCCGAATCAGCAGAGTTATGGTCTAAAAGAAGAGGGAAACGTAATAATAAGTATCTCTATTTTTATCTAAGAAATATATTACTGTATGCTTCGTCTTCCTCATCAGAGTCAAATCCGTCCAGAAGTGCACTTGGAGCAGCAGCTTCGTCCTCATCATTGCGAGCAGGAATCATTTCCACTGGTTGAACTTGCTTCTCGGGAAGGTTGTCCTCGAGCAATTCAAGCTCCTCCTCGTCTTCCTCCTCAGCACCTCCGCCAGCCTCGGGAGCATCTTGCTCCTGGGGTGTCCCGAAGTAGTACTTGTGCACACCGTGCCGGTAGCACTCTTGGCCAAATGGCATTAGAAGAGGGTAGAAGACGGCGTTGGCCAGGGGACTCCAGTATGGAAGAAAGTTGGCCTCTCCAGTGTGAATCAGGCGGACGAAAATGCCGTATCGAGTAGGAGCACCGGATTGATCAGTTGTGAAGAGAAAGCTGCTTTTCACTTCTTGCTCCGGTTGACGAAGGGTCCCAGGGTGCGCAGCGTCTTCCCTCTCCATATTCTGACGTTCCGCCTACAAAATACACAATCAACGATTCTAATAACATAAACAGAAATAAATTTAACAATTGAGACAAATGATTTATTAAAATACCTCGGTGAAAGAATGCAGCCTAATACATCGCTCACGTAGACTTCTTCGATCAAGATTTTGATCCTTCACGATGTCAGAAATCTTCTTGAATTGACGCCCCAGCATGTTATACTTGTGCAACATCTTAGACAGACCAAGAAGAACCTGAAAAGAAAAGGGATATGCCAAAGTTTTTAAGAATTTAAATAAGAGCAGAAACCTCTTTGTTCAAGTTCGGGTAGTGCGGGTTGCGGCCTCGATGGTGTGCTGCCTCTTCGGGAGCGTAGGCGTAAACTTGGCCGAAAAGAGGCGCACGTGTCTCAGGGTCGACGGGAGGGAGGACATTACTCAATTGGTACTGTATGCTGCCAGCCACTTTCATTACCTTAAAAAATAATATTATTTTAATTGTTAGTGTTTTTAAAATGTCTAAAATTAAGTAGACATGTACCTGCTCTCCATTTGGCACTGGCACTCCTTGATAAAGCATTGCTCCCATGGCATGGCCACTGTTCAACTTCACAATATCTCTCTTGAAGGCCTTGGAGAGCGGATGGTCACCAGTGAGGAGAGAGTGAAGTGGCTCGGGATTCTTTGGCAACGGTGGGAGTCGAACCTTTAAATGAAACAGATAAATGAAATCACATATAAAATTAAAAATGAACTGTTACCTTGCCATCTTTGCAGCAATTCAATGAATACGAGATTGCAGCACAGTATTCGCAGGTCTTCGGCTCGCCCAGGTAGAAAAGAGAAGGGACTTCGAAGCGAGGGTGAGCTGTATTGACAGTTCGCTCTCCAGAAGCAGCGCCAAGAGGACGCGAGGGATCGTGACGCTTGCGATTGTTTGTATTGCGCATTTGCTCTTTTCTTTCAGCTGCTTTCTCTGGCGTCTGGTTAATGTAACGATCTGTATGGTAAACTGCGTCTTTGTCACGTCCAGTTGGAGATTCCCGGTATTCTCGATTGGCATTTCCTCGGCGTTCTTAATAAATCACTATTTAGTTTCGATTAACTAAACGAAATCTAAATCCAATTCTTCACTGTAATCATGTAAATGTCACACCTGAAGCTGGCTGAAGAGAGTGAAGAATCTTGCCCGCGCTTGCAATAGCAGCATTAGCAATTATGTCGAAGTCGGAAGCTTCATTCACACGCGAATCTACAGTTGATTAATAGTGTACAATTTTTTTTAACTAAAAATTAAGTTAAGTAATATAATAAAAAGGAACCACCATGAGATTGCATCCAATCGATTGCACGGGCAGCGAACAATTCAAAGTGTGCAGTCAATTCGGCACCAGCAATATCAAGACTCTCCTTTCCTACACAGTCTTTGAAAGAGTTGTGAATGGAGGAGGAAATGTTGCAGATAGTGATTTCGCTCGGAGGTGATTCATCAAGGCGTGATTCTGATGTAAAGACAAGGCCAGCGGTAACTGCGGATTCAAACGCTCTTGAAGCTGGCAGGCCAAGATAAGGCAACGTCTAAATTAAATCAACATGAATTGAAATAAATGTGGCAAAGAAAGGATAAGATACAGTTGCTTTGCTATTGAGATGATGGATTGCTGCAAGGACAGCAACATATGCCCGCAGCACATTGTCGTGCTCAGAGAGCCACGCCGAATCAGGAGACAATGTTGGACGAGTCACGTAGATGATGCCTAAATATGAAATAATTAAATAAAACACGTGTTCTTTAGTCAAGTTTCTCACCCTTTTTCGCCTGATTAGATCGCCGTTGGTGTGTCCAAATCAGTCCAGGAACTCAAATAAAATATTTATATAATACAATTGTATATACTTTTAAAATTAGGTAAAGGAAGTTAAACAAAATATATTTTACGTAAACTGACTCAGCCATTGAGTCTTTTTCCGTGGTTTCTCGGCCGTTTGGATGACGACATGGTCGCACTGCACTTGCTCAACAGGAGTGACGGTGCTCCAAATCTTGTAGTTCACGGGAGCTGCCAGCTTCTGTCTCCGTTGAGAAGCAGCGGAACCACTTCGTCGTCCTCGTCGACTTTCCGAGCTCAATTCTCTTACTCCACTACTCTCGCTAACCATGCTCACATCGCTCGCAACGCTTCCGCTCCTTGAGCTCACGCGTCGACGTTGCGGCATGTTCTCTGCAATCTGCTCCTTGAACTGCCGAAGAAGCTCGTGGATTACTGGAATGTGAAAGAAAAATCATTTATCGTAATTAGATCATGTAAACGAAGTGAAGACCTTGAGAAAGAGACGTTATTCTCTCGAGGGAAGGTTGGTCAGAAGGCACGTCATCAGCTATAAATAATAAAATAAGAAAAACAATTTAACAGAACGTAAAAATAGTTACAATTTATACCACACCTGAGATTCTCTGAGTAGCAGAACCACTCGCAGTTGGTACGAATACTGAGGCGTCGATGGACCTTGGACGCTTAGCTTGCACGGGAGTACCAGCAGAAGGGAAGAGTCTTCTCTTGGATCTCATCGTTGGAGGAGCTTAATTGAAGTAATTTGAAAATTAAAGACATTTCAGCCGAGAGATTGAATGAATAATTACCGAGAAATGGCAATGAAGTGACTGCTTGAATCACGGGAGGGACGGCATTTTCATCATCTTAACAAAAGAAATGCTAAATTTATCCCTGAATAATAATATAATGAAGAATATTAAATACATATTTAATTTTGTACTTGAAAAATAGTACCTTCCGAGCAATCGCCACCGCTCTCGGAGCCGATATCAGAGTCGACATCAGCAGAAGTTGTATCCGTTGGTGTACTGCGGAAGCTAAAAAAAAAAGAATAAATAAGAGAAATACAAATGAAGTCAAGGGAACGTACATTCTGTTGAAAACCCGCCGGACGGCCCGGACACCATTGGATATGGCGTTGGAGTAGAGGAACTCTCTCGGGATGTCGATGTGAACATCGCAGTACTTCTTGCGAAGTGGTCTGGCATCTTCCTTCATCTTCAGGAGCATGCAGTCGTTCCTTCGCATGATGTTCTTCATGCACTCGTAGTCGTTCTGGGTGAAGGCGGCGAAGGTTATCACGTCAAACTTAAAGCAAGTATAATTTTTGTTTGAAATCTAGACTTGAATCAACAAATACCTGGGAGTAACTGAGGTGTTCGAAAGATAGCAGAATAGCTTGAAGAGCTATTCTCATTCCCATTTCTTTTGGAATCCCGTAGATTCCAATTCCAAGAAACGGGAATGCCTGGACATGTGTATGTATGCGAGAAGAGATCATGGAAGAATCGTGATTTTAAAAAAATTATAAATAAATAAATAAATATTTATATATATATATATATATATATAATCTACATATATATATTATACATGTTTATTTATAAATATATACTTCAGAGAAAAAAATTTTTTTATAAAAGAATCAATAAAATAAGTTATGTAAGTGCCGTACTATCTTCCTCCAGCTATTGCGCTTGGCTATCCTCATGGCGTTGAAGTACGCATGGATGAGCCTGGCGTGTTGCTCGCGCGTTATAGCAGGAGCGTTCCTGCGGCAGTCGGGTGCCACGGCGTGGATGATCCCTTCAATGATTGTATTGTAATAATACAAGAATATTGGCAATGATAATTAACACACCCTTCACTTTTCGAGAGAGAGCATAAGCGTCTGTAGAGACGGCATCTCCAGCTCGCAATTGGAGCGTGGAATAGCCACGACGCCTACAGAACTTCTCCTTCTTCTTCTGGAGTGCGTTCTTGAAGGCTGCTTCAGTGATGGGGTTGTTCCCAATCGCAGCCTCCCAAATGGCGCGGTTCACGCCATCACCTGAGATTACATAGGTAAAAATAGAAAGACAAATATAGGATAAAAATAGACACATAAAAGCTAAGTAAGTACCTTCGCGGAGTTCGGCATTCGCAGCATTAACAACAACATCGTGGTCCACGACATCTTGAATCCTGCAGTCGATGACCTGTATCCTTACATGATGGTAGTTGCTGTGGATTTCATTGGAGAACCGACCGACGGCGTTGAGGAAACCAGGAACTGACATTCTGCAGAAAAGGAAAATGAAAGAAGTTATTTACGAAGGAATATCCAAACAGCATTTGATAGAGAATAAGTGAAGATGAGCAGTCACATTAGAAAGTGGGAGAGAGAGAAAGAAATAAAATAAACGCGAACAATCAAGTTCTGGGTGGACAGAGAGAGAAGACAGAGACGAGATAGAGAAATTGAGAGAGAGAGACAGGATGTGAGAGAGAAAAAGACGCAGAAATGAAAGAAAGAGACCAGCATAAACATAGCAAATGTTTCCAATAAATGCAGTAATTGTGATACAATTAAGATGTCAGCCATTTCTGCATATTATTGAAGCATATCTGCATATCGAAATCAGTTCTCATAAGAAAATACACGAAAATGTGTATTCCAGTTCATATTGATAATGTAAATATTATTAATATGGAACACTGTAATTTAAAAAAACATTTTAAAAAGTCCTTGAAAGGTACAATCGATGCATCCCATGCATTTGAGTATGATTCAATAATGAGTTCTATGTATAGGCTGTATGTACTGTATGTATATTCTCAAAGGTACTGTGTGTTGGGCGATGCTGTATGTAGCAAAAAGATTTTAAAAATGAACTCATGGATGATATGTTATGAAATCCGCAAACAAATGCGTAATCAGCGCATTTCCAATGCATATTCTTAAAAATAATATTGTTAACAATATGAATGCACAATAATGCACATAATGCAAATTGCAAAAAAAAATTTTTTTTCAAAAATAGAGAGAAGATATTACTAATGCATCCGATATAGTAGATGCTTTGGGCTGTACTGTATGTTCTCAAAGCTACTATGTCTGGGACAAAAAAATATATTAACCATGCACAAAAAAATATTATTATTACTCGAGTATTACATTGCGAAAACATTGAAAAATGCGTCAATCACGCTTACCAATGCATCCGATATTTTAGATGCATTAATTATCTCTCGATGTTGGGCGGTACTGTATGTTCTCATAGGTACTGTGTTTTGAGCAATACTTCAAAAAACGATATAAAAGATGCAAGAACTAAAAAAAACCAATTGCTACTGAAGCATAACATAGCAAGAACATTGGCAAATGCATGACTCAAGCTTTTTCAAAAGCAATTGTAAAACATTACAGCTCCAGCTTTTCAGCGAGACACAGAAAAGAAAACACAAATTAATGGGCCGTTCAAACCAATAACGGTGTCAACTGCAGTTGCACAACATTATCGGTCAATATATTATGGCATTGAGTTTATATCGTTAAGTAAACCGGAAGGTCGACTAATACCATTTTCAGTAAACCTACAAACATATATGGACATTAGCGGCACGGACTAAGCTGCGAATGTAAAATCAGGTAAAATTGCGAGAAATAAGAAAAAAACAACAAAAGCAGTAAGAAGTAGAAAAGTAGCGAAACTGTACATAGAGAGAGAGACAGCCAGAGAGCGCGAAGGAAGTATAGAGCGAGAGAAATAGAGAAAAAAAGGAGTGAGAGACAAAGACCTAATAGAAAAAGTAGAAAAGGTTCGAAACTGTACATAGAGAGAGAGACAGCCAGAGAGCGCGAAAGAAGCATACAGCGAGAGAAAAAGAGAAGAATGAAAAGAACGAACCTTTACATACAAATGATGTAAAAATACAAAAGTAAATATCTCCAGTTGATGGAAAAATACAAAAGCAAATGTCTCCAGTTCTACGATAAAAAAGGTAAGCACAATAAAGAGTAAATATGACGCGGAACAAAGCGGGAAGAAGAAAGGCAAAGAAAGAGAGATAGACAACAATAATAACAAAACGTGGAGCGTAATGAAATATAGTGAACAAGAAATCGGAAAAATTCAAAGAATAAATTATTGCCGCTTCTCGTATGGCGACTATAATATGATAGGAATCGAAGGAAGAATGACCAACAGGAGTATTTATTTTCTCTGTTTCTTTCATCCATCTCGTATTATCCTAATATTTTTTAGTGCAGGAAGAAGCGGTATGAGATGTCTGGATCACTCTATCACGGCGGCCTGTTTCTTATATTCTTTTCTCTTCTTGTCTCTCTTACTTATTCGTATTATATTGTGATCTCTGCGGATTAGGCTGCGGAACAGGACACCACTTGAGCGGTGCAGGAAAAGCGATATGGCACACCTGGGTCACCATATAACGGCGGTCTTTTTCTTTTTACTATTCTCTGCTTGTCTCGTCTCTCTTGCATATTCGTACTGTCTTGTAGTGGTGAAGAAAGAAGCGATGTGGCATTCTTGTGGTCGCAGCGGTTTATACTGAGCAACAGGACATCACGGTACAGGGTCAACACACTTTAGTAACTATTAAGCAATAAAAAATATATACATAGCGAATTATAGCAAGATAAAGAAAACGAATGAGAAACAGATAGGAAGAGATAGAGAGTACACATTGTGACAGGAAAGCCAAAATTGCTTTATTCGATTTTATATACATATCTAATGGCTACATAGTAATGCAAGTGTTTGCAGAGAAACAGAGAAGTACGGGACTGAAAGAGAAAAACAGAGAGAGAAATATAGAGTACAAGAATTTTACAAATGTTTGCATATATTTACTATTCTTACATGTATTTCGCTGTGTATGATGCATGATGTAGAGCGATTTTTCAAGCTAAGTCAATGAGAATGGCTATTTTTAAAAGTGCAAAAACTGCAGCTCCAAGCGGTCGCAAGGAACAGCACAAGCTGCAGTTCTATGCGTTCGCAAGGAGCAGCAAAACACGTCGAGCCGAGAAGGCCAACTCAGTTCCACTGAACGCAGAACCAAGAAGGCCAACCCAGCTCAACGGAATGCAGAGCCAGGAAGGCAGACCAAGGATGAGGAGCAACCTCAAGCTTGGGAAATTAAACCGGCTTTGGAGAGAAAGCGCTGGATGCCTATGTATTTGCGCAACCTATACTGGCCGAGTTTTCGAAGGGAGTTCATGATGCTGGGTATGCGTACTTGGAATGTTGGCAAAGTGCCAAAAAAGGTATATTTTGATAATTTAACTCCTTTAAAGGTTACATAAAATTACAAAAAAAAAAGCAGAGAGTAAGGGGAGGATGGGAGAGAACTGATAGAAGTGTCTCTCTCTCTCTTTTTCTGAGTTGTAAGCGTATATATTTAATGTTCTTTCATGTGTTCGTGGAATGTTTGGTGTTTGGCAGCTTGTCAAGTTGCGAGAGAGAAAGTTTAACGTTGTTCTGCAAGTACGTTAGATACATGAGAAGAACCGCCTTTCTCTGCTGCATCCGACACCATAGAGAGAGGCGGCTCTTTATGGCTCTCTCTATTTTTAATTCTATTTTAAAGAGTTTTTGTGCACATATGGCTGCATGTCTTGATGTGTGTCTGGCAGCTTGCCAAGTGGCGAGAGAGACACTTTAACGTTGTTCTGCAAGTACGTTAGACACGTCAGAAGAACCGCCTTTCTCTGCTTCATGTGTTCTAAGTGCTACTATAGAAATCTTCAAATTTTTCTGGTCATTTTGAGCAATCAACTATGTTTCTGCGATAAAAATGAAGCAAGATACAAAGAAATTGCCTTTCCCGAAACCACTACACGTTGAGCTAAGAAGGCCATCTCAACTCGACGTCACGTCAAGCCAAGAAGGCCATCTCAACTCGACGTCACGTCAAGCCAAGAAGGCCATCTCAGCTCGACGTCACGTCAAGCTAAGAAGGCCATTCCATGTGTTCGCAAGGAACATCAAAAAATGAGCGGCCAGGCTCACAGGCTAACCAACCGTGAGGCGGTGCCTGGAATTCGCCGATTAAACCGATTTCTGGGGTGCCCATGAACCGGCGCACACTATACTTGACGGCTTTTCGACCAAAATTTTTTTCTCAGCGGTTCCAATTTTTTTTGTTCTCAGACCTCGGATGAGGAAACTTCTTTTAAATGTCTAATCGTTCAGACTTACTTTTATACAACATTACATAGCTAAAAAAAACCGCCTTTCTCTGTAGAAAAATGTAGGATAGAGAGAGACACAGCTTCCGAGCTCTCTCTAAATGTTTTACGCTAAATTAAAGACTTGTGATTACATATGGCTGGCTCAACTGCACACAAAGATTAGAAGAGAATATCAGCTCGGAGTGATAGTTTTAATATGCTTCCTTTATTTCAGATTGCTCTAAATGAGCCTGGCCGCAAAAACTGCAGTTCCAAACGGTCGCAAGGAACCGCAGAACCTGCAGTTCCAAGCGTTCGAAAGGAACCGCAAAAGCTGCAGTTCCAAGCGTTCGCAAGAAACCGCCAAAGCAGCGGTTCCATGCGTTCGCAAGTAAGGGCAAAAAATGAGCGGCCAGGCCCACAGGCGAACCAACCGTGTGGCGGTGCCTTGAATTCGCCGAACGGAATGCAGAGCCAGGAAGGCAGACCCAAGAGTGAGGAGCTACCTCAAACTTGGGTAACTAAACCGGCGTTTGAAAGAAAGTGCTGGATGCCTATGAATTTGCGCAACCTACACTTGCCGAGTTTTCGAAGGGAGTTCATGATGCTGAGTGTGTGTACTTGGAATGCTGGCAAAGTGCCAAAAAATTATTATTTTAAGACTTTTACTGCTTTAAAGGTTACATAAAATTACAAAAAAAAATCAGAGAGTAAGAGTAGATTGTGAGAGACATGATAGAACTGTCTCTCTCTCTTTCTCTCTCTCTATGTCGTCTCTATCTCTCTTTCTTTCTAAGTGAACAGGCTACTTCAGGACTTGATCGTGTACTTGTAAGTGTCTGTGAGAACGCTCAACGTGAATTATATACATCTCTCTGTAGCTCATTACAAAGCTCTTACTTTGTACAATTCACTGGTATAGAGAGAGAGTCAACTTTCGGTCTCTTTGTAAGTGTTTTAATGGTCTCCAGTTCTACGATAAAAAAGGTAAGCACAATAAAGAGTAAATATGACGCGGAACAAAGCGGGAAGAAGAAAGGCAAAGAAAGAGAGATAGACAACAATAATAACAAAACGTGGAGCGTAATGAAATATAGTGAACAAGAAATCGGAAAAATTCAAAGAATAAATTATTGCCGCTTCTCGTATGGCGACTATAATATGATAGGAATCGAAGGAAGAATGACCAACAGGAGTATTTATTTTCTCTGTTTCTTTCATCCATCTCGTATTATCCTAATATTTTTTAGTGCAGGAAGAAGCGGTATGAGATGTCTGGATCACTCTATCACGGCGGCCTGTTTCTTATATTCTTTTCTCTTCTTGTCTCTCTTACTTATTCGTATTATATTGTGATCTCTGCGGATTAGGCTGCGGAACAGGACACCACTTGAGCGGTGCAGGAAAAGCGATATGGCACACCTGGGTCACCATATAACGGCGGTCTTTTTCTTTTTACTATTCTCTGCTTGTCTCGTCTCTCTTGCATATTCGTACTGTCTTGTAGTGGTGAAGAAAGAAGCGATGTGGCATTCTTGTGGTCGCAGCGGTTTATACTGAGCAACAGGACATCACGGTACAGGGTCAACACACTTTAGTAACTATTAAGCAATAAAAAATATATACATAGCGAATTATAGCAAGATAAAGAAAACGAATGAGAAACAGATAGGAAGAGATAGAGAGTACACATTGTGACAGGAAAGCCAAAATTGCTTTATTCGATTTTATATACATATCTAATGGCTACATAGTAATGCAAGTGTTTGCAGAGAAACAGAGAAGTACGGGACTGAAAGAGAAAAACAGAGAGAGAAATATAGAGTACAAGAATTTTACAAATGTTTGCATATATTTACTATTCTTACATGTATTTCGCTGTGTATGATGCATGATGTAGAGCGATTTTTCAAGCTAAGTCAATGAGAATGGCTATTTTTAAAAGTGCAAAAACTGCAGCTCCAAGCGGTCGCAAGGAACAGCACAAGCTGCAGTTCTATGTGTTCGCAAGGAGCAGCAAAACACGTCGAGCCGAGAAGGCCAACTCAGTTCCACTGAACGCAGAACCAAGAAGGCCAACCCAGCTCAACGGAATGCAGAGCCAGGAAGGCAGACCAAGGATGAGGAGCAATCTCAAGCTTGGGAAATTAAACCGGCTTTGGAGAGAAAGCGCTGGATGCCTATGTATTTGCGCAACCTATACTGGCCGAGTTTTCGAAGGGAGTTCATGATGCTGGGTATGCGTACTTGGAATGTTGGCAAAGTGCCAAAAAAGGTATATTTTGATAATTTAACTCCTTTAAAGGTTACATAAAATTACAAAAAAAAAAGCAGAGAGTAAGGGGAGGATGGGAGAGAACTGATAGAAGTGTCTCTCTCTCTCTTTTTCTGAGTTGTAAGCGTATATATTTAATGTTCTTTCATGTGTTCGTGGAATGTTTGGTGTTTGGCAGCTTGTCAAGTTGCGAGAGAGAAAGTTTAACGTTGTTCTGCAAGTACGTTAGATACATGAGAAGAACCGCCTTTCTCTGCTGCATCCGACACCATAGAGAGAGGCGGCTCTTTATGGCTCTCTCTATTTTTAATTCTATTTTAAAGAGTTTTTGTGCACATATGGCTGCATGTCTTGATGTGTGTCTGGCAGCTTGCCAAGTGGCGAGAGAGACACTTTAACGTTGTTCTGCAAGTACGTTAGACACGTCAGAAGAACCGCCTTTCTCTGCTTCATGTGTTCTAAGTGCTACTATAGAAATCTTCAAATTTTTCTGGTCATTTTGAGCAATCAACTATGTTTCTGCGATAAAAATGAAGCAAGATACAAAGAAATTGCCTTTCCCGAAACCACTACACGTTGAGCTAAGAAGGCCATCTCAACTCGACGTCACGTCAAGCCAAGAAGGCCATCTCAACTCGACGTCACGTCAAGCCAAGAAGGCCATCTCAGCTCGACGTCACGTCAAGCTAAGAAGGCCATTCCATGTGTTCGCAAGGAACATCAAAAAATGAGCGGCCAGGCTCACAGGCTAACCAACCGTGAGGCGGTGCCTGGAATTCGCCGATTAAACCGATTTCTGGGGTGCCCATGAACCGGCGCACACTATACTTGACGGCTTTTCGACCAAAATTTTTTTCTCAGCGGTTCCAATTTTTTTTGTTCTCAGACCTCGGATGAGGAAACTTCTTTTAAATGTCTAATCGTTCAGACTTACTTTTATACAACATTACATAGCTAAAAAAAACCGCCTTTCTCTGTAGAAAAATGTAGGATAGAGAGAGACACAGCTTCCGAGCTCTCTCTAAATGTTTTACGCTAAATTAAAGACTTGTGATTACATATGGCTGGCTCAACTGCACACAAAGATTAGAAGAGAATATCAGCTCGGAGTGATAGTTTTAATATGCTTCCTTTATTTCAGATTGCTCTAAATGAGCCTGGCCGCAAAAACTGCAGTTCCAAACGGTCGCAAGGAACCGCAGAACCTGCAGTTCCAAGCGTTCGAAAGGAACCGCAAAAGCTGCAGTTCCAAGCGTTCGCAAGAAACCGCCAAAGCAGCGGTTCCATGCGTTCGCAAGTAAGGGCAAAAAATGAGCGGCCAGGCCCACAGGCGAACCAACCGTGTGGCGGTGCCTTGAATTCGCCGAACGGAATGCAGAGCCAGGAAGGCAGACCCAAGAGTGAGGAGCTACCTCAAACTTGGGTAACTAAACCGGCGTTTGAAAGAAAGTGCTGGATGCCTATGAATTTGCGCAACCTACACTTGCCGAGTTTTCGAAGGGAGTTCATGATGCTGAGTGTGTGTACTTGGAATGCTGGCAAAGTGCCAAAAAATTATTATTTTAAGACTTTTACTGCTTTAAAGGTTACATAAAATTACAAAAAAAAAATCAGAGAGTAAGAGTAGATTGTGAGAGACATGATAGAACTGTCTCTCTCTCACTTTCTCTCTCTCTATGTCGTCTCTCTCTCTCTTTCTTTCTAAGTGAACAGGCTACTTCAGGACTTGATCGTGTACTTGTAAGTGTCTGTGAGAACGCTCAACGTGAATTATATACATCTCTCTGTAGCTCATTACAAAGCTCTTACTTTGTACAATTCACTGGTATAGAGAGAGAGTCAACTTTCGGTCTCTTTGTAAGTGTTTTAATGTGTTTTAATGGAAAGACACACATATGTTGACATCGTGCTAAAAACTTTAAATGGCTTGTGAATGCGTTCAATGGCCACGAAAAAATGCAGATTTTTGCAGAGAGACAGAGGAATACGAGAGGAAGACAGAGAAATAGAGAGAGAGTGGAAAAGTAAGTTGTAAGTGTATGTATTTAATGTATTTCATTTGTTTGGCTGTATGTTTGCAAGAGGTGCGAAGTGGTCGACGGAGGTGCGAAGTGAGAGTCGACGTCTGTTTTTCTCTGCCAACGCTATCTCGCCTTTTCGAGCCTGTGACTTTTTTTCTCTAACCTCTCAAAAACGCACCTATAACGGGCTGTTTTCGTCGAGGGGCGGAGCTAAGCGACTGTTTCGTTGTCTAACCTCCGCGTTTTGCGAGCAGCCTCGGCGATCTCGCGTGTCGCAGCCTCGGCGATCTTGTTTTTCTTTTCTCTGCTCGTCTAATCTCTCAATGCATAGTGATTCTCGTCGCTTTCTCTCGCTCTCATGCTTGCTCTCCTCTATTTCTCCCATGCAATTTGCTCCGAGATACACTTCAGCTTGGGAACTATCTAGAGGAACTAGTTAACTAAGTTGCTCTTTTTTCTTTTTAATTATGGAACTTGGGAACTCTAAAAACCAAGGAACACTTAAAATCTTTTTTTCCCGAATTTTTGGAATTTTTTGAGGCCTTTTAGCTGTTAGAAGCTACTTTAAAGCTCTCTGGACTTTGGGAACTATGCTCCTTTAAAGGCAAAATTTTCCTGATATTTATGGTGCTGTTGTCTAAATTTTCTAATAAGCTAAGGTTCTAAGTGCTTTACAAAGCTCTATTGCAAAGTGCTCTTCTTATCATGTGTTCTAAGTGCTACTATAGAAATCTTCAAATTTTTCTGGTCATTTTGAGCAATCAACTATGTTTCTGCGATAAAAATGAAGCAAGATACAAAGAAATTGCCTTTCCCGAAACCACTACACGTTGAGCTAAGAAGGCCATCTCAGCTCGACGTCACGTCAAGACAAGAAGGCCATCTCAGCTCCACTTCACGTCAAGCCAAGAAGGCCATCTCAGCTCGACATCACGTCAAGCCAAGAAGGCCATCTCAGCTCGACGTCACGTCAAGCCAAGAAGGCTATCCCAGCTCGACGTCACGCCAAGCCAAGAAGGCCAGCTCAGCTCAAAGTCACGTCAAACCAAGAAGGCCATTCCATGCGTTCGCAAGTAACGGCAAAAAATGAGCGGCCAGGCTCAGAGGCTAACCAACCGTGAGGCGGTGCCTGGAATTCGCCGATTAAACCGATTTCTGGGATGCCCATGAACCGGCGCACACTATACTTGACGGCTTTTCGACCAAAATTTTTTTCTCAGCGGGGCCAATTTTTTTTGTTCTCAGACTTCGGATGAGGAAACTTCTTTTAAATGTCTAATCGTTCAGACTTACTTTTATACAACATTACATAGCTTAAAAAAACCGCCTTTCTCTGTAGAAAAATGTAGGATAGAGAGAGACACAGCTTCCGAGCTCTCTCTAAATGTTTTACGCTAAATTAAAGACTTGTGATTACATATGGCTGGCTCAACTGCACACAAAGATTAGAAGAGAATATCAGCTCGGAGTGATAGTTTTAATATGCTTCCTTTATTTCAGATTGCTCTAAATGAGCCTGGCCGCAAAAACTGCAGTTCCAAACGGTCGCAAGGAACCGCAAAAGCTGCAGTTCCAAGCGTTCGCAAGAAACCGCCAAAGCAGCGGTTCCATGCGTTCGCAAGTAACGGCAAAAAATGAGCGGCCAGGCCCACAGGCGAACCAACCGTGTGGCGGTGCCTTGACTTCGCCCTTTAAACCGATTTCTGGGATGCCCATGAACCGGCGCACACTATACTTGACGGCTTTTCGACCAAAAATTTCATACGGCTCCATGTCTTGAATGGCGCTTGGCAACTTGAAAAGCAGCGAGAGAGACACTTTATCGTTGTACTTTAATTACTTAAGATGCATCAGAAGAACCGCTTTTCTCTGCAGCAT
This sequence comes from Allodiplogaster sudhausi, assembly GCA_945643635.1. Taxonomy (NCBI): domain Eukaryota; kingdom Metazoa; phylum Nematoda; class Chromadorea; order Rhabditida; family Diplogasteridae; genus Allodiplogaster; species Allodiplogaster sudhausi. Next base: position 5,695,001 of record CALZFC010000005.1, read on the forward strand.
CCGACACCATAGAGAGAGGCGGCTCTTTTAAGCTCTCTCTATTTTTAATTCTATTTTAAAGAGTTTTTGTGGTCAAGCCAAGAAGGCCATCTCAACTCGACGTCACTTCAAGCCAAGAAGGCCATCTCAACTCGACGTCACGTCAAGCCAAGAAGGCCATCTCAGCTCGACATCACGTCAAGACAAGAAGGCCATCTCAGCTCGGCGTCACGTCAAGCCAAGAAGGCCATCTCAACTCGACGTCACGTCAAGCTAAGAAGGCCATTCCATGTGTTCGCAAGGAACATCAAAAAATGAGCGGCCAGGCTCACAGGCTAACCAACCGTGAGGCGGGGCCTGGAATTCGCCGATTAAACCGATTTCTGGGATGCCCATGAACCGGCGCACACTATACTTGACGGCTTTTCGACCAAAATTTTTTTCTCAGCGGGGCCAATTTTTTTTGTTCTCAGACCTCGGATGAGGAAACTTCTTTTAAATGTCTAATCGTTCAAACATTACTTTTATACAACATTACATAGCTAAAAAAAACCGCCTTTCTCTGTAGAAAAATGTAGGATAGAGAGAGACACAGCTTCCGAGCTCTCTCTAAATGTTTTACGCTAAATTAAAGACTTGTGATTACATATGGCTGGCTCAACTGCACACAAAGATTAGAAGAGAATATCAGCTCGGAGTGATAGTTTTAATATGCTTCCTTTATTTCAGATTGCTCTAAATGAGCCTGGCCGCAAAAACTGCAGTTCCAAACGGTCGCAAGGAACCGCAGAACCTGCAGTTCCAAGCGTTCGAAAGGAACCGCAAAAGCTGCAGTTCCAAGCGTTCGCAAGAAACCGCCAAAGCAGCGGTTCCATGCGTTCGCAAGTAAGGGCAAAAAATGAGCGGCCAGGCCCACAGGCGAACCAACCGTGTGGCGGTGCCTTGAATTCGCCGAACGGAATGCAGAGCCAGGAAGGCAGACCCAAGAGTGAGGAGCTACCTCAAACTTGGGTAACTAAACCGGCGTTTGAAAGAAAGTGCTGGATGCCTATGAATTTGCGCAACCTACACTTGCCGAGTTTTCGAAGGGAGTTCATGATGCTGAGTGTGCGTACTTGGAATGCTGGCAAAGTGCCAAAAAATTATTATTTTAAGAGTTTCACTGCTTTAAAGGTTACATAAAATTACAAAAAAAATCAGAGAGTAAGAGTAGAGTGTGAGAGACATGATAGAACTGTCTCTCTCTCTTTCTCTCTCTCTATGTCGTCTCTCTCTCTCTTTCTTTCTAAGTGAACAGGCTACTTCAGGACTTGATCGTGTACTTGTAAGTGTCTGTGAGAACGCTCAACGTGAATTATATACATCTCTCTGTAGCTCATTACAAAGCTCTTACTTTGTACAATTCACTGGTATAGAGAGAGAGTCAACTTTCGGTCTCTTTGTAAGTGTTTTAATGTGTTTTAATGGAAAGACACACATATGTTGACATCGTGCTAAAAACTTTAAATGGCTTGTGAATGCGTTCAATGGCCACGAAAAAATGCAGATTTTTGCAGAGAGACAGAGGAATACGAGAGGAAGACAGAGAAATAGAGAGAGAGTGGAAAAGTAAGTTGTAAGTGTATGTATTTAATGTATTTCATTTGTTTGGCTGTATGTTTGCAAGAGGTGCGAAGTGGTCGACGGAGGTGCGAAGTGAGAGTCGACGTCTGTTTTTCTCTGCCAACGCTATCTCGCCTTTTCGCGCCTGTGACTTTTTTTCTCTAACCTCTCAAAAACGCACCTATAACGGGCTGTTTTCGTCGAGGGGCGGAGCTAAGCGACTGTTTCGTTGTCTAACCTCCGCGTTTTGCGAGCAGCCTCGGCGATCTCGCGTGTCGCAGCCTCGGCGATCTTGTTTTTCTTTTCTCTGCTCGTCTAATCTCTCAATGCATAGTGATTCTCGTCGCTTTCTCTCGCTCTCATGCTTGCTCTCCTCTATTTCTCCCATGCAATTTGCTCCGAGATACACTTCAGCTTGGGAACTATCTAGAGGAACTAGTTAACTAAGTTACGCTATTTCCGGGAGTACCGCTATTTTAGGGAGCTAAAGAACAAAAAAAAGTTTTAGAGTTCATGGTCTCAGCTAAGCTTAGGGAGTTAAAGAAGAGTTAAGGAGTTTTTAGAGTTCAGGGTCTCAGCTAAGCTTAGGGAGTTAAAGAAGAGTTAAGGAGTTTTTAGAGTTCAGCGTCTCAGCTATGCTTAGGGAGTTAAAGAAGAGTTAAGGAGTTTTTAGAGTTCAGGGTCTAAGCTAAGCTTAGGGAGTTAAAAAAGATCTAATGAGTTTTTAGTTGGAGTGCAAGAAGAGAAAGAAAGACATCAAAGGTTTGAAGAAGAGTTCAGAGCACGCTAAAGAGCTTACGAATACAGCATATCATAAAGCATGCTAAGTATGAGAGTTTAAGTAAGAAGAGTTAAGGATTTTTTAGAGTTAAGGGTCTCAGCTAAGCTTAGGGAGTTAAAGAAGATGTAATGAGTTTTTAGCTGGAGTGCAAGAAGAGAAAGGAAAACACCAAAGGTTTGAAGAAGAGTTCAGAGCACGCCAAAGAGCTTACGAATACAGCACATCAGAAAGCATGCTAAGTATGAGAGTTTAAGTAATTCTATGCACTAATAAAGACTCCTAATTTTTCAGGTAATTCTAAGCTTCACATTGTCATTTTACTATTAATAAAAAAAACTATTAAAAAAGGCCTATCCCGGCTCCACTGCACGTAGAGCTAAGAAGGCAACCTCAGCTCGACGTAACGCCGAGCCAAGAAGGCTCTCTCAGCTCCACGGCACGTCAAGCCGAGACGGCCAACTCAGTTCTCAGTTCCACTGAATGCAGAACCAAGAAGGCCATTCCGGCTCAACGAAATGCGGAGCCAGGAACAAACATGAGGCTGCGCCTCGAAGAAACCGAGTTCTGGGATGCCCGTAAACCAGCGCAACCTATACTTGACGGCTTTTCGACCAAAATTATTTTCTCTGCGCAACGCTATTTCGCTGAGTATGCCAAAGACATGAGAGAAAGATGTATGCGGGATAAATGTGGTTAACTTGAGAGAGAGACAGTGATTGCGAGAGATACAGAGAAAGAGTTAGATATATAAAATGTGCAGACTGAGAGCTCTGTAATAAGCTATTTTACATCAAAGGAGAGCCATATTAAAGCGTAGAAAATACAAAAAGAAAGTACAAACCGAGTACATATGGCTGCATGTTTTGATTCGTTTGGCAGCGTGCCCAGTGGCGAGAGAGAAACTTTAACGTTGTACTTTCACGACGTTAGATACATCAGAAGAGCCGTCTTTCTCTGCTGCATCCGACAACATAGAGAGCGGTGGCTCTTTTAAGCGCTCTCTATTTTTAATTCTATTTTAAAGAGTTTTTTGCAAAGCTCCATTGCAAAGTGCTCTTCTTATCATGTGTTCTAAGTGCTACTATAGAAATCTTCAAATTTTTCTGGTCATTTTGAGCAATCAACTATGTTTCTGCGATAAAAATGAAGCAAGATACAAAGAAATTGCCTTCCCCGAAACCACTACACGTTGAGCTGAGAAGGCCATCTCAGCTCGACGTCACGTCAAGACAAGAAGGTCATCTCAGCTCTACGTCATGTCAGGCCAAGAAGGCCATCTCAACTCGACATCACGTCAAATCAAGAAGGCCATCTCAACTCGACGTCACGTCAAGCCAAGAAGGCCATCTCAACTCGACGTCACTTCAAGCCAAGAAGGCCATCTCAGCTCGACGTCACGTCAAGCTAAGAAGGCCATCTCAGCTCGACGTCACGTCAAGCCAAGAAGGCCATCTCAACTCGACGTCACGTCAAGCCAAGCCAAGAAGGCCATCTCAGCTCGACTGTCACGTCAAGCTAAGAAGGCCATCTCAGCTCGACGACACGTCAAGCCAAGAAGGCCATCTCAGCTTGACGTCACGTCAAGCCAAGAAGGCCATCTCAGCTCGACGACACGTCAAGCCAAGAAGGCCATTCCATGCGTTCGCAAGGAACAGCAAAAAATGAGCGGCCAGGCTCACAGGCTAACCAAACGTGAGGCGGTGCCTTGAATTCGCCGATTAAACCGATTTCTGGGATGCCCATGAACCGGCGCACACTATACTTGACGGCTTTTCGACCAAAATTTTTTTCTCAGCGGGGCCAATTTTTTTTGTTCTCAGACCTCGGATGAGGAAACTCCTTTTAAATGTCTAATCGTTCAGACTTACTTTTATACAACATTACATAGCTAAAAAAAACCGCCTTTCTCTGTAGAAAAATGTAGGATAGAGAGAGACACAGCTTCCGAGCTCTCTCTAAATGTTTTACGCTAAATTAAAGTCTTGTGATTACATATGGCTGGCTCAACTGCACACAAAGTTTAGAAGAGAATATCAGCTCGGAGTGATAGTTTTAATATGCTTCCTTTATTTCAGATTGCTCTAAATGAGCCTGGCCGCAAAAACTGCAGTTCCAAACGGTCGCAAGGAACCGCAGAACCTGCAGTTCCAAGCGTTCGCAAGGAACCGCAAAAGCTGCAGTTCCAAGCGTTCGCAAGAAACCGCCAAAGCAGCGGTTCCATGCGTTCGCAAGTAACGGCAAAAAATGAGCGGCCAGGCCCACAGGCGAACTCGCCGATTAAACCGATTTCTGGGATGCCCATGAACCGGCGCACACTATACTTGACGGCTTTTCGACCAAAAATTTCATATGGCTCCATGTCTTGAATGGCGCTTGGCAACTTGCCAAGCTGCGAGAGAGACACTTTATCGTTGTACTTTAATTACTTAAGATGCATCAGAAGAACCGCTTTTCTCTGCAGCATCCGACACCATAGAGAGAGGCGGCTCTTTTAGGCTCTCTCTATTTTTAATTCTATTTTAAAGAGTTTTTGTGGTCAAGCCAAGAAGGCCATCTCAACTCGACGTCACTTCAAGCCAAGAAGGCCATCTCAACTCGACGTCACTTCAAGCCAAGAAGGCCATCTCAGCTCGACGTCACGTCAAGCTAAGAAGGCCATCTCAGCTCGACGTCACGTCAAGCCAAGAAGGCCATCTCAACTCGACGTCACGTCAAGCCAAGCCAAGAAGGCCATCTCAGCTCGACTGTCACGTCAAGCTAAGAAGGCCATCTCAGCTCGACGACACGTCAAGCCAAGAAGGCCATCTCAGCTTGACGTCACGTCAAGCCAAGAAGGCCATCTCAGCTCGACGACACGTCAAGCCAAGAAGGCCATTCCATGCGTTCGCAAGGAACAGCAAAAAATGAGCGGCCAGGCTCACAGGCTAACCAAACGTGAGGCGGTGCCTTGAATTCGCCGATTAAACCGATTTCTGGGATGCCCATGAACCGGCGCACACTATACTTGACGGCTTTTCGACCAAAATTTTTTTCTCAGCGGGGCCAATTTTTTTTGTTCTCAGACCTCGGATGAGGAAACTCCTTTTAAATGTCTAATCGTTCAGACTTACTTTTATACAACATTACATAGCTAAAAAAAACCGCCTTTCTCTGTAGAAAAATGTAGGATAGAGAGAGACACAGCTTCCGAGCTCTCTCTAAATGTTTTACGCTAAATTAAAGTCTTGTGATTACATATGGCTGGCTCAACTGCACACAAAGTTTAGAAGAGAATATCAGCTCGGAGTGATAGTTTTAATATGCTTCCTTTATTTCAGATTGCTCTAAATGAGCCTGGCCGCAAAAACTGCAGTTCCAAACGGTCGCAAGGAACCGCAAAAGCTGCAGTTCCAAGCGTTCGCAAGAAACCGCCAAAGCAGCGGTTCCATGCGTTCGCAAAAAATGAGCGGCCAGGCCCACAGGCGAACCAACCGTGTGGCGGTGCCTTGAATTCGCCGAACGGAATGCAGAGCCAGGAAGGCAGACCCAAGAGTGAGGAGCTACCTCAAACTTGGGTAACTAAACCGGCGTTTGAAAGAAAGCGCTGGATGCCTATGAAATTGCGCAACCTACACTTGCCGAGTTTTCGAAGGGAGTTCATGATGCTGAGTGTGCGTACTTGGAATGCTGGCAAAGTGCCAAAAAATTATTATTTTAAGAGTTTTACTGCTTTAAAGGTTACATAAAATTACACAAAAAAAATCAGAGAGTAAGAGTAGAGTGTGAGAGACATGATAGAACTGTCTCTCTCTCTTTCTCTCTCTCTATGTCGTCTCTCTCTCTCTTTCTTTCTAAGTGAACAGGCTACTTCAGGACTTGATCGTGTACTTGTAAGTGTCTGTGAGAACGCTCAACGTGAATTATATACATCTCTCTGTAGCTCATTACAAAGCTTAAATTAAAGACTTGTGATTACATACGGCTGGCTCAACTGCACACAAAGATTTGAAGAGAATATCAGCTCGGAGTGATAGTTTTAATATGCTTCCTTTATTTCAGATTGCTCTAAATGAGCCTGGCCGCAAAAACTGCAGTTCCAAACGGTCGCAAGGAACCGCAAAAGCTGCAGTTCCAAGCGTTCGCAAGAAACCGCCAAAGCAGCGGTTCCATGCGTTCGCAAAAAATTAGCGGCCAGGCCCACAGGCGAACCAACCGTGTGGCGGTGCCTTAAATTCGCCGAACGGAATGCAGAGCCAGGAAGGCAGACCCAAGAGTGAGGAGCTACCTCAAACTTGGGTAACTAAACCGGCGTTTGAAAGAAAGCGCTGGATGCCTATGAATTTGCGCAACCTACACTTGCCGAGTTTTCAAAGGGAGTTCATGATGCTGAGTGTGCGTACTTGGAATGCTGGCAAAGTGCCAAAAAATTATTATTTTAAGAGTTTTACTGCTTTAAACGATACATAAAATTACAAAAAAAAATCAGAGAGTAAGAGTAGAGTGGGAGAGACATGATAGAACTCTCTCTCTCTCTCTTTCTCTCTCTAAGTCGTCTCTCTCTCTCTTTCTTTCAATGTGAACAGGCTTCTTCAGGACTTGATCGTTTACTTGTAAGTGTCTGTGAGAACGCTCAACGTGAATTATATACCTCTCTCTGTAGCTCATTACAAAGCTCTTACTTTGTACAATTCACTGGTATAGAGAGAGAGTCAACTTTCGGTTTCTTTGTAAGTGTTTTAATGTGTTTTAATGGAAAGACACACACATGTTGACATCGTGCTAAAAACTTTAAATGGCTTGTGAATGCGTTCAATGGCCACGAAAAAATGCAGATTTTTGCAGAGAGACAGAGGAATACGAGAGGAAGACAGAGAAATAGAGAGAGAGTGGAAAAGTAAGTTGTAAGTGTATGTATTTAATGTATTTCATTTGTTTGGCTGTATGTTTGCAAGAGGTGCGAAGTGGTCGATGGAGGTGCGAAGTGAGAGTCGACATCTGTTTTTCTCTGCCAACGCTATCTCGCCTTTTCGCGCCTGTGACTTTTTTTCTCTAACCTCTCAAAAACGCACCTATAACGGGCTGTTTTCGTCGAGGGGCGGAGCTAAGCGACTGTTTCGTTGTCTAACCTCCGTGTTTTGCGAGCAGCCTCGGCGAACTTGTTTTTCTTTTCTCTGCTCGTCTGATCTCTCAATGCATAGTGATTCTCGTCGCTTTCTCTCGCTCTCATGCCTGCTCTCCAATCTTTCTCCATGGGCTTGTGTTCTCATTTACACTTCTGCTTGTGAACTATCTAGAGGAATTGGGAACTATCTAGAGGAATATCTAGAGGAATTCAGGACTCAGCTAAACTTAGGGAGTAAAAAGCTAATGAGCTTTTAGCTGGAGTGCAAGAACAGAAAGAAAGACATCAAAGGTTTGAAGAAGAGTTCAGAGCACGCCAAAGAGCTTACGAATACAGCACATCAGAAAGCATGCGAAGTTTAAGAGTTTAAGTAAATCTATGCACTAATAAAGACTCCTAATTTTTCAGGTAATTCTAAGCTGCACATCGTCATTTTACAATTAATAAAAAAACCATTAAAAAAGGCCTATCCCGGCTCCACTGCACGTAGAGCTAAGAAGGCCATCTCAGCTCGACGGCACGCCGAGCCAAGACGGCCAACTCAGCTCAACTTAATGCAGAGCCAGGACGGCGGAGTCAAGTTGAGGAGCAACCTCAAGCTTGGGAAATTAAACCGACTTTGGACGAAAACGCTGGATGCCTATGAATTTGCGCAACCTACACTTGCCGAGTTTTCAAAGGGAGTTAATGATATGCGTACTTGGAATGCTGGCAAAGTGCCAAAAAATTATTATTTTAAGAGTTTTACTGCTTTAAACGATACATAAAATTACAAAAAAAATCAGAGAGTAAGAGTAGAGTGGGAGAGACATGATAGAACTCTCTCTCTCTCTTTCTCTCTCTAAGTCGTCTCTCTCTCTCTCTTTCTTTCAATGTGAACAGGCTTCTTCAGGACTTGATCGTTTACTTGTAAGTGTCTGGGAGAACGCTCAACGTGAATTATAATATACATCTCTCTGTAGCTCATTTCAAAGCTCTTACTTTGTAAAATTCACTGGTATAGAGAGAGAGTCAACTTTCGGTCTCTTTGTAAGTGTTATAATGTGTTTTAATCGAAAGAAAATGCGTAAACGCACACATGTTGGCATTGTGCCAAAAACTTTAAATGACTTGTGAATGCGTTCAATGGACACGAAAAAAATGCATATTTTTGCAGAGAGACAGAGGAATGCGAGAGGAAGACAGAGAAATAGAGAGAGAGTGGAAAAGTAAGTTGTAAGTGTATATATTTAATGTTTTTCATGTGTTTGGCTGCATGTGTGGTTGAGGCAGCGCGAATTGGCAAAGTGCCAATAATTATGAGGTGCAAAGAGGTGCGAAGAAATGAGCGAAATGAGGTGCAATGTGTGTTTTTTCTGCTTGCGCAGATTTTTTACAATTTATTATGAATATTAATGTTAAGTATTGTGTACTTACAGAGTTGTAAACAGCATAATTGAGACTTTTGAGTTTAAAGAGCCAAAGGTCCTCGCACGAATTTGATCATACTGTAGACGGCAAGAGTTTTACTGAGAGCTTATTGGTTGGCTGAGGGGAGGAGCTTATGTCTCTTTTTCTTAATTCTCTTTTTCTCGCCGTGCTCTCGCTTTTTTCTGCCTCTCACGCAAACCACGCCTCCCTCTCGCACACGCTAAAATGATCGCAGACACGTAAGAGCTTATGAGGAGTACAGGGAACTAGTTAACTAAGTTACGCTATTTCCGGGAGTACCGCTATTTTAGGGAGCTAAAGAACAAAAAAAAGTTTTAGAGTTCAGGGTCTCAGCTAAGCTTAGGGAGTAAAGAAGAGTTAAGGAGTTTTTATGGAAACTATGATCCTTTAAAGGCAAAATTTTCCTGATATTTATGGTGCTGTTGTCTAAATTTTATAATAAGCTAAGGTTGTAAGTGTTTTACAAAGCTCTATTGCTAAGTGCTCTTCTTATCATGTGTTCTAAGTGCTACTATTGAAATCTTCAAATTTTTCTGGTCATTTTGAGCAATCAACTATGTTTCTGCGATAAAAATGAAGCAAGATACAAAGAAATTGCCTTTCCCGACACCACTACACGTTGAGCTAAGAAGGCCATCTCAGCTCGACGTCACGTCAAGCCAAGAAGGCCATCTCACCTCGACGTCACGTCAAGCCAAGAAGGCCATCTCAGCTCGGCTTCACGTCAAGCCAAGAAGGCCATCTCAACTCGACATCACGTCAAACCAAGAAGGACATCTCTGCTCGACGTCACGTCAAGCTAAGAAGGCTATCCCAGCTCGACTTCACCTCAAGCCAAGAAGGCCATCTCAGCTCGACGACACGTCAAGCCAAGAAGGCTATCCCAGCTCGACGTCACGCCAAGCCAAGAAGGCCAGCTCAGCTCAACGTCACGTCAAGCCAAGAAGGCCATCCCATGTTTTCGCAAGGAACAGCAAAAAATGAGCGACCAGGCTCACAGGCTAACCAACCGTGAGGGGGTGCCTGGAATTCGCCGATTAAACCGATTTCTGGGATGCCCATGAACCGGCGCACACTATACTTGACGGCTTTTCGACCAAAATTTTTTTCTCAGCGGGGCCAATTTTTTTTGTTCTCAGACCTCGGATGAGGAAACTTCTTTTAAAAGTCTAATCGTTCAGACTTACTTTTATACAACATTACATAGCTTTAAAAAAACCGCCTTTCTCTGTAGAAAAATGTAGGATAGAGAGAGACACAGCTTCCGAGCTCTCTCTAAATGTTTTACGCTAAATTAAAGACTTGTGATTACATATGGCTGGCTCAACTGCACACAAAGATTAGAAGAGAATATCAGCTCGGAGTGATAGTTTTAATATGCTTCCTTTATTTCAGATTGCTCTAAATGAGCCTGGCCGCAAAAACTGCAGTTCCACACGGTCGCAAGGAACCGCAGAACCTGCAGCTCCAAGCGTTCGCAAGGAACCGCAAAAGCTGCAGTTCCAAGCGTTCGCAAGAAACCGCCAAAGCAGCGGTTCCATGCGTTCGCAAGTAACGGCAAAAAATGAGCAGCCAGGCTCACAGGCGAACCAACCGTGTGGCAGTGCCTTGAATTCGCCAATTAAACCGATTTCTGGGATGCCCATGTACCGGCGCACACTATACTTGACGGCTTTTCGACCAAAAATTTCATATGGCTCCATGTCTTGAATGGCGCTTGGCAACTTGCCAAGCTGCGAGAGAGACACTTTATCGTTGTACTTTAATTACTTAAGATGCATCAGAATAACCGCTTTTCTCTGCTGCATCCGACGCCATAGAGAGAGGCGGCTCTTTTAAGCTCTCTCTATTTTTAATTCTATTTTAAAGAGTTTTTGTGCACATATGGCTTCATGTCTTGATGTGTGTTTGGCAGCTTGCCAAGTGGCGAAAGAGACACTTTAACGTTGTTCTGCAACTACGTTAGATACATGAAAAGAACCGCCTTTCTCTGCTGCATCCGACACCATAGAGAGAGGCGGCTCTTTTAAGCTCTCTCTATTTTTAATTCTATTTTAAATAGCTTTTGTGCACATATGGATGCATGTCTCGACTCTACTGCACGTCAAGCCAAGAAGGCCATCTCAACTCGACGTCACGTCAAGCCAAGAAGCCCATGTCAGCTCGACGACACGTCAAGCCAAGAAGCCCATCTCAGCTCGACGACACGTCAAGCCAAGAAGGCCCTCTCAGCTCCACGGCACACCAATCCAAGAAGGCACTCTCAGCTCCACTGCACGTGGAACCAAAAGGCACTCTCGGTTCAGCGATGCGCTGAGCTGGGAAAGCAGTCAGTTTGAGGACGTACCTCAAACTTGGGTGATTAAACCGACTTTGGCCAGGAAGCACTGGATGCCTATAAGCTGGCGCAACCTATGTTAGCCGAGTTTTTCTTAGCATGTGAGGCCAGCGTGTTGGGGGACACTTGGTAACGCGGGGAGCAGGAGCGACCAAAAATTTCATATGGCTGCATGTCTTTTTGGCGATTGGCAACTTGCCAACCTGTGAGAGAGACACTTTAACGTTCTCCTGCAACTACCTTAGATATGTCAAAATAACCGCCTTTCTCTGCTGCATCCGACGCCATAGAGAGAGGCGGCTCATTCGGGCTCTCTCTATTTTTAATTATATTTTAAAGGGTTTTTGTGCACATTTGGCTGCATGTCTTGATGCGTTTGGCAGCTTCCCAAGACCTTGCTCGCTCGCTATTGGTCGAAACCTGAAATGGGCCAATGAGCGAGGGGGCGGAGCCTCTTTTTCTTTTCTCTGCTCGTCTAATCTCTCACATCTGTACGTTTCTCGTCGCTTTCTCTCACTCTCATGCCTGCTCTCCTCTATTTCTCCCATGCAATTTGCTTGGAGTTACACTTCAGCTTGGGAACTATCTAGAGGAACATCAGAAAGCATGCTAATATATGGTCTGAACATCAGAAAGCATGATAAGCATCAAAGGTTATAAGAAAAGTTCAAAGCACGACAAAGAGGATACGAATACAGCACATCAGAAAGCATGCTAAAATATGGTCTCCTAATTTTTCAGTTATTTCTAAGCTGTACATCATCTTTCTACAATAAAAAGAGAACTATTAAAAAAGGCTCTTCCCGGCTCCACTGCACGTCGAGCTAAGAAGGTCATCTCAGCTCCACTGAACGCAGAGCCAAGAAGGCCATCTCAGCTCAGCGTAATGCAGAGCCAGGACGGCAGAATCAAGTTGAGAAGCAACCTCGAGCTTGGGAAATTAAACCGACTTTGGATGGCTATTTCGCGCAACCTACACTTGCCGAGTTTTCAAAGGGAGTTCATGATGCTGAGTGTGCGTACTTGGAATGCTGGCAAAGTGCCAAAAAATTATTATTTTAAGAGTTTTACTGCTTTAAAGGATACATAAAATTACAAAAAAAATCAGAGAGTAAGAGTAGAGTGGGAGAGACATGATAGAACTCTCTCTCTCTCTCTTTCTCTCTCTAAGTCGTCTCTCTCGCTTTCTTTCAATGTGAACAGGCTTCTTCAGGACTTGATCGTTTACTTGTAAGTGTCTGTGAGAACGCTCAACGTGAATTATATACATCTCTCTGTAGCTCATTACAAAGCTCTTACTTTGTACAATTCACTGGTATAGAGAGAGAATCAACTTTCGGTCTCTTTGTAAGTGTTTTAATGGGTTTTAATCGGAAAAAAATGCGTAAACGCACACACATTGGCATTGTGCCAAAAACTTTAAATGACTTGTGAATGCGTTCAATGGACACGAAAAAATGCAAATTTTTTGCAGAGAGACAGAGGAATGCGAGAGGAAGACAGAGACATAGAGAGAGAGTGGAAAAGTAAGTTGTAAGTGTATATATTTAATGTTTTTCATGTGTTTGGCTGCATGTGTGGTTGATGCAGCGCGAATTGGCAAAGTGCCAATAATTATGAGGTGCAAAGAGGTGCGAAGAAATGAGCTAAATGAGGTACAATGTGTGTTTTTTTTGCTTGCGCAGATTTTTTGCGATTTATTCTGAATATTAACGTTAAGTATTGTGTACTTACAGAGTTGTAAACAGCATAATTGAGACTTTTGAGTTTAAAGAGCCAAAGGTGCTCGCACGAATTTGATCATACTGTAGACGGCAAGAGTTTTACTGAGAGCTTATTGGTTGGCTGAGGGGAGGAGCTTATGTCTCTTTTTCTTAATTCTCTTTTTCTCGCCGTGCTCTCGCTTTTTTCTGCCTCTCACGCAAACCACGCCTCCCTCTCGCACACGCTAAAAAGATCGCAGATCCTCAAGAGCTTATTAGGAGTACAGGGAACTAGTTAACTAAGTTACGCTATTTCCGGGAGTACCGCTATTTTAGGGAGCTAAAGAACAAAAAAAAGTTTTAGAGTTCAGGGTCTCAGCTAAGCTTAGGGAGTAAAGAAGAGTTAAGGAGTTTTTTGAGTTCAGGGTCTCAGCTAAGCTTAGAGAGTTAAAGAAGAGTTGAGGAGTGTCAAGAAGTTTGGTGGGGAGGAGTTGTGGAAGGAATAAAAGAAAATGAAAGCAGCAGTTTAAAGTGAAGAAAGACACGCAATGAAGAAAATTAAAAGGAAAGAGTTAAAGAAAGAGAAGATAAAAGCAAAGAAAATAAAGTAGAACAAACTTGAGGGTCACACCCTAATGATTATTGACTGGGTTACACCCAAAGAGACTTGGATACTGAGAGAAAACGAGTCACACTCAGTAGAGGAAGCGAGAGAACGAGGGTGAAGTGATAACGAGGAAGATTCTCTGGACGATTAAGGAGCAATAACGGGAGTCCCGCCTACTTTAATCCCGGCACTCCAGATGTCTCCAAGTTCACGAACAACCCAACTTTCTTCACAAATTATAACTCCTTGACTTCTTGGCCCCTTGTGACGCTAAGATTACCTTTCCTTCACAAGGGGAAATAACACATGTTTATCAATAAAACAGTTATACCTCAAACATGTTGAGAGAGTTGAAGGAACACTTGAGAGCGTGGACGAAAGGGTCCAGGATGAGAATGAGCGAGAGCAGAAGAAGAAACGACTGCTTCGCAGCACGGAAGACAACAAAAACTGCTAAACACTATCCCAAAAAAGGAAACATCAAAATGATTGCTAAACATAAGATGAGTCCGTATGGGATGAATTGCAATTCAAATAAATTATGGTAAGTGAAATATTAAACTTCTTAAAAGAAAACAAAAACGAGAACTTTTTGACATTGGGGGCCACGAGAGAATACTAAGATATAACATAAGATAAAAAGACAAGAAGCTAGGGTACTAATTCATCGAATTGTCAGAGACTAAAAGTCAAGAAGGGAAACGAGGAAACAAATTGAATCTAACGAGGGGGGAAAGGGTAGCGGCGACAAAGCGCAATGTTGTGAGTAGCTTGACCGCAGATTCTACAGGCAGGAGTTGGCTGGTAGCACTCGTGCTCGAGGTGAGAACCCAGCACGACCTCGAGACACAGAAAACATAGACGCGACTCGCGGGCACGATCGAGGCGTCGCTGGAAGTTGTCAAAGACGTCGCAGCGGCGTGACTCGTGAGTGTCCTCTCCACAAAATCCGCAAAGGCCGTAGTTGCTCGGCGGATCGCGAGTACCGTAAGAGGCCACTCGAGCCTGGCGGCGGTTCGGCCTTTCTGTACGAGTCCACGAAGAGTAAGGGGCGCTTGGGGCAGAGAAACGGCGATTCGGTTCATCAGGACGAGTGGCACTCGGAGCAGAGAAACGACGGTTCGCCTCATCAGAACGATCTCCCTGAAGAGTAACTGATATTAATGGAATTATATTTTTTCGCTTTCTCAGCGGAGAGGATCTCAGAGTTATTGAGTGGGGAGTAGTTTCCGAATGAACAAGTTTTCGCTTCTTTCCAGTCTTTTTTGGAAAAGATTGAAGAGGACGAGAAGACGAAGGGGTAATTGAGAGAAAAACCTGTCCAGCCGTAGAATCCAAAGTACGAGTGACGAGGTTCGAGTGGGCAATGTTTTCAGTAGAAGAGAAGTCGCCGAAGGTAATCGGCGAGCGTGCCGGAGGGGAGAAAGAAGCCGGTTCAGCGTGAATCGATGACGAGGGAGCCGAGGACAAGGGGGCCGAGGAGGAGGGAACCGAGGGAACGACAGACGAGGGAGTGGGAGTTTGGTCAAGAATGACTTTCTCTTGAATGATGCGACGGAGACGAGTTGCATTGTTCTCGATCTATGTAATACGCTCGACCAACTCTCCACTGAGTTGAATTTGCTCTTCTTGGTGAAAGCAAATCGTGTCGAGTCGATCGAGAAGAGCGTGTTGGAAGTCACGAGACGAAAGAGGAGGAGGAAGAGTAATGTCTCCACGAAGTTGAGCGAGGGCAGTGGGAGGACGATCAGGAGGAGTAGACGAAGGACGACGAGAGAGCGATGGCGAAGGCATGGCTGTGGCAACAGACTCTGCCAGACAGGCCCTCTCAACAGAAGACGCCACAGACGACGCAGTAGATCCCTCGTAGTCGAGGAGTTCTGCCTCTTCCTAGAATGATAAGTAAATGAAGAAACGGAAAAAGAGAAATAATAAGTTCGAGTTTCCAATTTAACGAGTTAGTTATCTACTTCATCTTCCGAAGAAGAATCGAGGATATCTAAGCCTGGATCTTCCAAAGGGGCGCGAATTTCCAAAGGAATCAAATGTGATACGGGGCGAGTAATTTTTCGCCTTTTGCAAGATTTCAAAGTAGCTGATCTACCACTAGGAGACAGATGGAGAGTTGCCAAGAGCCTCTGGGGGAGTTACTATGCTTAATAAGGACGATTTCACCAATTTCGGGTTTTCTAAGATTCGATGTTGGTCCCTGGGCAATACAATTAGCATGAGCGGAGGAAGCAAGGCCAGAGAGATATTCATCAGACCAAATTCTAGCAATTTTTCCCGAATATTCCAAAGCATTGAAATACAAAGATATGGCTTTGAGATAAGACTGGTCAGCAGTAGATTGATAGTCCGGATCATTATCGATATCTTCTTCTTTCAGTCCAAAACTAGTTTGTGCTGAGTGGGGATTCAGAAAATCGAGAGGTCGAAGGGCAACACAGTCTTCTTCAGGAAGAGTGTATGAACTAGTTACAGTAATAGGCCGAGAATTGATCACACATTCAATTTCAGCAAGGATGGTAACGAGTTCTTCGAGGTTCAACAATTTTCTACCAATTCCTTTTCGAAGAGCAGTTTTTACAGAACCAATAAGACGTTCATAAATTCCTCCCTGCCAAGGACTATGAGCAGCAGTAAAGTTCCAATCAATACCCCTATCTGCAAGGAATGAGTGAACAAGGGGGTCAAGAGTAGTGGAGGAATGATTGATAATTCTTTCAGACAGCCGGAAATTGGTGGCTCGATCTGAAATAATGCTTTTTGGAACTCCCCGCTTTGAAAAGAGGCGGCGAAGAGTACGAAGGAAACTAACAGCTGAAAGATCAGCTGCATACTCG
The DNA here is from genome assembly GCA_945643635.1 of Allodiplogaster sudhausi. Taxonomy (NCBI): domain Eukaryota; kingdom Metazoa; phylum Nematoda; class Chromadorea; order Rhabditida; family Diplogasteridae; genus Allodiplogaster; species Allodiplogaster sudhausi. The sequence goes on from CALZFC010000005.1 coordinate 5,711,389, forward strand.
ATGTGAACAGCGCGAATTGAGAGACAGGTAGCGAGCATAGCATATACTTTACATGAGTTACCATCACTTTTGACATTGAATGGACCCATATAATCTATGCCAATGTTGAGGAAGGGTCTTTCATAAGTTACACGCTCAAGGGGAAGAGGGGGGAGCGAAGGATAACGAAAGGGTTTAGCATGTTCCTTCCTGCAAGTGACACATTTGCGAATGATTGAAAGTACTATACTACGAACACGAGGGATCCAAAACTTCTGCCTAAGTTCATTAATCACGTGATTTATGCCTGCATGCATATTTTTCTCGTGAGTGTGATGAATGAGCAGAGTAACAAGAGGGTCATGACGATCAGGCAAAAGAATGGGAAACTTTGTATCGTTTTCGAGTAACGAGTTTTCGATTCTCATATGAGAACATCTCCAAATACCTTGGTCATCGAGAAAGGGCTTTAAAGAGGTCATGGAGGGAATATTCTTTTTGGAATTAAATTGGCAAATTTTCCAAAGACGAGACTGAGCAAAACGAATTTCATAAGCAGAAGGAGGTCCATGAATAAATTCGTCTTTGCCAATGAAAGATCTCATTTTTTCGGCAATTTTTGGTGAGCATTTTTGAAAACGATTGGCAATAAATCGATGGACGTAAACGAGGATGCGAGCGTAAGTGGAGAGAGACGAGAACTTAGTCGTATCGATAATTGGTGTGAACAAGGAGGTGTTAGTAATGTTGGCATACACTGAAGCAATTAGATCCTCATTGATGGGTTTCTGAAACTCTTCTTGCTCTTCATCTAGCTTAATAGTAGCGAGTTCTGAAATATTCGAGGGGCCATTCCACCAAATGAGAGAGTCCTGCAATTCGGTTCCATTACAACCGCGACTAGCAATATCAGCAGGATTCATGACACCAGAAATATGACTTAAGCGAGTACGAGGGACATAATTATCGAATGATAAGGTATTCACAAATTTTTCTAGTCCAGTTCTCACTTTCTCAACTCGATTTTTCACATATACACTAGTCTCTCGCTCACGCTTGGAAGTCCACCAAAGCGCAATTTGGCTGTCAGAAAGGATCAGTAAATCAATGAGGATATTTTTTCCAGAAGCGCGAAGACTGTTTGCGATGTAATTGGCGAGGTTGACAGCGATAACGATGGATTGAAGCTCAAGTTTTGGAATGGTCGCCTTGTTTTTAACAGGAACAACATGAGAACGTGCCATAAGCAGATGAACATGAGAGTCAGAGAGCCAATAAGCACAAACTCCAAGACCAGAATTTGAGGCATCTGAACAAATGACAAGAGAGACCTTCTTATTATCTGCAATAGTTAATTTACGAGGTAACAGTTTGCGAAAGGAGCTCATTTCGGTCATAATGACTTTCCAACGAGTAACGAGGTTTTCGAATAATGGTTCATCCCATTTCAAATTGCTTTTCCAAAGTTCTTGAATGAATTGTTTTTGTCTAAGCGTAATGGGAGCGAGGAAACCGAGGGGATCGAAAGTGCTAGCAGCTTGACTGAGAATAATCCTTTTGGATACAGTATCTTCAGGGATACTGTAAGATGGCTGGGAAATGAAAGTATCATCAGTCGAATTCCACTGTACTCCAAGGATTTTCTGTTCACCAGAATCACCTTGGTCATCCTTGGGAAGGGAATTCTGAAAGGGAACATCATCCGAAGTTACTTCACGAATGTTCATCCCTCCTTCACTAAACAGTTCTTTTAAACGGTCATAAGCAAGTTTCTTGTCCATACCAGAGGCATCAATAAGCAAATTATCGACATAGAGATTACGATGTAGCTGAATCAATAAGTGGGCCATTGAATCCGGGGGATGAACGAGTTGCGAATTGTGCCAATCGATACCGAGGATGGACATTTTTCTTTCCAAATGATATCTAACAGTGGCAGTAAGAAGAAAGGGAGACTGAGCTGCACCAAATGGTACACTAGTGAAACGGAAAGTTCGCAAGTTGTCTTTGGTCAAGGGTTTCGAGATATCATGAATCCATAAAAAGCGAAAAAGGTCGCGCTGATCTTCCTGGATTCTTACTTGCAGAAAAGCTGCTTGAATATCAGCCATGAGAAGTGAGGATGCAAGACGTGAACGAATGAGCAAAGCAGGAATTTCCTCAATATTAGCATCTCCTGGGGGCATAAGTGAATTCAAGGAAGCCCCAGATTTTTCATGGGCAGAAGCATCAAAAACTATTCGTATTGGCTTATTGGGCTTTCCAGGACGAAGGACACCATGATGTGGGAGATAACACACATTCTTTTCAACGAGGGGATCGATGGAACAAGGGACTTCTTCAATCTGGTGATCATTCAAATGACCCATGATTACATCATCATAGTGGGAGAGCATGTTACTGCGATCGAGACCTTTTAGGACACCTTTTAGTCTGATCCAGGACAAGTTGAAGTTTCCACTAAGGCCAGAGAGAGAATTGGGGAAGCAATATCGCACGAAGTAACGATTATCACGAATTTCTACATTTTCACGAAAGTAATTCCAAACGATTTGATTTTGCTCTAGACGTAAAACCTTTTCGGGGCGAAGTTCATCACCTCTACCAGCTTCATCTAGATCAAAAAACGAGGTTACACGAGCATTAAAGTCTTTCGATTCCATTAGTAAGAGGGAGACAGCATTTTCCGAGGGTTTTGAATTACGACGATATCCAACAGGCAAAGGGCCAAAGACCGTGGGAAGTACCACCATTTTACTGGTTAGCATTTCGATTTTTTCACCGGGTGCAAGGATGAATGGAATGTAATCTAGACCCACAAGTATATCAGGGGGGCGGCGATTCGATTTTTCATTGACATCGAAAATGGTCCATCCCTTCTTTTGTAATTCTAAAGCATCCGATTCGTCGAGGGTACCAGGGGAGATTGCAGCAGAGATCTGAGTATGGAAGACAAGGGCCGACATATCAATGTTGGGACCCTTCGGGGGCGCGAGAGAAAAGGACACAATGTCACGCTTCATTCTGCCGTCAGTTTTTCCACCAATTCCTGAAATGACACTTTCCTGAGATGCTATGGGAGGAAGAGAAGCTTTTTTAGCGAAATCAGGAGAGACGAGGGTCTTGTTTGAACCGGAATCTAGCATGATAAGTGCCTTGGTTTCAGAACCAGTATGATTGATGACGGAACAAAAGGTGGTGAGATGACAAGTTTTCAAAGGAGAATTTATAGGAGGCGAGGGACACGAGGAAACCATGGAAATATTTTCCTGCTCACGAATTTCAGTATTATCTGGAAGATTTGAACTATCAACAGCGAAGGTTTGGACATTCCTTGGTATGAATGGTTCTTGCCTGAACAGACGAGGGCACAGAGAAATGTGATGTCTATCACCACAGGATTTGCAAGACGATTTACAATTGTTAAGGGAATGCGAAGGTGAGAAACAGCCGATACAAATTCTGAGCTCATTAGCGATTTTCACTCTCTCAGAAATTGTGGGAAAGACATTGCATTTCGCAGCAGACTTATGCCTATGACACAATTCACATTCATTGTCAGGAACATTAGAAGGATTGGGAACACGAGGATGCGAGGGTTTACTAGTTTTGAGAACAGAAGCATGCGGCTTATTATTCGAGAGAAGAATATCACAGTTTTCCGAGGCCTCATCAGAATAATCGGAGTCTGACTCCTTTTCACAGTTGCTCATCTCCTCACCATGATTTATGGTGTATCTAGGAGGGTCATGTCTATTTCCATGGTGGTTTCTTTCTCGAGGGCGAAATTTTCCAAAGTTGTTTGGGGGTTGGAAACGAGGTTTCGAATGATTCGAGTTATTTTGGGGATATGAGGGACGGTTGGAAGTCTGAAGTGACAATTCTGCGAATTCCCTAACACGAAGATTGTTTTCTATCTCTCCAAAAATCAAAGAAAGGGTCCGCTTCTTGTCAAAGAGACTAGTCCAAACAGTCTTACGAGTTTGGACAGGAAATTTTTCGAGGATCTGCTGGTGAAGGGATAAATTGTCTTCGACAGGCATGAATTTCGATAATTTCTCAGTCAGTTGGCGCATGGTATAGAGAAGATTGAACTGGGCCTTGGCAGTATCGAGGGCAGGGGACAAAGATGACAATTGCTGCAAAAGAATGCTAGAATGCATCTCAGTATTGCCATATCGTCTAGTTAATTCACTTTTGGCGCGGTCATAGTTTTCACCGGATGTCGAAATGCGAGAGACGAAATCTTTTGCGGAGTCGGTGAGACATTCCTTCAAATAACGAAATTTCTGGAAGGGCGAAAGGGAGGCGTCATGATCTACAGCATTTTCGAATTCTTCGAAGAAACTATGAAACAATGTTACATCATCACCGCTAAAGATTGGGAGCTGGAGAGGAGGGAGAGTGTGAAGGCGTTGACTGCTAATTACCTTAGCCAGAGAGTCAAGAATCGATATATCACGAGGTTGCGAGGGGTATTCCGAATTATTTCCAAGGAATGGTGGGGATAGTTGAACATTTTCACGAGGGTGACGATTCTGTTCTACGATGGAAGTACGGTAATCACCGTATTCTTGGCCAGGAGGTGGAACATTTTCACGAACATAGCGATGATGTTCAATGTTGGGATTACGGTAATTACCGTAACCCTGACCTTGACTTGGCGGCTGGTAAGGAGGAGGCACAAATTGAACAAGAGGAGGTGTGAGAGGGCGTGCTCCGAGGTTTTCGATGTTTCTAATGGACTGTGAAAGACCAGGAGGGGGTTCATAGCTAACACTGCCAGTAAGTTTCGTCAACATCTGGTTAAGAAGCAAACAATATTGCTCGGCAGTGTTGGCTGCTTCAGCAAGGTTTCCGGTGATGGAGTCCAATGAATGACGACTTACGTCATTATTTTCCCAAGTTTCTAGAAGAGCATGGGCTTCTGGGAAGATTTTTGGATTGGCGCGAGCATCGGTTATGTACTGATTCCTAAGGTGACAGAAGTTACGAGACAGAGAGCGGCAAGTGACAGAAATGTTTGTGAGACGAGTGACATGGTCATTAACTTGATTAAATTTTAGACTATTCCAGTCCTTACGAAGAAACGAGAAGCTGTCAGAACAAGATTTCAAAAAGTCCGAAATATTCACACAAGCGAGGGTAATACCATCGAATCTTTCTTGGAATGGGAAAGACTTAGGATCGAGCTTGTTCACAGCACATGAAATAAACAAGGGATCAAAGGTAGCTCCAAAATTATTGGTTTTGGTAGAATTAGCGAGGGACGAGTTTTGAGAAGGGTTCCAAAGGTTTTCTACTTCCTCTCTATACGATTTGGTAGTGGATAACGAATTATTTGGCGGGGGAACAAAACCGAAATTCAGATTGAGGTCATCATGATTCTTAGAATTCTTCGAGTTTTCGAGGTTACCAGGGGGCAATTGGGTGAGAATGGGATTAAAGGATCTCAAATTAGGCCGCGAATCTCCGGACTCAACGGCCGTTTGAGATAACAAGGGGGAAGGCCTGAAGGTGTGTGCCTTGAATCTCCTGATTCCACGGCTGATTGAGATGGCAAGGGTGTCGATTGATTGATCTTTGATAACTTCGAGAGGAATTCCTCGTAACGAACAGTCCTGGAAGGGTTATTACGAAGTGAATATACTGGATTAGAGGCGCGATCACGAGTGGAACGAGGTTTCGAGGGAGTGGTAGAATGCTTAGATGGGTTCTTGTTAGGTGGACGCACCATGTCAAGAAGTTTGGTGGGGAGGAGTTGTGGAAGGAATAAAAGAAAATGAAAGCAGCAGTTTAAAGTGAAGAAAGACACGCAATGAAGAAAATTAAAAGGAAAGAGTTAAAGAAAGAGAAGATAAAAGCAAAGAAAATAAAGTAGAACAAACTTGAGGGTCACACCCTAATGATTATTGACTGGGTTACACCCAAAGAGACTTGGATACTGAGAGAAAACGAGTCACACTCAGTAGAGGAAGCGAGAGAACGAGGGTGAAGTGATAACGAGGAAGATTCTCTGGACGATTAAGGAGCAATAACGGGAGTCCCGCCTACTTTAATCCCGGCACTCCAGATGTCTCCAAGTTCACGAACAACCCAACTTTCTTCACAAATTATAACTCCTTGACTTCTTGGCCCCTTGTGACGCTAAGATTACCTTTCTTCACAAGGGGAAATAACACATGTTTATCAATAAAACAGTTATACCTCAAACATGTTGAGAGAGTCGAAGGAACACTTGAGAGCGTGGACGAAAGGGTCCAGGATGAGAATGAGCGAGAGCAGAAGAAGAAACGACTGCTTCGCAGCACGGAAGACAACAAAAACTGCTAAACACTATCCCAAAAAAGGAAACATCAAAATGATTGCTAAACATAAGATGAGTCCGTATGGGATGAATTGCAATTCAAATAAATTATGGTAAGTGAAATATTAAACTTCTTAAAAGAAAACAAAAACGAGAACTTTTTGACAAGGAGTTTTTAGAGTTCAGGGTCTCAGCCAAGCTTAGGGAGTTAAAGAAGAGTTAAGGAGTTTTTAGAGTTCAGGGTCTCAGCTAAGCTTAGGGAATGAAAGAAGAGTTAAGGAGTTTTTAGAGTTCAGGGTCTCAGCTAAGCTTAGGGAGTTAAAAAAGATCTAATGAGTTTTTAGTTGGAGTGCAAGAAGAGAAAGAAAGACATCAAAGGTTTCAAGAAGAGTTCAGAGCACGCTAAAGAGCTTACGAATACAGCATATCATAAAGCATGCTAAGTATGAGAGTTTAAGTAAGAAGAGTTAAGGAGTTTTTAGAGTTAAGGGTCTCAGCTAAGCTTAGGGAGTAAAAGAAGATCTAATGAGTTTTTAGCTGGAGTGCAAGAAGAGAAAGGAAAACATCAAAGGTTTGAAGAAGAGTTCAGAGCACGCCAAAGAGCTTACGAATACAGCACATCAGAAAGCATGTATGAGAGTTTAAGTAATTCTATGCACTAATAAAGACTCCTAATTTTTCAGGTAATTCTAAGCTGCACATCGTCATTTTACGATTAATAAAAAAAAACTATTAAAAAAGGCCTATTAATAAAATTAATAAAAAAAATTACAATTAATAAAAAAAACTATTAAAAAAGGCCTATCCCGGCTCCACTGCACGTAGAGCTAAGAAGGCCATCTCAGCTCGACGTAACGCCGAGCCAAGACGGCCAACTCTGCTCAACTGAACGCAGAGCCAAGAAGGCCATCTCAGCTCAGCTTAATGCAGAGCCAGTACAGCGGAGTCAATTTGAGGAGCAACCTCAAGCTTGGGAAATTAAACCGGCTTTGGAGAGAAAGCGCTGGATGCCTATGTATTTGCGCAACCTATACGGGCCGAGTTTTCGAAGGGAGTTCATGATGCTGGGTATGCGTACTTGGAGTGTTGGCAAAATTCCAAAAAAAAGAATTTTTTGATAATTTAACTCCTTTAAAGGTTACATAAAATTACAAAAAAAACAGAGAGTAAGGGTAGAATGGGAGAGAACTGATAGAACTGTCTCTCTCTCTTTTTCTGAGTTGTAAGTGTATATATTTAATGTTCTTTCCTGTGTTCGTGGAATGTTTAGTGTTTGGCAGCTTGAAAAGTAGCGAGAGAGACACTTTAACGTTGTACTTTCACGACGTTAGATACATGAGAAGAACCGCCTTTTTCTGCTGCATCCGACACCGTAGAGAGAGGGGGCTCTTTATGGCTCTCTCAATTTTTAATTATATTTTAAAGAGTTTTTGTGCACATATGGCTCGTCGAGGCAGCACGACTTGGCAAAGTGCCAAAATAATGAGGTGCAAGGAGGTGCGAAGAGATGAGCGAAATGAGGTGCAATGTGTGTTTTTTCTGGTTGCGCAGATTTTTTACGATTTATTATGAATGTTTACGTCAAGTTTTGAATACTTACAGAGTTGTAAGCAGCATAAATGAGGCATTTAAGTTTAAAGAGCCAAAGGTCCTCGCACGAATTTGATCATACTGTAGACGGCAAGAGTTTTACTGAGAGCTTATTGGTCGGCTGAGGGGAGGAGCTTATGTCTCGTTTTCTTAATTCTCTCTTTCTCGGTGTGCTCTCGCTTTTTTCTGCCTCTCACGCAAACCACGCCTCCCTCTCGCACACGCTAAAAAGATCGCAGATCCTCAAGAGCTTATTAGGAGTACAGGGAACTAGTTAACTAAGTTACGCTATTTCCGGGACTACCGCTATTTTAGGGATCTTAAGAGCTTAAAAGAGCTAAGAAGAGTTTAGGAGTTTTTAGAGTTTTGGGGCTCAGTTAAGCTTTAGGAATTTTTAGAGTTTTGGGACTCAGTTAAGCCTAGGGAGTTAAAGAAGAGTTAAGGAGTTTTTAGAGTTCAGGGTCTCAGCTAAGCTTAGGGAGTTAAAGAAGAGTTAAGGAGTTTTTTAAAGTTTCGGGACTCAGCTAAGCTTAGGGAGTAAAAAGCTAATGAGCTTTTAGCTGGAGTGCAAGAACAGAAAGAAAGACATCAAAGGTTTGAAGAAGAGTTCAGAGCACGCCAAAGAGCTTACGAATACAGCACATCAGAAAGCATGTGAAGTTTAAGAGTTTAAGTAAATCTATGCACTAATAAAGACTCCTAATTTTTCAGGTAATTCTAAGCTGCACATCGTCATTTTACAATTAATAAAAAAACCATTAAAAAAGGCCTATCCCGGCTCCACTGCACGCCGAGCCAAGACGGCCAACTCAGCTCAACTTAATGCAGAGCCAGGACGACGGAGTCAAGTTGAGGAGCAACCTCAAGCTTGGGAAATTAAACCGACTTTGGACGAAAACGCTGGATGCCTATGAATTTGCGCAACCTACACTTGCCGAGTTTTCAAAGGGAGTTAATGATGCTGGGTATGCGTACTTGGAATGTTGGCTAAGTGCCAAAAAAATTTTATTTTGAGAGTTTTACTGCTTTAAAGGATACATAAAATTACAAAAAAAATCAGAGAGTAAGAGTAGAGTGGGAGAGACATGATAGCTCTCTCTCTCTCTCTCTCTCTCTCTTTCTCTCTCTAAGTCGTCTCTCTCTCTTTCTTTCAATGTGAACAGGCTTCTTCAGGACTTGATCGTTTACTTGTAAGTGTCTGTGAGAACGCTCAACGTGAATTATATACATCTCTCTGTAGCTCATTACAAAGCTCTTACTTTGTAAAAGTCACTGGTATAGAGAGAGAGTCAACTTTCGGTCTCTTTGTAAGTGTTATAATGTGTTTTAATCGAAAAAAATGCGTAAACGCACACATGTTGGCATTGTGCCAAAAACTTTAAATGACTTGTGAATGCGTTCAATGGACACGAAAAAATGCATATTTTTGCAGAGAGACAGAGGAATGCGAGAGGAAGACAGAGAAATAGAGAGAGAGTGGAAAAGTAAGTTGTAAGTGTATATATTTAATGTTTTTCATGTGTTTGGCTGCATGTGTGGTTGAGGCAGCGCGAATTGGCAAAGTGCCAATAATTATGAGGTGCAAAGAGGTGCGAAGAAATGAGCGAAATGAGGTGCAATGTGTGTTTTTCTGCTTGCGCAGATTTTTTGCAATTTATTATGAATATTAACGTTAAGTATTGTGTACTTACAGAGTTGTAAACAGCATAATTGAGACTTTTGAGTTTAAAGAGCCAAAGGTCCTCGCACGAATTTGATCATACTGTAGACGGCAAGAGTTTTACTGAGAGCTTATTGGTTGGCTGAGGGGAGGAGCTTATGTCTCTTTTTCTTAATTCTCTTTTTCTCGCCGTGCTCTCGCTTTTTTCTGCCTCTCACGCAAACCACGCCTCCCTCTCGCACACGCTAAAAAGATCGCAGACACGTAAGGGCTTATGAGGAGTACAGGGAACTAGGTAACTAAGTTAATTGTTTTGCTAAGTTATAAATAAACTATGAGCTAAGTTAAGCTTGGGGCTAAGTTAGAAATTAAAAAATTTTGGTTTTTTTGGCTTTACAAGCTCCTTTAAGGCTCTGAGAAACACGGGAGCTATGCTGCTTTAATGGCGAAATTTTTCTGGTCAATTTGAACTATGAAACATGATTTTACGATGAGAATGAAGCAAATGACAAATAAAATAAATTTACAGCTCAACTGGACACAAAACCAAGAAGGACATATCAGCTCGAATTGATAGTTCTATTATGCTTCCTTTATTTCAGATTGCTTGGAGCCTGGCCACGAAAACTGCAGTGAATTTTGGTACTAAGAATACTTGGAGACAAGGAGGAGAGGCAATATGGTTGACCACATAGCATAGCTATGATACACGTATACGAAAACTCGGCAAATATAGGTCGCTAAGAGCAGGCGGCCTATATAAGAAGAAAGATTGTTGTAACCGATGCGAGAAAGCTCAACGGCCGTGCCAACGGTCCTTCGCCTGCCGGGGTTGGTGGAGTGTGCTTCGGCTGGCAACCGAGGTGCAGACGTCCCCCACTCGAGAAACACAAATAAAGTTATATTTTTTTTTTACAGTAATACAAAATTACACTACTTCATTGTCGCCTATTTTATTTAGCATGTATTTTGAATATTTACAGTAGTCACGTAAATATCACCAAAAAATTAAATGATAAATTATTCGTAAAGAAAACGTCAAATAACTGCTTGTCGTCGTTGTCTCTGTTCCTCTATACTGTACGGTAGATTGGTTTAAATATGTTGTGAAAAGTGAAAGTTGTTAAGAAATTTTAGACTTTATACAACGGTATTGCATGGTTCGCATTCATGGAAATACATTGTAATGAGAAAGAAATAGCACTAATAGAATGCAGAATATGGAAAGAAAGATTCTACTAACAATCTCCTATTCATTAATAATTGAACAGATCCTTTGCACTTGATTGAGCATGATTCATGCAATATGATTGATCACGGAATGTGGATGAGAGAGAATGCGGGAGAAAGAATGCATACGATATATGTAAATAAAGGTAACGGTAAAATAGCTCCTAAGATTGTGCATAGATATAATTCCAGCCAAAGTATGGTTATTACTCGATTCGCTCAAACATGAGGTTGCAGAGTCCACTGAGGTCAACAGGGATTCCTGGCACTGAGGTGGTGACATGATCATCGTGCTTCCACCAGCCATGAACATCGTCTCTCGTGTACGCGATGAAGTGACCGCCGATCGATGGATGGCCGTTGTAAAGGTGGATGGTAGCAGCCACCAGCCTCCATTTCGAGTCTATAAATGTATTGCATGAATTAAATGTGTTTACTTCAATTGTTTAGAAGGAATAAAAGAGTTATAAATGTAATAGCATAACAGTATAAACCTTTGAAATTAAACTGTTTAAAATAAAAAAAAATTATCAGGAAATATAATACATTTAAAATGGAAAGTATTAAAATACCTTGAATGACCAAGCAGTCCACGACCGATGGATCACTCAGGCGAAGCCGAAGGGCCCGGACGGTGTAGTGGGTGATGACGAAGAAGATGTACTTGTTCGTCTGCGGCCGGGTGATGGTTCTGATGCTGTGCATCGCTTCGAATTTCTTGTGCGAGGGGCACTTCGGGTTATCGCATCTCTTCGGCACGGCCGGATCGACGTTGTCGAAAGAAGCGGCGAGATCGAGCACTTCTCCACGGTATTCGGTGAACGTGTATGTCTCGGTATCTCGAGCCTCAATAAATGAATGTAAATGTTATTAAGTGGATATTCGTAAATCTATTAAATAATAATTTGATTTTTGTTTAAAAAAAACTAACCGATTCGCGCTGGCAATGGGGGCAGATGGTTGTAAGCTCCTGTGTCATGGTGAAGAAACGTTCCACCGGCTGCGGCGCGATTCCGCCGATGAAGGACTGCAGGACTGAGTTGACATCTTGTTGTCCAGTTGCGTACTGCGGAAAGGGCCTTCCGAGCAGTTGGCGAAGGCCTTTCGTCGACTTCTCTCCACATCCTTCCAGGAAAGGCTTGAACGCCTTTGCAAGGCCAGGACGCCTCGCCTCAGTACGATCAGTGATGAGCAGCAGTGGTGCGATGTCATAGAGACGACGCAAGCACTGGATGGCAGCGTTCAAGAAACAGTCTGTGCCCGAGTTCTTCAGTAGAAGATGTTTCTTCTCGTTGGGATTCAGGGTAGTCCGGTAGAACCTCGAGATGAGACTTGGCTGCACTCTTTGCGTCGGCATTCGAGAAGAGAAAGAGCGAGCTGAAGTCGACGGTTGCTGTGGGTTCGCATGTCCGGCTGGAAAGGATAATTTGAAAATAATAATCAATATATTATAATAGTACAATATTTATAATTATAAAATAAATTAAGCAATCAATTTAAATAATATTAATGAATGCATACATATATCGTGAAGATAAAGATATGTCACGCAAGAATATTATAATATATGAGATATATGCACTATTCCGTTGTCCTTAAAGTGCTATTACTTGTTGCCATATAAAAGCCGACCCAACTCGTGAAATAAACACTTTATCTGGCTGTCCACTTCTTTTCCAAGAAATCTTCGTACCTGCTGCTGCTGGCTCTTCTGGATCGATTTGCGAAAGCGAGGGAGCAGGCGCGGCAGGAGCGCGAATGATTGCCGGAGGTTCAGTAGTTGACACCTCTCCTGAAAGCAACTTTGTTTTAATACTAAAAATATATTAATGTTTTATTGCTTCAAGTAATTTTACAATTTATAATGAATAAATAAAATACCTGCTGCAGCCACGTCCTTCATGATCACTTCCGTCACAAAGTCCTCTGCGAGAGGAGGAAGCATGACCTCGATCTCGTCGCCTTCACGTTCTTCCGTCGATATCTGCAGAATAATTTTATTAATTTCTGCAGATTTATCAATCGAATTAAAATTAATTTAAAATGTAATCAATTTATATTTAATATTAGAAGTGATAGAAATAACCGTTGTGGCCGGGTCGAAGTCTTCCAGAACGCTCCTCTCGACCTTGTTGACTGGCCGGACGATTCGGAGGATGCTGGGGTCTTTCTTGTCGACGAGCCAGTTCTCTTCATCGTATGTGTAGAGGCGGACATTGGCAGAGGCGCGGGCGCGAGAGAGCGACGTAGAGTTGACCGTGCGCGAACACGTTGTTGTTTAAAATGATTCCAACGCGCTCGAAAGTTTGCCCTTGCGCCTGCAAAGTGCAGAAATTAATTAAATTATAAAAAAAATTTATATAAAAAAAAGACGAACAGTGTGTTTAGTGCAGAAAATATGTTAATATAAAGAAATTATAAAAGAGTAACAATGGGTAAAATTAATTGAACTTTAGGTGCATTTCAATAACAATTCTTACCTTGTTGATCGTCATTGCGTATGCCAGGCGGATGGGGAATTGCAGGCGGGTGTAAGGCTGCTTGCCCTTCTTCTGGTTGGCCGGCGAGAGGGTGCACTTCGGGATGAGGACTTCTTCTCCGGCAAAGTCTGTCGAGATGAGCCGGCAGAGGAGGAAGTGTTCAGCCATCTTCTCCACGATCATCCGCGTCCCGTTGCACAAGCCGCGCTCCACATTCAGATTCCGGAGCAGAATGACGACGGCTCCAACCTAAAAAAAATGTATTAAATAGGAATGAATAATGTAATATATTTGTATTAAGATGAAATATTATTTTATTAGAATAACATATTTATTAGCATAACAAATTACCTTCAGTCGCAGCGAATGCGGGGGCATCCCCGACTCCATCTCATCCGCGAAGTACTCGGGAGGCGCCTGCATCCCTGCGAACTCGATTGGTGTGTCGATGGCCGAGTACGTCTTCACCATCCCGGGCACTCGCTTGAGCACCTAAAATTTATATGAATTACGCAATCGAAATGTTATTCTTATTTAAATGTAATATTTGTAAATAAGAAAGGTACGGTTAAACTATATATTAAATAATTTACCTCCTCATTGAGCGTGCGCGTCTCCTCGTTGAGTGTGGCGAGAAGGCAACTCTTCTTCAGCGATTCTACATCGTTCAGTCGATTCCCTCCATAGATGAAGTCGATGACCTCTGCAGGCGTCTTGCAGGGAAGGGCTACTTGGTCGGGGTGGCCGATCGTGATTCGAGAGGACATCAGAAGGCCATCGTTGCCGTTGCCAAGGCGCTCGAGGAATCCCGCATACTTCGGGTCTCCGCTGGCCCTCATGTTCCTTGTCAGGGTTAGCGTCTACAAAAATGTAAAATAAATAATTGAAATGTGAAAAAACATGAATTGAATAGAAAATTAGTCGAATATAAATATAATTTATGGCAAAAGTTAAAATTAACCTTGAAGTGGTGCCACAGCATCGACTTCTTGAGCGTTAGGTTGACAGAGCCCACGGCAGAGCGACCAGCATCGACGGGAAGGAGTTGTTTCCAGTCTCCTCCTGAATATGAATAATGATAATCGGTTGTTTAGATTTATTAATTTAAAAATAAGAATGATATAATTTTAAATTTAAGAATGAAATGTTAAAAAGTTAAGCAAAGAAAATTTTTTCATACCAAGAAGCATTAGCTTGCCGCCGAAAGGTCGATCACAGTGCATGATCTCTTGCAGGAGGTGATCGATCGCCGTGAACATGTTGACGTCGCTCATCGTGGCCTCATCATAAATGAAGACGTCAGTGTTCCGGAGCTCCTCGGCCGCCCTGGTATGCAGCTGCATCTAAAAGAAAAGAATTTTAAACAAAGTATATTCATTAACAAGAAATAAATAAACATATTGCACATAATTGTAATGCAGTATAAATGAATACATAAACTGACGTTTGAGCAATCATTTTCCTCCGTGTTGAGCTTCAACATGAAGCGCCGATGGGCAGTCGTGCCATTGATCAGCAGCGTCGAAGCGATACCCGTGTGCGCGACCATCTGCACGCTCTTCCCCTCATGCCGCAGCCGATGGTAAATGGCTCTAAAAGTAAAAACAAATTAAAATGTATAATATTCGGCTAATATCGATATTAAAATTTTGAATAAAGATATTTGTTAAAATGAAATTTTTACTAACTGATAGAGGAAGGTCTTCCCGCAACCGCCCGACCCGGAGAGGAAGAAACAGTTGTTCTCCGGGAAGTCCTCAAGAGCAGTGGCGATGATCTCCTCGTAGGCGGCCTTCTGCTCGCTCGTCAGCTGTGCCTCGCGACTCGTGTACTCCGCGTTGTGGTCGACCTGTGAATAAATAATAATGTAAGTAAGGAAGACTTGGAAATGTCTTTTCATGCATCATTAATCATATTACAACCTTCAAATTGCATTAAATAGAGAGAGAGAGAAAAATAAAACACATTTGTGAAAAGAATAAATTGTTTTTAACTGATAAGACCTGGACGTTGTCTGCTTCTTGAGAATCGTCAGCCTCCCTCAGCTGTTGTGGAGTAAGCTGGTACAAGGAGTAGTCAGGCAGATGGAAGTCCTCCAGCGTCCTGTCGTGATGCTTGAGGATGCTGGCGATGTGGAAGAGCGCCATTCCTTCCGCGACTCGCGAATTCTTCTGAGACGGCTTCACGAAGTGTTCCTTGTTCGCCTCGTACAACGCGAATGGATCGGTGACGCCGCCGAAGATGAGAATCGTCGCGAACATGCGGCGCAGCTGCTTCGGTATTTGCACCTAAAAAGAAAAAAAATAGTAAGGCAAAAGTATCTTCATTGTAGGTTTGTACTGTATTTCTAAGCAATGTAATTTGACACTCGAACTGTAAGAGTTCGAATCAAATTAGAAATGTAAACAAATTAAAATTAATTTCAGTTTACATTGTACCATTTTGAATGTAATTATAGTTTTAAATAGTATAGCAATGAAAATTAAAATATACTTACACTCGACGCTTCCTCAAGTGCCCGGTGGAACTCGATCTGACTGTTCATCAGCCCTTGTTCTCGCGCTGCTTCTACGAAAGTGTCCATCGTAGTCACGTTGCCGGCGGCGTATTTCACTTTTCTCAAGTCCTTGAAACAGGTGGCGCCGCTGTTGTTCATGGCGAGGAGGCGAATGGCGAACACGTCCAAGTAGCGGACGTTGACCGGGCGGACGCGCACGATCATCTTCGTGGGTTCGCGCTGCTTCCGGACCCACTTGTGGACGCCGCCGTTCTTCTGCAGATTGTAGTGCAGCGGGATCTCGTCGTACTTGAAGTTGCGGGCGAAGGAGTCCTTTCTGTTCAGCTCGAACCACGCTGTCAGAGCGCTCATCGGCTTGCTGGAAGCCGCCTTCTCCGCTGCTTGAAGGACCTGAAAGTGATTTCTATGAAAGCGATCAATTCTAAAACATACATAAATGATGAAATAACATAAATTTTTAAGGAAAATGTAATATAAATGCAAGGATTCCTTACGCCATTCTTCTTAAAGACCACGAGCTCGGCGTTCTCCCCGTGCACGCCGAGCGGGACGACGGTGTGGCTTTGCCCGGACATGTGGTACCCTTGCAGTCCCCAGGCAGCTTCGTTAGGCGTCATCTGCCGCATCTCTTCCAGCATGATTCCTTCATCACATGCGACATAGCGACGTTGGTCATTGTTCATCTTGAGCCCTCGCTGAATTAGACATGATTTGTTATATGTGTAATATATTACGTATTTTAATGTTAATAAATTTGAAAATACAAAGAGCAATTATTAAATGAAAATGAAAATGAAATACCATCTTCAGTTCTTCGTCGATTCGCTTGCTCATGCGCCTTGCTGCCTGCTCGTCCTCGCTCAATCCGGGCGGCAGAAACGCGGCGCCGGAGATGTTTGCCCTGTTGGCAACTCCGACTTCTTCTCCCGCGTCGATCTCGGAGTTTTCAATGAACTCGATGAGGGACTTATCAAAGCCCTGCAAAATTGAATTCAATTAATAACAATGTCTCCTTGAAATAATACCATATTAATGAGATAGAAATAGCCAACCTTATAAATATACTTGAAGATGTATTTCGTGACTTGTACTCTCGAGACGCATTCGGTGTGGACGTGGCAGTCATACTTGTTGACGAGGAAGGGGTTGTGCGGCACGACGTAGCGGTTGTCAGCTGAGCCCTAAATGTAGGTTCATCTTTTACGATTATAACCAAATTTAATTAAAATGAATAATAAAAGAAGTATATGTAAAAATAACAAGAAATATAGGCTAAACCGTACGTCGTGGAGCATGACGCCGCTGTGGTTTTTCATGACGTAATGCGCGTCATCTCGCGGCCTCGCCATTTCTGCTCGCCCGTCATCACTGTAAATAGTATTATAAATACAACTTAAATAATATTACAAAAATAAAATTAAAATACCTAATTGGAAATTAGACAAAATATTAGTACATACAGAATGCTCGTGTGTTCCGCGTATTCGAACGGGAAGAACTTCGTGCACTTCTTGAACTTCTTGTTGCTCTTGTTCGCTGGCCGCTTGTTGCAGTAAGCCTCGGGGCATCCTATGAATGAATGGAGTTAATTTAATTTATAGAATGAAATAGTAAATTAATACAAATAAACACGAATAAGGAACCTTCGCATGGCTTGTGCATCATGTAGTTCCGGACATTCTCGTAGTAGCGCATCTTGTCACTGTAGTTTGGATCGTCCTCTTTTGGGAGCTCCGGAATTCTCGCCTTGATGTAGCGGTCGATCTTCGCCGGGTTATCCAGCTTATGTGCTTTCTGAAATAGAAGAGACATAAAATGACTAATAAATAAAAAGAAAATAATTTAATAAAATATGTAGTAATATAAGAAATATGATAAAAGTATAGAATAGAAAAATAAACCAACGTCGAGAGTGACGAGAATATGCGCGTGGGGCATTCCGCGTTTCTGGAACTCGATGGAGTACACGTAGGCGGCGACTGGCCCGAAGAGCTGCCGTTCAACGATGTCGATGAGGAGCTCCTTCAGCTTGCGCTCGAAGACGTCGTTCACCAGGATGGCGTTGCTCGGCCAAGTCGTGCCCTCGACGAGATTCTGCTTGATCTCCGGCCAGTCATAGTTGCCGGTGAAGGTGATGAAGAGGTCGGGTTTGCCAACCTGTAAGAATTACATGTAAATAATGGGTATAAATTTAAAGAAAATGATATATAATTTAAAGATAAGAAAAATGAAATACCGAATGAATCATCGCCATGGCGTTCTCAAATTTCTGCTTGAAGTTTGCAGGTGATCCGGGCATGGTCGCTGGCAGCCGGAAGTTGTAGCCGAGAGCGAGATTCTGAGCAGAAGAGGTATTATTTATTTATTCATTATATTGAGTAAATGTACCTTCTTCTGTGCCTGCATGTCTCGGGTCTTGAAAAGAATAGTCTGCCGTTCAGCACCACGCATCTCGAGGAGGTGCTGCTTGATGAACTCGATTCGATTCCGCTGCACCTTCAGTGCCTGATCGATGAGCCACAGTTGACCAACCGCACCAGACTGAGCAATCTGGAAAAGTTAAAATGAATAATGTAAATATAAGGCATTAGATTGGTGTGATCTTATTAACAAAAGAAAACATACTGGATTCCAAGCCTGATCTCTTGTCTGTGCTCGATACAGGAAATAGTCGCGACGAGAGACGTTCTCACGCGTGTTCTTCGTCTTATCAACTGCGCCGTCTACGTCACACTCCTCTGGCGGCTCTCCACTCGTCTCCGTGTCCATGGCATAGTCAGGAAGAGTTGGGACTGAAAAAAATGAAAGTTTATTTTAAAGAAATGTGAAGATTTAGCTTAAAGAAAGGAAAAATAAATGTAAAAAAGGTAATTGTTATGCAGTAATAATAGGTATATTAGAAAGGTAACAAACTTTCAGGGAGAGAAGCTGCATCTGGCTCTTGTTCGAATCGATTTAGGGCAGCATCATCTATAATGCAAAATATGAATGGAATTCCAATAATTAATATGAAATCATACCAATGATATCGATCCGCTGGTTTACATGGTCGATAATCAGGCAGAGATTGTAGAAATGGCTGTCGACTCCACGGAGAGGCTCACCAAGTCTGTCGGGTCCAGCCAAAGCGTAGTCGGTGGCGCCGTCGATTCGCTCGATAGTTGAACCTGAAGTATGCATATTACTTATTTTTATACAAATGAGATATAAGAAACTAACGGAGCTGTTCAGCGTCCATTCTCATCTTCACAATCTCGGCCTCATTCGCGACGCGAGTCGCTGTCGTCCAGACGCCCTCTCCTTGCGACATCACTCCAAAATCTGCCAGTATAGTGGTCGCCACTTCGACAGCTCGCCGCAGCCGCAGCTCATCAACCGCAATGGCAGTGTCCTCCGCTCGCGTGTCTAAAATAAATGAATAGAAAGATGGACTCATGAGATAAAAAAAGAAATTAAATATGAATAGAAGGCGGAAATAATAATAATGCTAACCGAGCTCAGCCTGGTCGTCATCGTCATCACGAAGGGCATTCGGAGCGGCGCCTTCTCTCGCGTCATCTCGCTCCTCCATCGGCACCCGTGGTTGCACAATACTCTGCTCATTCTCCTCATCCCTCTGGATGTGCTCCTCTGGCACGACGTCGGCTCCGTTTGGGCCAAGACGGATAACAGTCGTTTGCTGGAGATGCGGATGAAGGGCGTACTGATGCTCGCCGTACGTGAAATCGGGCTCGCCATACGGCCGAAGAAGAGGGTAGAAGACGGAGTTGGCGAAGGGACTCCAGTAGGGGAGGAAGTTGGGCTCGCCCTTGTGAAGTACTCGCACGAAGATGCCGTATCGGGGAGGGGCACCGGACTGGTCCGTTTGGTAAACGAAGCTGCTCTCCACTGGAACCTCTGGCTGATTCGTGGTGCCTGCATGTGCTCGGTGAGCTTCCAGTGTCTTTCGCTCGGCCTGAAAAGATAACACGATAATTAAGAAAAATAATTTTAGTAAAATTATGACCACTTTCCCGAATACCTCCCCGAAGACCTCTCAGAATACATAAAAAAAGTGCTAACGTCAGTGAAGGAATGAAGGCGGAGCGTCATGTTGCCAATCTCGCGATGCGACATTCCCTTGACGAAGTTGTACATCGACTTGAAGCGAATGGCGAGCTCGTTGCAGGTGTGGAAGAGCTTGGACAGCCGAAGAAGAATCTGGAAAAAGTATGTATAAGATAACGAAAGATAATGAGGAAAAATATGGAAATAGTAAAAAAATAATGCAAGAAAAAGAGAAGAAGAAAGGTAGAATATGTGCTAAATAAATAAGTAATACCTCTGGATCCAGATCTCCGCCGTAGAGAGGATTGCGAGCGCGACTCGCCGCTCCTTCCTCAGGCGTGAAGGCGTAGATCTGCCCAAAGCGTGGCTCTGGTCCCTTCGTCGGCATCACATTGCTCAGCTGATATTGTACGGAGCCGTTCACCTTCACAACCTGAATAAAAATAACATGAAGTAATATAATAGAAGCTAATTTATAATGCTATTAACATTAAAATAAAAGAAACGAACTTGAATGCCCTTTGAAAGCTTTCCGCGATGATGCATAAGCGCACCGAAGGCGAAGGAGTTGTTGAACTTCACGATGTGCTTCTTGAAGAGGTTCGATGACGCAGACTTGCCAGTAAGGAGATCACGCAGATAACCGGGGAATTCTCTTTCAGCCGGCAGTTGTACCTATAAATAATAAAATTATTAAATGTTCCATATATTAGTAAAAGCAATTAAAAGTTAATATAACTAAAATGTTAATGTATAAATAAAAACAGTAAGAAACCTTGCCATCCGAGCAGCAATTCAGGGTGTAGCTGAGAGCACCGCAATATCGGCACTTGGGGATGGGTCCAAGACGAAGCGGCTTCGGGAAGGGGTAGAGAGGATCGGTCGGGTCGAGAGGCTGCGCAGCGCTATCGGCACCAAGTGGACGGTCGGGAGCATGACGCTTCGCATAATTTGCAGCACGTTCATGATGACGACGCTCAGCCAATTTCTCAGGAGTGAGGGTAGCCATCCAATTGGCGTCTCTTTCCCTCCTTTTTTGCTGACTGGAAGGAGTAGTTCGCCGACTCTGCCCTCTGCCTTTTCCTTAAAAAGAGATATTAGGATGGTGCGTATTCTTAACATGGGAATAACCTTGAGGTGTCTGAAGCGATGACAGTGTGGCATCAGCTGACGCAATGGCCAAGTCAACAATTGTATCGAAGTCGTCGGAAGAAGAGGAATCTGTGAATAATTTAGAAATAGTATGAGGGGAAATCAAAGACAAAGAAGAAGTAATACTTAAAAATATGAGGATATGCATCAGTAACATGGAAAATGAATAGAAACCTGGAAGACGAGCGTTCCACTCAGCAATTTGAGGAACGACTTTTTGAAATAATACGGGCGCATCAGTCTCAAGCAGTTCGACACTTGTTGAACCGACGAGTTCACAGAAGGCATGATGATGGTTGCTGCATGAGCTGGTGAAGATGAGATCGGTCAGCGTTGAGCCTTCTCGACACTCGGTAGAAGTTGCAAGGATCAGTGCAGTCATCACAGATCTCATAGCAAAGTCCATTCGACCGAGGTACGGAACCACCTAAAAAAAGGAAATAATGACAATCAGAAATGAATATCACTGAAAGTATTGCAGAAATGGATAGAAAGTAACGAACCACTGATTGCGCGCCGAGACATTTGATAGCAGAGAAGATGGCTGCGTATTTCTTGTAGTAGTCGTCGTCGTTGGAGAGATTCTGCTGGCGAGCGTTGTTCTTCGGTGGAACGACGTGGATGATTCCCTTCCGAGCCAGATTAGAACGACGCTTGTTTGTCCACACCAGGTCGTTGTCTGAGAACAAAATAAAATAAAATATTCGGAATTATATAATCAATTTAAATATAATTGAGATTGTAAAGTCTAATATACTAACAGAGCCAAGGTGAACGGCCCCTTTCGCCAGCGGGAGTAAACCTAACGAGGTAGTCGCAGGGCACCTCGGTGGAATCCTTGCAAATGCTTCGAATCTTGAAGTTGGCGACGGGAGGAGGGAGGGGCTGCTTGACCCGACCGGACGCCGTTCTCTTCACGGAAGCTCTCTTGCTGGACTGGCGCTGGAAATTGGTGCCTGCTTGCCCGTCACTCAGCACACTCGATGCGCTACTCGATGCGCGGCTGGTCACACTGCAGCCATTCTGCCGTCTGCGTTCCTCCAGCTCTCGAGGGAAGGCAGACAGGTGCTCCAGAAGTTTGGAAATATCTGTAAATAAGACGGAATAACATTAAGTAAAAGAAAATATAATTGTAAGAAATCAATGAATACGAATGCGAAGAATTCAATGGAAAAGTATCAGGAAGGAAACAATGAAATGAAAAGAAAAATGGTTATGTTTTATTTAAGGAAATGCTAAAACCTGTGGCATTGGACGGCTCTGATGATGCAGTGGCGTTTTCCCGTTCAAAGAGTCGACGTCGCACTGGCACGTCAGCAGCAGGAACAGCGGCTGGGACTGCTGGCACACCTTGTGAAGAGGAATCTATAATAGAAAGATATTGTATATGTAATGTTATATGTGTATGTGATATGTATAAAGAAGAGAGAATAAAAACCATCTGAGGAGCTGCTGATAGAGGCAGAATCGTAGGCGACATTTTCTGCTCCATCAGTGATAGGGGTGAGGGAAGAGGGAATGGAACCGAAGCTGTAATGAAATATTAGAATATCTGAAGTTAAGGAAAGAACGATATAAAAAAGTACTAAATATTAAAGTAAGCAGCATAAGGAAAACACAGTTATAAAAAAGAGGATACGTACATCTTGTTCACTGTGATCCGAAGGCCTTTCCCGAGGTTCAAGAAGAGAGAATCCTTCAGCTCCTTTGGAAAGCCGACGAAGGGGTCGCACAACATGTGGCGATACCAGACAGCCTCTTCCTTCTTTCTCAGAATCAGCGAATCCTGGTTGCGCAGAATATTCTTCATCAGTGCAGCATCTCGTTGAGTGAAGGCGACGAATGTGATCATGTCAAACTGAAATGAATAAAAGAAATTAATAACAGTATGCATTATAAATAAGAATTAATCAAATCGATAAGAAAATAAAACTTTTCTTACTGAGGAATAGCTGAGGAAGTCGAGGGCGCAGAAGATCCCTTGAAGGGCGATGCGCATTCCGCTCTCAGCCGGCACCCCATAAATGCCGATTCCAAGGAACGGAAAGGCCTTAAGTATAATGATGAAATTAAATATGTTGTGAACAATAGGAATGGTAAAGAGAAATGAAGGACATACGAACCACTGAACGCCATCCATGAATGCGAGCCTTGCGCAGAACGTTGTAGTAGGCAGCCCACAGCCGATGGTGTTGGTGACCGGTCAGCTTCGTCTTGTCAGCGTTGCCGGTACAGATGGGCGCGACAGCGTGAATGATTCCTTAAAGCAAAACATGTAACAAATTGGTCATGTGAATGATATTGGTAAGTACTGTAAAATCGGTTTTGCTAACCATTGCAGGAAAGGCCGTAAGCCGCAGTACGAACGACGTCGCCTGCCTTGAGCTCGAGATTGTCGTATCCAAGCTTTCTGCAGTGCTTCGCCTTCCTCATTGCCAGCTCAGCATCCAGAGCCTTGAGGTTGTCCCGCCCACCAACAGCGAGGATGCGGTTCCGGATGGCGCCGTTAACTCCGGATCCTAAAGAAGGGGGGGATCAGATATTTGAGAACAAAAGCAATAATGAGTATCAAAGAAATGTGTTAGTATGAAATGGGAAAAATAAAAATAAATAAAATAAATATCCTTTAAAGAATGTTGACAATAGAAGAAAACCTACCGATGCCAAGCTGAGCGTTGGCCGCGTTGACGATGGCATCGTGGCCAGTGACGAATTCGATTTTGCCCTCGATAACCTTGATGGCCAGGTTGCGAAGCGGCATCGTTGAAAGAAGAGAAAGAGTTGAAGATGAGATATCTGTAAAAGAAGAGGAAGGAAGTCATTGTAGAAATAGAATGATACAGACATATCTATGTAATTAATGTAGAAGGGGAAAAAACGGAAGAGCAGAAAAATGGTGTGAGCAGGAGCAAAGTATGCAAGCACAATGCAGCAGTAATTTATGAGGATGAAGCTGGCGAAATTAGCACCTATAATATGTGAATGCAATTGAAGTGTTCACACCTATTTGAAGAGGAGATGTACAAAAATGACTCGTAATTAGTGGTCACACCTGTTTAATAAAACGGATGACTGAAGCTCCGTATTCGCAGCAAATTATGAAAAAAGAGACAGCAGGAGAGTGGGAGAGAGAAAGAGAAAGAGGAAGATCGCATCAAATTGTTGAAGATGATACAGCAGAGAGAGAGAGAGAGAGAGAGAGAGAGAGAGAGAGAAATAAAGAAAGGAAAAGAAAGAACTGAAGTAACCTTTCTGTGTAATATGTGTATGTCTATGACTGTAATGAGATTTGTTCCAAAGACGTTTGCATATTCAACATATGTAGATAAGTGCGAAGAAATTTATTCCAAAAACTGCAAAAGTGCACAAAAAGAAATATAATATTCTAAGAACAATATTAAAATGAGAGAATAATCAATGAATGTGTTAATGCCTTTATTTCTCCTTTATTTCCCTATGACTGTAGTAAATCTCGCTCCAAATACGTGTGCATATTCAATACAATATGTGTAGATAAGTGTAAAGAAGAATTTTTTTTTCAAAAACTGCATAAATGCACACATGCGAATAAATGTAATGTTTAACTTAAGAGAGAGAGAGAGAGATTGCGAGAGATACAGAGAATGAGTTAGACATATAAAATGTGCAGACTGAGAGCTTTGTAATGAGCTAATTCCCATTATAGGAGAGCCACATTAAAGCATGGAAAATACAAAAGAAAGTACAAACCGAGTACATATGGCTGCATGTTGTGATGCGTTTGGCAGCTTGCCAAATGGCGAGAGAGACCCTTTAACGTTGTACTTTAAGTAAGTTAGACACATCAAAATAACCGCCTTTCTCTGCTGCATACAACACCATAAAGAAATACGGCTATTTCGGGCTATATCAAATTTTTATTCTATTTTAAAGGTTTTTGTGCACATTTCGAAGTTGTCTCAAGGCTGTGGTGTGCTCTGACTATGCTAAATTCTCACAAATATATATTTCCTATATCTGCTATTTTGCAAAATGCTCTAAATTATTAATTTTCTATGTCTGCTATTTTTCTAAGTTCTCTAAATTATTTATTTTATTTATATTCGAAGTCTGCTATTTTGCTAAGTGCTCACAATGATTTATTTTCTATGTCTGCTATTTTGATAAATTCTCTCAATTATTTATTTGCTATGTATGCTGTGTTGTTATGATTGCTCAATAAAAAACAATGCTGCTCAGGCTGTTATGACAGCTGTAGCAAAAAAAAGCACTTTGGCTTTGTGTCTCGGCAAGCCAAAATGGCTACCTCAAACTTGGGTAATTAAACCGGCTGAGTTGCAGGGGCGGCCTGGGTGCATATGCGCGCGCGCAACCTATGTCGGGCGGGGTTTGCTTAACACGTGGGGCCCGCGTTAGCGGGGACACGGGGCAGCTCGGGAGGGACGGAGCGGCTATCTTTCTATGTCTGCTCTCTTCGAGCATAGCGCTATTTCGCTATTTTCGCACTTCTTTGAGGACGCTCATCGTTTTGTGCGCTATCTCGCGGCGTCGATTACGTTAGCTCTTTTGCTCTGAACAGGGGACTAGTTAACTAAGTTACGCTATTTCCGGGACTACCGCTATTTTAGGGATCTTAAAAGAGCTAAGAAGAGTTTAGGAGTTTTTAGAGTTTTGGGGCTCAGTTAAGCTTAGGGAGTTAAACAAGAATTAAGGAGTTTTTAGAGCTCAGGGTCTCAGCTAAGCTTAGGGAGTTAAAGAAGACTTAAGGAGTTTTTAGAGTTCACGGTCTCAGCTAAGCTTAGGGAGTTAAAGAAGAGTTAAGGAGTTTTTTAAAGTATCGGGACTCAGCTAAGCTTAGGGAGTAAAGAGCTAATGAGTTTTTAGCTGGAGTGCAAGAAGAGAAAGAAAGACATCAAAGGTTTGAAGAAGAGTTCAGAGCACGCCAAAGAGCTTACGAATACAGCACATCAGAAAGCATGCGAAGTTTAAGAGATTAAGTAATTCTATGCACTAATAAAGACTCCTAATTTTTCAGGTAATTCTAAGCTGCACATCGTCATTTTACAATTCATAAAAAAAATATTAAAAAAGGCCTATCCCGGCTCCACTGCACGTAGAGCTAAGAAGGCCATCTCAGCTCGACGGCACACCGAGCCAAGACGGCCAACTCAGCTCAACTGAACGCAGAGCCAAGAAGGCCATCTCAGCTCAGCTTAATGCAGAGCCAGGACGGCCCAGTCAAGTTGCTTGGGAAATTAAACCGAATTTGGACAGAAAGTGCTGGATGCCTATGAATTTGCGCAACCTACACTTGCCGAGTTTTCAAAGGGAGTTCATGATGCTGAGTGTGCGTACTTGGAGTGCTGGCAAAGTGCCAAAAAATTATTATTTTAAGAGTTTTACTGCTTTAAACGATACATAAAATTACAAAAAAAATCAGAGAGTAAGAGTAGAGTGGGAGAGACATGATAGAACTGTCTCTCTCTCTTTCTCTCTCTCTATGTCGTCTCTCTCTCTCTTTCTTTCTAAGTGAACAGGCTACTTCAGGACTTGATCGTGTACTTGTAAGTGTCTGTGAGAACGCTCAACGTGAATTATATACATCTCTCTGTAGCTCATTGCAAAACTCTTGCTGTGTACAATTCACTGGTATAGAGAGAGAGTCAACTTTCGGTCTCTTTGTATGTGTTTTAATGTGTTTTAATCGAACAGAAACGCGTAAACGCACATGTGTTGGCATCGTGCCAAAAACTTTAAATGACTTGTGAATGCGTTCAATGGACACGAAGAAATGCAAATTTTTGCAGAGAGACAGAGGAATGCGAGAGGAAGACAGAGAAATAGAGAGAGAATGAAAAAGTAAGTTGTAAGTGTATATATTTAATGTTTTTCATGTGTTTGGCTGCATGTGTGGTTGATGCAGCGCGAATTGGCGAAGTGCCAATAATTATGAGGTGCAAAGAGGTGCGAAGAAATGAGCGAAATGAGGTGCAATGTGTGTTTTTTTTGCTTGCGCAGATTTTTTGCGATTTATTATGAATATTAACGTTAAGTATTGTGTACTTACAGAGTTGTAAACAGCATAATTGAGACTTTTGAGTTTAAAGAGCCGAAGGTCCTCGCACGAATTTGATCATACCGTAGACGGCAAGAGTTTTACTGAGAGCTTATTGGTTGGCTGAGGGGAGGAGCTTATGTCTCTTTTTCTTAATTCTCTTTTTCTCGCCGTGCTCTCGCTTTTTTCTGCCTCTCACGCAAACCACGCCTCCCTCTCGCACACGCTAAAAAGATCGCAGATCCTCAAGAGCTTATTAGGAGTTAACTAAGTTACGCTATTTCCGGGACTACCGCTATTTTAGGGAGCTTAAGAGCTTAAAAGAGCTAAGAAGAGTTTAGGAGTTTTTAGAGTTTTGGGGCTCAGTTAAGCTTTAGGAATTTTTAGAGTTTTGGGGCTCAGTTAAGCTTAGGGAGTAAAAGAAGAGTTAAGGAGTTTTTAGAGTTCAGGGTCTCAGCTAAGCTTAGGGAGTTAAAGAAGAGTTAAGGAGTTTGTTAAAGTTTCGGGACTCAGCTAAGCTTAGGGAGTAAAAAGCTAATGAGCTTTTAGCTGGAGTGCAAGAACAGAAAGAAAGACATCAAAGGTTTGAAGAAGAGTTCAGAGCACGCCAAAGAGCTTACGAATATAGCACATCAGAAAGCATGCGAAGTTTAAGAGTTTAAGTAAATCTATGCACTAATAAAGACTCCTAATTTTTCAGGTAATTCTAAGCTGCACATCGTCATTTTACAATTAATAAAAAAACCATTAAAAAAGGCCAATCCCGGCTCCACTGCACGTAGAGCTAAGAAGGCCATCTCAGCTCGACGGCACGCCGAGCCAAGACGGCCAACTCAGCTCAACTTAATGCAGAGCCAGGACGGCGGAGTTCAGGAGCAACCTCAAGCTTGGGAAATTAAACCGACTTTGGACGAAAACGCTGGATGCCTATGAATTTGCGCAATCTACACTTGCCGAGTTTTCTAAGGGAGTTAATGATGCTGGGTATGCGTACTTGGAATGTTGGCTAAGTGCCAAAAAAATTTTATTTTGAGAGTTTTACTGCTTTAAAGGATACATAAAATTACAAAAAAAATCAGAGAGTAAGAGTAGAGTGGGAGAGACATGATAGAACTCTCTCTCTCTCTCTCTCTCTCTCTTTCTCTCTCTAAGTCGTCTCTCTCTCTTTCTTTCAATGTGAACAGGCTTCTTCAGGACTTGATCGTTTACTTGTAAGTGTCTGTGAGAACGCTCAACGTGAATTATATACATCTCTCTGTAGCTCATTACAAAGCTCTTACTTTGTACAATTCACTGGTATAGAGGGAGAATCAACTTTCGGTCTCTTTGTAAGTGTTTTAATGTGTTTTAATCGGAAAAAAATGCGTAAACGCACACACGTTGGCATTGTGCCAAAAACTTTAAATGACTTGTGAATGCGTTCAATGGACACGAAAAAATGCAAATTTTTGCAGAGAGACAGAGGAATGCGAGAGGAAGACAGAGAAATAGAGAGAGAGTGGAAAAGTAAGTTGTAAGTGTATATATTTAATGTTTTTCATGTGTTTGGCTGCATGTGTGGTTGATGCAGCGCGAATTGGCAAAGTGCCAATAATTATGAGGTGCAAAGAGGTGCGAAGAAATGAGCGAAATGAGGTGCAATGTGTGTTTTTTCTGCTTGCGCAGATTTTTTGCGATTTATTATGAATATTAACGTTAAGTATTGTGTACTTACAGAGTTGTAAACAGCATAATTGAGACTTTTGAGTTTAAAGAGCCAAAGGTCCTCGCACGAATTTGATCATACTGTAGACGGCAAGAGTTTTACTGAGAGCTTATTGGTTGGCTGAGGATAGGAGCTTATGTCTCTTTTTCTTAATTCTCTTTTTCTCGCCGTGCTCTCGCTTTTTTCTGCCTCTCACGCAAACCACGCCTCCCTCTCGCACACGCTAAAAAGATCGCAGACACGTAAGGGCTTATGAGGAGTACAGGGAACTAGTTAACTAAGTTACGCTATTTCCGGGACTACCGCTATTTTAGGGAGCTTAAGAGCTTAAAAGAGCTAAGAAGAGTTTAGGAGTTTTTAGAGTTTTGGGGCTCAGTTAAGCTTTAGGAATTTTTAGAGTTTTGGGGCTCAGTTAAGCTTAGGGAGTAAAAGAAGAGTTAAGGAGTTTTTAGAGTTCAGGGTCTCAGCTAAGCTTAGGGAGTTAAAGAAGAGTTAAGGAGTTTGTTAAAGTTTCGGGACTCAGCTAAGCTTAGGGAGTAAAAAGCTAATGAGCTTTTAGCTGGAGTGCAAGAACAGAAAGAAAGACATCAAAGGTTTGAAGAAGAGTTCAGAGCACGCCAAAGAGCTTACGAATACAGCACATCAGAAAGCATGCGAAGTTTAAGAGTTTAAGTAAATCTATGCACTAATAAAGACTCCTAATTTTTCAGGTAATTCTAAGCTGCACATCGTCATTTTACAATTAATAAAAAAACCATTAAAAAAAGGCCAATCCCGGCTCCACTGCACGTAGAGCTAAGAAGGCCATCTCAGCTCGACGGCACGCCGAGCCAAGACGGCCAACTCAGCTCAACTTAATGCAGAGCCAGGACGGCGGAGTCAAGTTCAGGAGCAACCTCAAGCTTGGGAAATTAAACCGACTTTGGACGAAAACGCTGGATGCCTATGAATTTGCGCAACCTACACTTGCCGAGTTTTCAAAGGGAGTTAATGATGCTGGGTATGCGTACTTGGAATGTTGGCTAAGTGCCAAAAAAATTTTATTTTGAGAGTTTTACTGCTTTAAAGGATACATAAAATTACAGAAAAAATCAGAGAGTAAGAGTAGAGTGGGAGAGACATGATAGAACTCTCTCTCTCTCTCTCTCTCTTTCTCTCTCTAAGTCGTCTCTCTCTCTTTCTTTCAATGTGAACAGGCTTCTTCAGGACTTGATCGTTTACTTGTAAGTGTCTGTGAGAACGCTCAACGTGAATTATATACATCTCTCTGTAGCTCATTACAAAGCTCTTACTTTGTACAATTCACTGGTATAGAGGGAGAATCAACTTTCGGTCTCTTTGTAAGTGTTTTAATGTGTTTTAATCGGAAAAAAATGCGTAAACGCACACATGTTGGCATTGTGCCAAAAACTTTAAATGACTTGTGAATGCGTTCAATGGACACGAAAAAATGCATATTTTTGCAGAGAGACAGAGGAATGCGAGAGGAAGACAGAGAAATAGAGAGAGAGTGGAAAAGTAAGTTGTAAGTGTATATATTTAATGTTTTTCATGTGTTTGGCTGCATGTGTGGTTGAGGCAGCGCGAATTGGCAAAGTGCCAATAATTATGAGGTGCAAAGAGGTGCGAAGAAATGAGCGAAATGAGGTGCAATGTGTGTTTTTCTGCTTGCGCAGATTTTTTGCAATTTATTATGAATATTAACGTTAAGTATTGTGTACTTACAGAGTTCTAAACAGCATAATTGAGACTTTTGAGTTTAAAGAGCCAAAGGTCCTCGCACGAATTTGATCATACTGTAGACGGCAAGAGTTTTACTGAGAGCTTATTGGTTGGCTGAGGGGAGGAGCTTATGTCTCTTTTTCTTAATTCTCTTTTTCTCGCCGTGCTCTCGCTTTTTTCTGCCTCTCACGCAAACCACGCCTCCCTCTCGCACACGCTAAAAAGATCGCAGACACGTAAGGGCTTATGAGGAGTACAGGGAATGGCCAGTTACTACCGTGCAAACATGGTAGTTTACTGATACGCGTTACACCAATAATGCACCCATAGTTGAACCATTCGGTCAATTTTTCCGCATTAACCTTTCAATACCGTGGCTTTAACTGGCATATACTGCAAACTTAACTGGCACATTCCAGAGATTTTCCCTGCCATTAAAAGGCGTACTGTAGTTTGGTGTGCACCACACCAAAAACATCCTCCTTTGGAATTTTGATGATTCTTCCCATTACAACTCCTTTTTCATGCTGTTTCAGTCAAAATTGGTTTTATTCACTTCGACGGCCGTAAAAAAAAAAGACATTTACAAGTCAGAAAAGCATACCATTAGGAGATAACAAGAAAAGGGACGACAACGAGAAAATGAACGATAACGAAGGAAAGTGGCAGTGAAATGTATGGTTAGCAACTTGAAATGTATCAAGCAAACATTGGAAATGTAAGGGGCTCTAGTCTTAGATTAGATTTAAAAGTTAGGGGAATCAC
The DNA here is from genome assembly GCA_945643635.1 of Allodiplogaster sudhausi. Lineage (NCBI taxonomy): Eukaryota > Metazoa > Nematoda > Chromadorea > Rhabditida > Diplogasteridae > Allodiplogaster > Allodiplogaster sudhausi. The sequence goes on from CALZFC010000005.1 coordinate 5,742,578, forward strand.
AACATGTGTTACACAAGCAGCGAAAAATGGAAAATGGAAGGGAAAATGGAAGGGTCTCAGTGTAGATTTAAAAGACAGGAAATCACTCGTAGTTAAAACAAACTCGAACGTTAATACACTGGTTGCCCGTTTTTTATAAGACAACGTGGGCAGCAAAAGTAAGCTCTCACCAACTTCGTGTTGCGATGACAAGATCGGGCGAGAGATGAAAGTAGAGGCGAGGCGAGTTCTCAGTCGCCGAGTAACACTGCAGGAATTGCTCGTCTCCGACTATCTGAAACAAATAGATAACCATTTAACTGAATGAAGAGTTAGATATGTTCTAAGGGTTACCTGCATAAGCATGAAGCGGGCAAATCGACGGATGTGCATATGAAGTGGCTGAGGGGCCTTGCTGGTAGTGAAGCCACAAGCAAGGGTAACCATGTCGAGACGGTTGAGCTCGTTCTCGGGAAGCTTCCAATGATCAGCTTCAAGAACGTCGTCTTGCCATCGTCGAATGATGTCCACGTCAAACACCAGAACGAGCGAGCTTATCTAAGGAAAATAAAAGCCATGAGATCGAGTGGAAATTCATGAGTACGTCAAATAAGGCTTAAAACGGGAATATATGAGATGAAAAAGTAAAAGGTGACCTTCTTAGAAGAATGATCACCTGAGCGTCTGACGGGACGGGAAAGTTCTCTGTTCATCTGAATTGTTTAATGCTTGAAAATTACGGTAACATCAAATATAACAAAGGAATTATTCGACTTAAATATAAAAAAGGATCAAAATATACTAACGTATTCGACACATGCGAAGAATGCCTCATCAACAGGCAACTGCGTCAGCTTGGCCGCGTCCAGTGGCTTCCGTGTTCGCGTGGCTGAATAGAATCTGATCTGCAAAGTATATACGAAGGTAACTTTAATTTCAGAGCCGAGATTTATAACCCGAGCAGTGGAAGCTTCCTCGCTCGTCTTGGGAATGCCGCGAAATTTATCAATGATAAATTTCGGTCGAGTGTTCTCGTAGCAGGCTACAAAATATGTTACGTAAACCCTTCTTTTCCATTCCATCAATTCTCGTCCCGCAAGATAGTAAACCAGGCACATTCATGGTAGAAAGCCACGTAAATTTAATAATGGGAACCTGATTTTCATCACTGACCAGTTCAAAGTGAGCGTGTACTTCAGAGAATTGATCGCCTGACTCGACATCAATTTCTTCAGAAGGAGGACACTGCTGTTGGGAAGACGATTGCGGGACAAGCTGCTGAGACTGAACAAATAAGATATTGATTCCAAAAAGTCCTTTTCAGTAATTTATCTACCTGCTCAGATCGCACCAACGAACAACCATTCCTTTGAGCCATCAGCCTCCACTTCTCATCGTTAGTCGATGGAAACTTTCCAACCATACATGTAATAGTAATAACATGTACTATTAGCACGGTTCGTTGATTTAGTTTTTAGATAATGCTGAGGCGCTTGTACCTCGTCTGAGAAATATAAATGAGCTTATAAAGGTAATTGGTTCTCTTATTTATTATTTGCATATACTTCATACTAAGCACAAAATTTCTCACAGAACAAAATTTCTAGTTGTGGTTAGCACGATTAGTAAAAATAACAATGTATTCGGACACGAACGATGGATGTTTCAAGTGCACAGCATTGCCAACAATCGCAGTAAAAGGAACAATTCTAATATTTTTCCTGTCAAAGCGGCCAGATAGCAACGGATAATTTTGCAATAGGCAATCGAACGTGGTGATAACCTCGTTAAGCTCAGAAAAATCCAGATGCAAGGGAATTACGAATCTTTTCGTACGGGTCATTGACTGCCAGAAAGGGATAAATCATAGCCCACGTAGAATTCCAATATCTAACAAATGCAATGATCCTTCCAGCAAACAACTTGTTTTCTGGTTCTCTGAGCACAACAACGCTGTTGTCCGCAACTCCACTTCTAGAGAATGAATACTTGTGCCAGGAGAAGCGCTCATATACGGTAGCAAACCTGTGATATGATGAATATGAGTCGCAGTTCATAAATATCTCGCCTCCGGGTGGAATTTGTTGACGCTCATGCTCAGCTAACAAGGAAGCATCCGTGATTCTATGAGAGCTGAAGGGCGACAGTAGTCCAAGTGAGCGCGCGTACTTCACAAAGGATCAGAGATATCAACCGCATTGCGTATCTCAATTCGGCGAAGAATCTCGCTGTGTAGAGTCCTCACAGCAATAAATCTTAAAGTTCGCCCTAACTTGACTCGTTGCCAGCTGGCAATGATCGTGTTTGCAAACCTTGTCAGCATCGCTTCGCCAACACCACGAGTCACCTCGGCCTTCAGACCTCTTTGCAGCTCATGATATCCTGCTTCATAGAGTGATGTTGAAACGTCAGAAATGCATCCAATATCTCGCAAAAGCGAATCCATATGGAAACACCATGTCTTAAAAGAAATTTAAATGTAGATCAAAAGGTAAACGAACGCTAACATGCATCTTCGCTGAAGAAAGAATTTGAGGTGCATGCTCTCTGACAATTACTCCAAAAGCGGAGCAGAGTTTCGAGACTGTATTTTCACAGTTGAATTCTTCATAGTATTTAGAATTGAGCATGATCATTGAAGTAGCAATAAAGATATACAAGCACTGAGCTAGGCTGTCTCCAATTAATCCCTCCACCGCTGATATGAGCCCAACGGTCGTCATAATCTGCGCATATGGTAGACATTTTATTATTGTACGCGTTTAACTGCGGAACACTCACGGCATCCTTCTGACGACCGTAGCACTTGGAAAGAGATGACTGGAGTGGACCAAATGTGGATGGCATTTTGGTGTCACGGATGACTTCTTCGATTACTTTCTTGAATCGCGATGACCACGTAGTCTTGAGTGAAGATTGCGGAAATAAGAACGGGAAAGCTTCTGCAAAAAAATAGTAGGTATCAGCTAACGCTAGCGGTCATCAAACCTCTTAGCAAGATGGTGGACACTCCTTCTGAGACCAAATGCAAAAAAATCTGGTGGCGCCTCGTATATTGCACGCATATCGCTCATGAGTGAAGGACCATAGAAACCGTTACGGCCATGGTTAGCATCTTCGTGAGTCAAGGAACCATGTCGGGACTCGCTGCGTACTAAATTGCACTTCACATATTATCATATGAACAGATATAACTAATCAAGCAGGATTACCCGCAGTTCCCGGGGGCACATTTTCCGAAGAGTTGCGGGATCCAAGCAGTAAAAGCAACCGAAAGCACTACCAACACCAGCAAAATTGTAAAGCATTCGACGTGCCTAAAAATTACTTAACTATTTTAGATTTCATTATTCATGTGCCACAAACCGGATCGTCAGCGATAACGTCGACAATCATAGCATCAATATTGTGCTCTTGTAAGCTAGTCAGCTGATCACAGATATGAGCGAGCATCCGTTCAAAAACATAACGATGGGGCTTCTTCGAGCCAATGTAAAGGGCTCCGTTAATGATGTTCCTTACTCGTGCGCGCTCATCTCGGTAGAGATCAAGAAGAGAAAGCGTGAGGGGCCAAACATTCATCCTAAACAATAGCAACAGAATTTCAAGCTATTAGAATATTAGTACGCATTACCTAGTGTGCCCCTTCAAGCAAACCCCGTCATACGAGGCCATCAACGAGAGAGGCATCCTGCCATTCCTCTCAAATGCTCTGCTTCTGTAGCGCGGGGCAGCGAGTGGAGAGTGAGGAATCAACCTCGCTTGAATCTCTTGATGGCAAGTCCTAATTTCGTTGCGATATCTACGCCCAAGTTCCAGAATTTGGGCGCCAACATCACCATAAACGACTGCCGCGTCCACGTGCGCATTGCACGAGCACCTATGTTACACCCAATATAAGTAAGAAATAGTTAGCATTAATCTCAACCAATCTATACTTGACCATGTTATAGGAATATAATCCACCAAAGGAATTTAGATACTAGCAAAGAGTGAAAAAACAGTACTTTTAGCTAAAAAGCAAAACACATCTCCATATATCTGCGTACTTCTCTTCTGCGCAGTTTCCACATAGGGACACAGACGAAATGCACAGCTTAAATTTCATCTTTAGTCCTTCAAACGATTCCTTACTACGCGAGCCCGCCACAAGAAAGAATCGATCGCATCCTAAACGTAAAAATAAATCACTAACTAATGAATGCCAAAAGTTCAAACAATAGACTAAGATTAAAACAAACCGCGCTTGCTGAGTCCTTCATCCAGTAAGAAAGACGCAGTCAGCAAGTCGTCGTCCGCCAAGCTAGCAGTGAAGGACCCGATATCATCCAGAATATGCATATATTGCCGGCGTCAAATGTGAGATAAGTAAAAAAAATGGTTGTACCTTGACAGCTTGGTGCAGCGCTTAAAACGTCTTGCACTTGCAGCCCTTCAAACGGATCCTCATCTGTAAGAAATGACAAGTTGACCCAATTCTAAGGTACAGGGAGCATAAAAGTGCACGTTCATATTGTCACCTGAATCGGCGTAGTCGTCATTTACAGCTCCGAGCTGTCCAGCATCTTCGAACTCCAACTCCTCTTCAGGTTCATCATAATCGACCTCGTCCGCTTCATCATCGACATCAGCGTCAGCAATAGACGACACTGGAATTAAAACAAATACAACTTGAAAACCCTCACTCTTACAAATATTGTATAAGATATCAATGGCAAAACATAATAAGAACCTGCTCGCTGCTCCTCCGCGATGGCAGTCAAATTATCTGTCGATTGCCTCCTAATCGACAAAAGCGGCCAAACATACGAGCGTGGCCGAAATTGAGACCTAAAAGGGAGCACCACATAATCATACTCTGCAGCAAAGCCAGCTAGAACTTACATTTTGTCTTAATCGATGATATGCCTCATAAACTGTAGAAAAGGATTAACACTTAGAAGCTCCTGAAAGTCAACAACAAATAAAAGAATAAACCTATTCGGCTAACTGCCCGGAGCTATCCAGTAACCATCCAATCAAGGTTGTTCAACTTTCAAGTCTTCAATTACCCTTTAAAATGATAGCATGACCAAACCTTTCAAGACGTCATAAAAAGAGTCCTCTGTCAAAGACAATCGTTTAAACTCTTCGATAACGCGCCTGAAATTAACAAACGACATTAAACAACAGCAGTAACCATTCATCAAGGTTGTTCAACTTTCAAGTCTTCAATTACCCTTTAAAATGAGAGCATGACCAAACCTTTCAATACGACATAACCAGAGTTCTCGTTCCAAAAAAACCGTTCAAACTCTTCACTAACGAGCCTGAAATCAACAAACGACATTAAACAACAGCAGTAACCATTCAATCAAGGTTGTTCAACTTTCATGTCTTCAGCAAAAGGCAAGCAGTGAATTTAAATACATATTTAATCTCCCGCCAATGAATATGATTACAGAATGCTGATCTTCCAGCCAAGACTATTCAAATTTATAATGGCCAATAAATGCCCACGTAATGGCCAGCTAATGGCGCAAATCAACTAGTTTACTGATACTCGTCCTACCATTTTTATTTTAATATTAGCAATTTTGCACCAGTTGCACCATTACCGCGCGGGGAATTGGCCATTCGCTTTTTACCTGAGAACGTCGAATGTGAAGCGTAGTTTAACAAACCACTTACAGTAAGAATAAATTGTGCAGCGCACCCAAGTCTACACTAAATAACGGAACCTCGGTAAATTTTGTTAGTTGTGCTTGATCAAGCGCCCAACTTCTCGGGATATCTCAGATTGAATGTAATGTTCACAATCGTTAAACACTGAATGCATGCGTTCCTTCTCAGATACATTGATACTTTGCATCCTCGCACGACGATACTACGGGTCAGACGAGTTTATTAGCAGCAGTCGCCGATAATAAAGAGAGAAGAGGATACCTCGAGTGTCTAGGAAGAGCGATGAGGGGGACAAGGACCGAAACGAAGGGGGGAGGGGGAAAGCGCGCTTAAAGCGGCGACTAAGACCGATCCCCACGGGGACCAAGCTCCTTTATGCGCCATTTCTATCATTTATATACGCTCTCAAGATAAAGAAGAACTAGGAGCGAGATATATATATATATATATATATATATATATATATATATATATCAGAGATACCAGTTCATACTACTAGTTATAGGTGCTCTCTACAAACCAAAGGGAAAACAACCATCATTCATTATGTCAGATGCCAACTATAATGGTAGCATAAATAATACATCATTGAAGAGAACAACTCCAGGCGAAGATGATACCAGTAACCGTTAAAAAAAATTTTTACGTATAAACAGCAGCTATATACGCCCATTACGAAGCAGCGAGAGGAATGATTGTTATATACAATTTTTAGGGGGCCGAAAATTTAGCGAAATGCTTAGGCATTTTTAGAGGGGACAAAAAGTAATTTGCGGGAGAAGTCGGTCGTTGCTTTGGCAAGAACTGCACTGGGATTAGAGAGAGGAACGTGCTCCATTGGAGAGCTCTTCAGCTCTCCTCGCAGGATCCACTCAGTCATTTCTGCATACATCTCCTCTCTTTCCTGCAACAATTAATGGAACTCAGCCACTCCACTTAGAACCCTTTCAAAACAAAGTAGGGCGACATGTGATGCTACTAATTCATATCAGAGCACATCCGTCTCTTAAAGCTCCTTTCTATTGTTCCCCACGTTCCAAAACCCAAATAGTGTATAGTGAATTTAACAGTGCCTGGAGAGAAAATGCAGTACTCCATCCCATATTTGAAAAGTAGAAGCTAGCACCTAAGAACTTGATTCGAAATAGCTACCTCATTGTTGCGTGGTTGCTGATACCAGCGGGACATCCAGAATCCGGCTAGGCGAATGTCCTTGAAGATGAAAGCAGCAGTGGGGATCTGTAGTAATTGGAGAAATATTTGGTTGTCTCATGGTTTAATTTAAAGTGGTAAGGAACATTGACCACTCAATATAAAATAGGTCTGTTGTCGACAATATTCCAGCATAAAGAAAGAAATGGAGATTTTGCGGGTGAGCGTGAGATGGAGATAGATTTACTAAACAGGGGTAACAGAAGACCGCGAGGGAAAGAAAGAATGGGCAAAAGGGGAGAAAGAAAAAGCGTACACTGAGTGGCTGCTTCGACATGCCGCCATAGGTCACCATAACTCCGTTCTTGGCGAGGGAAGCGGCGAGGAACAAGGAAGATCGGCCTCCAACGCAGTTCAGGGCAAGACTGGCTTTCACCTGAAGTGTTGGTGTTCGTAGTCAGTTAGGACATAACAGTCAACTAAAGACTAAATGGAAAGGAAGGAGGTAATACTCCCAAGGGAATGCTTACATTCCCTCTCATCTTCCCTGCCATCTCTTCTTCCGTGACTACGGTAGTCGAGCCAAGCCCAGCCAGTTCCTCCTTCACTTTTCGAAGAGCCTCTTCAGATCGATTGCGGATAACACTCACACATTTCAGCCCTCGAATTGCACAGATCTGTCAAATACACTCATTCTCGTTAGACTCTATTTCTTGGCAACAAGCAAAAACAGTACAAAAGCAAAAGCAAGACGAAAATACCAAGAGGACGAAAGCAAAAGCAAGACGAAAATACCCAAGAACCAGTACTGCACTTTTCGTATTATAAACACTATATTCTTGTTCATGTCCTCAAACTTGCCGAGCGTGACTTGAGATTGACAATGGCAGCGCCAAATGGCCCAAAACCTGCATGACGGCGCGGCCAACACCGGAAGTTGCCCCGTTCTGAACCACCGTATCCCCCGGCTTCAAGTCGACGAAATCTTTGAGCATACGGTAGGCGGTAGATGGGTTCACCTTGAATGGTTTACATTGTTGGGTCCAAAAAGGTGAACGGAAAAAGAACCTGGATTGTGGCTGCTGCCTCGAGAGGAAGTCTCTTATCAATGGGATAGAGCGCAGCCTCGTCATGGTCTCCATGACTCCGCCAAGTTCCAAGTCCAGAGACAGTGGGGATTACATGGTCCCCTTGTCTCAGCAGACTCACCCCCTCCCCCACCCCAACAACAATTCCGTAGCCCTCATTCCCTCCCACGGCAGGCAGAGGAGGCTTGACTGGGTAGACTCCCTCGATCTGGTTGATATCTGCAGGGTTGATGGGGGCGGCCTGCCAAGCTACACGGACACTTCGAGGTGCGACAGCGGAAGCGAGTTCTCCCTCTTGCAGACGAACTACTCGAGTGGGGTCCCCGTGTTCAGAGTACACCAGGGACAAAGTGGACTGCAGACGCCTCAGGCAAATCCCTCGGCAGGCGGGCAACATGTCTAAAGATCTTCCCGTTTTGTGTTCCTCGCCTTCCATAGACATGAATGGAACTGTGCCACTTTCACTTCACTTCCACCAATTACTTCATGCAATATTCATGTGCTCTCAAGCATCAAGTATAAATGAATGAGAAACGACGAAATAATAGATTAAAACGGAATTGCAGTTCAGTCGTCGGCCTTCATTGGCGAGTCCTCGCCGTCTCCAACTTCCATCTTGGCAATTCCCTCTTCTTCTGGATCCTTCCCATCCGCTTCCCTCTTTGCCACCTTCTCCAGCAGTCTCTCCCTCATCAATTGCTCTTCGCTCTTCTCTTCGTCGTCTGACATCTGCTCTTCCTTCGCGATCTTCTCTTTCTCCGCCTCCAACTCCATCTCTTCTTTCCTCTCCTTCTCCTCTTTTCTTTCCTTCTCTTCTTTCCTTTCTTTCTCCTCTTTCCTATCCTTCTCTGCTCTCCTCTCCTTCTCTTCCCTCTTGTCCTTGTCCTCCTTCCTATCCTTGTCTCTCTTCCTCTCCTTGTCCTTGTCCCTCTTCTTGTCAGTGCTTCGTTCTGCATCCCTCTCCTTATCCTTCTTCCTCTCTCTGTCTCTACTCCGACTTCTCTTCCTCTCCTTGTCCTTGTTCTTCTCCTTCCGACTGCTTCTGCTCCTGCTTCTCCTCCGATCTCTTCTGTCCTTGCTTCTCTCCCTGACTCGTGATCTGCTGCCCGACCTTCTCCGACTCTTCGAGCGGCTCCTCCTCCTGCGCGATCTTCTGGGAGATTTGCTGCTTCTCCGTGGACTGGGGGACCTTCTCCTTCTTGGGGAGCGGCTCCTGCGGGGAGATCGACTCCTGCGTGGACTTGGACTACGGTAGCGACTCCCACTTCGGGACCGTCGCCGCTCCTCTGCAAGCCAGACAAATTGATCAATCGCCAAATATGAAAAAGTAAACAAGAATTATTTAAACACTATATCCAATCGCTAAACAAGAGCATTGCAAGCTCAAATATTCGAGTGAGGAAAGAAGAAACCTGGTCTCGGCACAGAAGAAGTGATCATTCCTTGATTGACTTTGATGGCATTTTCAATTTCCTCGAGGGCTTGATCAGCCGTCTTTTGCTGTGGTTTGATAATGGCCACTCGCGAATGCTGCATCCTATAAGTAACAGAACAAATATGCTTTTATAATACACAAGATCAAAAACAGAGTATCTTAGTAATATATGAGGTGCCTTTCAAGCACTTAATTTGATCGGACTAAATCACATCAAAAAATTAAAGAACGTATATGGACTTCAACATGTTGCCATTGAACGAGAGAATTCCGCTATTTTGTAGAGCGACAGGAACAGAAGACTGCTGGCTGAATTCCACGTACGCGTATGCGCAGGCTAATCCTGCAGGCCCTTCTGCCATTCTCACGTACTGCACCTAAAGTATGAAAGGATATGTTAACAAATAGTAAGAAAAATATGACTAATGGTAAGAACAACTATATTTAGGAATAATTATTTAGAAAAAATTTCCTCTGAGGTTTGTAGTTGAGAGAACCCAAAAGAACCCTACACTTTAATACGAGCTCAGAAATGCCATCAAACGGTGCAAATAAGTACTGACTTCACCGATATTATTGTTGAAGAAGTTGACAATCGCCTCGCCATCTGAACCCTTGGGGATATTTCCGACATAGATGGTACGACGAATCTCCTCAACCTTGGCCGGATCTGTGCTGGCTGGAAGTGGCGGGTACGAGGGCAGCCCAAGTTGCTCGAGAGTCGGGTCTACTGTAAGCAACTGAAATGGGCAAAATACATTAGATTACAACACTGCAAATAACGTAACATTGTTCTTGCTGATATAAGAACAGTATCTGAAAATATATGCATAACTCTCGTTCGTTATCATAGTGTAAAGTGTTTTCAAAGTACAAAGATACCACTGAAGTTCCGTCGCCGACATCTTGAGATTTATTGGTAACATGAGGAGGAAGCTGCCTCTGCCCGGGAAGAGAAGGACCGCCAGCTGCTATGCATGCTTCTTCTGTCGGGATGCCATCTGAAAGTACTCGGAATGCTTCCTCTTGGATGAAGAAGCACTAACCATCCACTGAAGGCACGCAGACAATGGCGCGGTCGATCAGAACGGTGTTCGTGAGATGCTGCCCGAGTTCCACGCATTTCTCATCATCAAATTTGATAAATGCAAACTTCTGGGTTGTTGCACCATTGACGTTAGCTTCCGACGGATAAACCTGAATTACTCTCGATACTGATTCGAGAACATACTTTCAACGTTTAGGTCACTCAATTCCAGTCTTGTGGAAAAATGTCATTGAAAATCAGCTTACCTTCAGAACCTCAATTCTCCCCAGATATGAAAACAAGGTGTGAATTTGATCGCGGGATGCCTGCGTTGATATATTACTCACTTGTAAGACCTTGAATCCCATCCAGTCTAAAAAAAACTTATTAAACTCTGAAACCTCTGAAAGTATAACGAAGAATACGGCTGCGACCAAAAAAAAACTATGCGACAACAAATTCTCGACCACGGAACTGCGACGTTCTTCGTCGCCATTCAAATAGCCGTGCAAACTTGTAATTCAAAATAAGAGTACTGTAGATATAACACCACAAAACAGAGCAGGCGATAAGCCGATAAACACAATCCTTATTATTGTATACTAAATTGGCAACTAATTAAGCCAAATGGTTTTGTAGCTATCAAAGCTGTTATAGTTCGCTATAATTCTGCCCTACATAATCAATATTTTAGCAACATGTCTATGCGTGTCGGATTTGGAACTAGTAGTGTTGTTTGCTATTTACAGTAGTCAGATTTTCCTTTGGAGAGTATAAGTTTGAATAATTTAGGAGTTTCATTTGCGAAAATACCTTGCTATAAGGGTACTTTCTTTTATTATTATTCTCTCTTTCCTGTAGGGTTTTGCTCCATGTTCTTTTTTGTGTGTTAAATATTCTACTTCCATGTTCGATTAATCACCTAACCTCGAATCCTTCAACTTATCGATGTTCAGCCTTATTTTTTTTAGGGCATTTACTGATATAGCTTTTTGACCTTTGGCTTGATTTAACTGTATTCGGATGGAATAAGGTGTTCCTAATTAAGGAACACGGCGAATCCGTTAAGCTTCGACCATGGCCAATGAAGGAATGAATCCCAAGGCCTACCCTCTTGCGGACACGAACCTCTCGCAGAAGCTGTTGGATCTCGTGCAGCAGGCGATGAACTACAAGCAACTGAAGAAAGGAGCGAACGAGGCTACGAAGACTCTTAACCGTGGCATCGCTGAGGTCTGTCACAATCTCGCAGAAATTATGCGATTAAAGTTGTCGCTTGCACCATTTACTGTCCAAAAAAAATCTTCCTAAATAGGACAAAAATTGGGATATGTCATATTATCTACTTCGAAAATATATAAATATATATTGTCAACTTCAAAAATATATAAACATATTTCGCTTTTCTCGCATTAGCCTGTCTTTATATTAGGTTATATCAAATTTTGGAGCAAAATATAAAACTACTAAGTGTCCACGTTTAATTGAACATTGGATGATCTTTACTTAAGAAAAAAAATTTAGTTTAATACAATGTCGCAGCGTCAACTGTTCAACGTACGTTGCATAAATGAACTCCCTATGGTGATTGTGGGGGGGGGGGGTGGCTATTTTTTTTAAAAGAAATATTTAGGCTCGTTGGGGTAGAAGCATTCGATTAGTAATCCCCAAAAGAAATGATGGAGATGAGTATTTTGTTAACTCTTCATTCTTAAGGTGATTGTGATGGCTGCGGACGCAGAGCCACTGGAGATCATTCTCCACCTTCCTCTGCTTTGCGAAGACAAGAACGTCCCCTACGTGTTCGTGAAGAGCAAGGCGGCTCTCGGCCGCGCTTGCGGAGTCACTCGCCCGGTCATCGCTGCTTCCATCACTCAAAATGAGGGATCTCAGCTCAAGTCTCAGATTCGCAAGATTAAGGATGATGTTGAAAAGCTTTTGATGTGATCTCGAATCTTTTCTCACTTACTGTTATTACTTCTTCGTTATCTGGTGTATTTAACATTGTTATGTTTGTGTGAGCCTGCATACAACTTGTTAACATTGCTGTTTTCATTTGATAAAGGCAGAGTGTGCTTAGTCTTGTTAGTTTCATCTCGGAGTTGAAGTTTGATGCATATTCGTAGGTTCTTGAACCTTGCCCGACTACAACCTACATGAAATGTTGGATAGGAGGGTGTCCCTTTCTTCCTTGCACTTGGTTGTAAAGGGCGCAAGATGGTTGTGGGGCGAGGCTGGTGGTTGAGCACGGCTCTTCTCGGTTTTGGCGCTGTATTTGCGTATTTCATGCAAAACGGTGGCGCCGGGAACTTGCCTCTTCATGCCGAGGGAATTGTAGAGCCGCGATTTGACAAGGTCCGCGATGTATTCAGGTTGGCGAGACCTCGTTGTGCTTTGTAATATGTGAAGTTTTCTATCCCATTTGATCGAATTGAGCTTTCAGACAGAACTTTGTGGACGGATGGGAGCGAGGGGGTGCTTCCTTTGCTGTGTTCGTGGAAGGAAAGAAGGTCGTGGACATCTGGGGAGGATATGCAGACCGAGCAGCCATGAGGAAGTGGAATGAAGTGGGTGGTGGGGAGGGAGGCTTGGCTTGTTACCTTATCTTCTAGGATACCATCGCTGTTGTCTTCTCCACGACGAAGGGAGTGGCAGCCGTGGCAGTCGCTCTTCTTGTTGACCGCGGGCTTCTCAGCTACGACGACTTGGTTGTCAAGCATTGGCCTGAATTCGGCCAGCATGGAAAGGGCAACGTCACTGTTCAGGTACGAATACAGTCAAAAAGGCACACGGGAAAGTTTTGCCTTGACGAACTGTGGTGGGTAAACATTCAAGTTCCTCTTCCAGTGACAGGCAAGCTTGTTTTGATTAAAGAGTCCCTAGCAATTTAAGACTCACACTCTGATAAGGCTGCTGTTGAAGTAAGCGAAGTTGCTTATGGCGATCGATGAAAGCGAGGTATTTTCTAACTTATAATGAGAATGGGGGGGGGGGGGCAATAAGCGTGTTTTGGTTTAACCCAACGCTGGACGAAGTCCGGTGCACTACTTCAGGCCTGGAGGATAGGGGGGGGGGGGGGGGGGGGGCGGTACAAAATCAAAAGATTTATTATTTCTGTCAGAAATGACATTTTCTGACACTGACTCAACCCTCTTTCTGCTTAGACCGAAGGCTACATCCTCATGACAGATGATGCTGTCTCACATGGCGGGAGTTCCCTTCTTGGATGGCGAGGTGAGCGTGGAAGAAGCTTCTTCCCCGGAGATCATCGGCCGTCGCCTGGCAGAGCAGAAGCCATGCTGGCCCCCCGGCACTGCCAGCGGCTATCATGTGTACACTTACGGATGGCTGGTCGACCAACTCATCCGAAGAGTCGACCCGGGCAAGAGAAGCATCGGACAGTTTGTCAAGTCAGCCACTTCTGAAATCAATACTCTTATCGCTCATACCCCTTGTGTTTTCACCTAAATTCTCTCAATCTCTCCATCCCTTTTGCTCTCTCTCCTCTCTCTACACTTTCTTTCTCGTTCTCTCTCTCTCTCTCTCTCTCTCTCTGTGTTTTGCAGGGATGAGTTGGCGACTCCATACGGAGTTGACTTCCACATTGGCCTTGCCCTCGAGCATGCCCACCGTGTGGCTCATTTGACTGCTCCTTCGGTGGGAGACCGTCTCAGTGAGATAATGACGGATTATCGAGTGGCGAAGTACTTAAAGGCACTCTTCAAGCTTCTGAGTGTACGTGCCTTCTCTTCCTTTTTCCTTCTCTCTTCACCCTTTCGCTTACTCTCGCTCTCTCTCACTCTCTTCCCTCTCTCTCTCCACTCCACTGCCTCGCTCCCCTCTTTTTCTCTCCCCACTCTCGCTTCATCTCTCTCTCTCTCTCTCGCATTCTCTCTCTCTCTCTCGATCTCTCGCTTCTTCTCTCTCTTCTCTTTCTCTCGCTTCCTCTCTCTTTCACTCTCTCTCTCTCTCTCTCTCTCTGCAGGACTCTTATCTCTCTCGTGCACTCTTCAATCTTCCTTGGCTGGATTGCGTGCACAAGATGACTGTCAACAACGGCGACTTCCATTCAATCGAGCAAGCAGCCGCCCTTGGCATTGGAAATGCTCGCTCGCTCGCCACTCTGTTCAGTCTGGTGGGTGGAGAGAGGGGTGCAAGCTATGATGTCACTCTCTTGAGCTGGGAGAGGGCCAGCTGGTTGGCTCGGCCACTCTCGCTCAGCTGCAGAGATCCACCGTCAACTCCACGGATTTAGTGATGGACCACGCTGTCGCGAAGGGCAACGGTTTCTTCATGCTCCCACTCAACAGGGCCGGGAGCAAGACTGCAATCGGACACACCGGCCATGGCTGCCAGCAGGTTCATTCTTATTCTCTCGATCTCTCTCCCCCCCTCTCCTCCCTCCCTATTCCGCTCTCTCTCTCTCTCTCTCTCTCTCTTCCCTCCATGGTAGGTCCAACTGGACGTGGCCAACCGAGTGGCCATAGCCTACACGACGAATGCTCTGAAGACTGGGCTGGCTGATTTATGCAGAACGTGGCGGCGTCTGCAGGACACTGTTTACTCTATCATCGAAGAGAAGTAGTTCATCCCTCTTCGTTTTTTCTTCCTTTCTTCAACTCAATTAGCTGAGAAGCTGCCCAAATAGCGATGGATTCGAGTGGGAATTGGGGTTATAATAAACTAAGATCACGTGAGATATTCAGAGATAAGGGTTGTGAACTGTTACAAGCTTTTTCGTCTGTTTCTTAACTTCCTGTTGACTACGGAAAATTATCGGTAATAGAACTTTGAATTCATATATATATATATATATATATATATATATATATATATATATATATAATATATATATATATATATATATATATATATATATCCTCGTATTGTTTTGAAAGCTTTCTCGTATTGAGCATTAACTTGGCTCAAAATGGATTTCAGCCGTCTCCCTCATGAATGCTGAGCTTTAGTTTTCAACATAGTCATGTTTATCTCCCGGAAATTGCATACCGTACCGTGAGGTTCCTTGCTAATGTTATATTTGCTCCTTCCGGTGAATATATTATAGACTGTATCTACATCAGTCTCTATTTTTTCTCAATATTAGTTTCTTATTAAATAGTTTTGTTTCTCTTTCATTGATTCCGCGTCTGCTATTCTTGTTTCTATTTTTGTTACTTGTCAAACTCTGGTTCCTAGTATAAAATAGTTGTCTCAATCTGGAAAGGGAAGAAGTGACATGTTTGGTGAGATGGGAGGGCCTCGTGGGATAAGACCCGCGATGGAAGAGCAGAAGGGTGCACTTGGTCATTCCTGTCACCATGGAAACAGCCACGCGAGATGGCGACTGGCTCGCGTTCTCGCCTTCTATTTTCACCCTTCTTAAATTCATTCTTATTTTTGTAATTCGTTGACGCGGTGGTTTCGAAAACATGAAATTGCTTCTGATTTCTGGTGTGTATTACGCGATCGGTTGAAAAGGCTCTAGCAACAATCGCGTGCAGCAGAAAATGAGGTACGGCATGTACATTCATAGAGAGAGAGATCGAAATATAGAATTTTCGAAGGAATCATTTAAAAAAAATTTTTGACAGTCATATCGATTCGAAGCCACCACGACAATCTGGAATGTATGCTGAAGATGACGAGGACGAAGGAGAAGAGGACAGCAGACGCGAAGAGAGAGATGTGGGGGAAGTGAGAGACGACAGAGAAGTAGACACAAGAGGAGTACAAGAGCCACCTGAAGAGACGGCAGACATGCAGAGGAGCGAATCTGTTATTACCCGTGCTGCTAGCAGAATCGTCCATGGAAATATATTCGTAGCCTTAGGGGATTTGGCGGCCGAAAAGAACGAAGATCTTGAGATTTCCAAAGGAGAGCGGCTGCGCATTCTTGAAACCAGGTCAGAGAAGTCAAGGGAAAGAGAGTTTAAAATGTGTTTGCATGAATTCCCTAATGATACAGACAAAGGAGTGAAACATTGTAAGCCAGACTGCAAAGTAATCTTCTGTTGTGGAGACCAGATGGATGGTGGTTTGCCGAGAGGCTGAGTGGAAACGGAGAAAGAGGACTCGTTCCTCGGACATTCCTCGCCCACCACACTCCTCCAGGCCCCTCTGCTCACTCTCCAGCTCAGTCTGCCATACTCTCTCTTGCAGATGCTCAGCGCAGAGGTTTTCATTATCTTCTCTCTCTCTCTCTCTCTCTCTCTCTCTCTCTTTCTCTCTCTCTCTCTCTCTCTCTCTCTCTCTCTCTCTCTCTCTCTCTCTCTCTCTCTCTCTCTCTCTCTCTCTCTCTCTCGTCCTTCCTCGCTTCTCTCTAGACTCTCACGTCTCGCTCGGTTGCCACCTCACTCCGCGTCTTTCTGAGTCGAATCTTGCGTTCCACGACCTTCATTGGAATCACGGAGGATGCATGGTTCGTCTCTTTACACCGTTTTATCACTTCCATCTCGTCTTCACCCGTCGTTCTCTCTCTCTCTCTCCTCTCGCTCTCCATTCCTATCGCTACTCTCTCTCTCTCTATCCTCCCTCCCCGTCTCTCTCCTTCTCTCTCTCTCTCTCTCTCTCTCTCTCTCTCCTCTTCAGCTTCGGAAGACAGAAGTGCGGGTGAGCAAGTTGATTCGCCTCGTTAGTGTAGAGGGTGCCGAGCAGTCTCCCTCATCAGCCTCAGCCCTTCTTCGAATCTGTCTCTTTGATAGGACTCGCAGCACTGGCCGCCAGATTGTAATCAGTCTCTCTCTCTCTCTCTGTCTTTCTCTCTCTCTCTCTCTTTCTCACTTTCTTTCTCGATTATTCCTTCTCTATCATCTCTGCCTTTATGATGTCTAATGTTTTTAGGTCAGCAATGTACATACAGTTCGCCCAAAATTGAGCGGAAAGCGATGGCTTTTTTCAACGAAGGTAATGAAAGATGAATAGGAAATAAAGAATGGATGATGGAATGGACTGAACTTGAAGAGAGATTCATCCGATCCCTTCGCTCTTGGCTTCGAGCAGTTTCTTCTTCGTTCCAATTACAGACAAGCAGATGTGCATCTTGTTATGGAACTCTCTCTTCTAATCAAAGAATCCGTCAGTCACTCCTCTTTGTCCATTGTGGTTGCTTCCCTTCTTTCAAGGGTTCACTCCAAGAAACGAGTCTTGGCTTCGTTGAAATGTCACTTCTCAATGGAGAAGGCAAGACTCTTCTCATCAACAAGTTAGTCACTACAGTAACCCTCCCTCTGTCTCTGCTCTCTCTCTCTCTCTCTCTCATTCCATCTCTCTCTGTCTTTCTCTCTCTCCATCCCTTGCTTCCACTCTCTCTCTCTCGTTTGTCCATTGCTTCTTCTGTCTCTTCAGGACTTATTCGGAGACAGTCGTGAACGGTTCCTTGTTTGGAGATGAAGCGAATATATCCAGGAGAGATGTAAATGGTGGGTACGGGGAGGGGGGAGGGGGGGGGGGGAGTTGGTAGCCATAGTGATAAAGTGACTTCTCCTAGCCAAGCCGATCGTTCTCTCCTTCCAAGTGCGCGATCCGCCCACTTCTTCTCTTCATCAAATCGAGTCAGCCCTTGATGATACATAGGAAAATGTAAATAAGGACTATAATTTAAACGGTTGTGTCTTGTAACTAGAAATAGGATACAAATCGTAAAGAGAGATGGTAGTGGAATAGAAAAGAGTAGTCTTTTAGTTCCCTGCCGGATGTTCTTACTATCAACTCCCTCCACATCCCAGTTATCTTCTATTTCCGACGCCATGCCGGCAAAGCGCTTCTTCTTAATCGATCCGACCCTTCTTCATCAGGTAGATTGAGAGATGGAAAGAGTGTTGGGGGAAGAGGGCCGAAATAGTAAGGAAGAGGGAGTAGGTTCACAGAAGGACGAATAAAGGAATTGCCAGAGAAGGCGTTGGTCAACATTCTTGTATTCTGCAGAACTGGTGAACGATCTCGTCCTCGCACTGTTTCCATCAGTCGCGGATGACTGTGAACTTCTGGATCTCTTTTCTGTCATCTGGGAGCATCAGCACAATTTGCTCAAAAATGTTCGTTTAAAAGCAAAGACAGTAAAGACATTATTGCTTCGACTTTGAGATGGGAAAAGAGGCCCTCTCCGCTCGCTTCCGCGAGCTTTTCTGCTCACTTGGTCTCTGCATTCTTGCACGTCCTCTCCCTCCCTTCTCGTGGACGCTTCACAACCAACAAAGGAACTCCCGGTGACCGCTTCATCCTTACTATCGAATAATATTCTTCTCTTTCCAGTACGGAGCTGCTCTCGACCCTCCGAGAAGCCTTCGCATCGACAGAGGGACCGATCCGCTTCATCAGCTCGGCCTGCGAAGCAACTCCAATCAGACCCGCCCGTCTTTGCTTCGACCTCACTTCCCAGCATGCCATCGACTAAATGTCCCTGCCCTGCTACTATCATATCAGTATATTTGCCAATACGTTTCCACCACCTCCTACTGTCATGTACATGCAAAAGCTCAACTCTTAAAATTGTATGCCGATACGGCTTCATTAATGACGTAAGTGCATAAATATATAGAACAATTTAGACAGGCAAATCACAACGGGACAAACTGCTAATACACAAACATAAAATGACGTAATATTCGCACGTTGACTACCAATACTAGTTGCTAAACTCAAAGCAGGGTTCCCCATACTGGTCAAAGGTTAGACGAACTCCGCCAATGGAATGGGCGCTCATCATGTCAATAACTGCGCTGACCTTGGAAGACCTCTCGCTGCTCTTCTTCATGTCGTCAATCTGAGTGGAGAGAACGAGGAACTTCTCCTTCCAGGAACGGCTCTCCAGTCGGAGGCGGTTATTCTCCTCTTCCAGCTCCCGCACTCTTGCAGCCAGAATGCGGGTCTCTTGCTTCTTCTGCTCCCGGTAGTTCTTCGCGTACACCGCCATCTTCGAATTGGAATTAGACCCCGACGGTCTGCCTCTTCTTTGCTTCCGCTGTCCAATCTTGGAAGGGGACGGTTTCAGCGTCTCACGCTTCACTTCAGCCGTCTTCTGGTCTCTGGGAGGTGACTGCTCTGCCGATTCCAGCACCGACGGGACGGTTCCTGAAGGGAAGGAACAAATAGAATTTGCAATTTCAACATCACTAATGAAGTCCACTACAGCGTTATAAACTGGAAATGAGTCTACAAAAAGATCACCTGTTGGAAACTGAGCACACGCAATTTCATCACTGGAAATGCTGCTCACAACGGGACTAAGCACAGCCAAAGGATATGCAACCCGCTCACCACTTGAAGAAGGCTCGAAGTCAAAGTCGCCATCGGGAGTTTCCAAAGAGGACGAACGGCCAGTGTCACTTTCAGAGTTGAAATCGCTGAGGAATTCAGATCTGGTCGGAGAGCCAGGCAGGAACTCATCCAGGAGCGCCTGCTCGTAGTGCGGGGAGTAAAAGAGAACAGGATCGCACTCCCCGTCAAGAACGATTTGGGAGAAGAGCGGCATTCCAGCCACGGCTCACACTCAACAGATCTGAAATTTGTCGCCATCATTCAGGTTCTCTGGCAACACGAAAGAACGGAATCACAGAGCACCCACACGGCACGAATGCACCAGCGACAATGCAAGGCTCTCAGTCTTCACTCGCTCCGCCCTTCACTTTCGAAACTATTACATAACTGCCGCAACGCGCACATGTCCATTGGCTATCCTGCACATCCAAACATTTCAAATTGTATACGGTACTCTTATCCGAGAGCTTCCCATTTTGTGTCCTTTCGACTGCTTGGACGAATAATTAATGAAAACCAACACAATTAAATAGT
Organism: Allodiplogaster sudhausi; assembly: GCA_945643635.1. Classification (NCBI taxonomy): domain Eukaryota; kingdom Metazoa; phylum Nematoda; class Chromadorea; order Rhabditida; family Diplogasteridae; genus Allodiplogaster; species Allodiplogaster sudhausi. The sequence goes on from CALZFC010000005.1 coordinate 5,762,715, forward strand.
ATGATGAACTTTGAAGCTTATTTTAATAACAAGTTGTTTAAACGTTTATTTCAACAGCAGCAAATGAAATCTTTTTACAATGACAAAATATAGCAGAGAAGAAATAAACAAGATATTTAAGGCGACAAGAGCGACAGCAGAGAGGAGCAGAAAGGGATAAGGAGAGAGATGAAGAGAGGAGAGAGCCGATGGGCAGGGTTGCATTTTTCCCCAGAGCAGAAGCAGTGGGTTCCTTCATATTGAACGGGGATGGAGACTTCTTGCAACCTGACTCCCATGTCCATGTCGACCCAAGAGCATTGGTCGCGAGTGAAGGGAGACACCCCAGCACAGCCACGCACTTCGAACCATTCATCTGACAGAGGCACTCTCCCTACTCTACCCTGCTCATTCCACTCCACGAACCGCCAAGGTATCCATCGTATTTAGTGCACACCGAACCACTGCATGTTGTAGTCGCCGTTGAAGAGCAGCTACCAGTGCTTCCAACTCTCTGGCATTCCACACATGATTTCTCTACAAAGAGAGAGACAGAGATCGAGAAAGAGAGGGAGATGGAGGAAGGGAGAGCGGGAGAGAGAGAAAAAGAGAGAGAGAGAGCGCACGAGGGGAAAGAGGGAGGAAGAGAGAGAGAGAGAGAGAGAGAGAGAGAGGAATAGACGGAGAGAGCGAGGGGAAGATAAGTAGAGAGCGAGGGAAAAAGAGAGAGAAGTATAGAGGGACAGAAGAATATATATATATATATATATATATATATATATATATATATATAGAGAGAGAGAGAGAGAGAGAGAGAGAGAGAGCGAGTGAGGAAGAGAGAGAGAGAGAGAGAGAGCGCGAGAGAGAGAGAGAGAAGAAAAAGAGTGAGAGAGGAAGGCGGACCGAAATGGACAGCTTGACTAACTAGGAATCTGATTGCATTTCCATGTTGTAAAGAGTCTACCATTGTTGAAGAAATCTTCGTTTGACTGGAACGCGTTGTTACAGCCTGACGTGGAGCAAAGTAGGAAGAGGCTCTGCAAGAACGAGACAAGTTATTTTATGTTTTGAAAGGTTGACAACTATCATTTAGTTTTCGTTTGAGTACTCAATAAAAAGTATTTGTTCAAGACGGTGGCATCTTCATTGCCGTTTCTGCTCGCTTTAAAGTCGGTTGCGCTAAGTACTTCGAACTCTCCTTGCAACAACAAACTACTAGGCATGATCCTCAGCCACGCTTTAAAAAGTGAGGCCTTTTCCCAAAGAAAGGCTAGACTTGGAACAAGACCTTGCCCTCGGCTGAGCCAGGAGGGTCACCCGGATATTTGACAGTGACGTTGCCGTTGGGAGTTCCATAGCTACAAGTTTCGCTAGCCATCGTCCGTGTAACATTGCTGTCGAACGTGAGGAAGTCGGAGTAGCAACCACGGACGAAAGCCATTTGCCCCTCTCAATAGTAATTGGTAAAAAAAAGAGCAACAGAAAACTGATCTGCCAATGTACAATGTAGCAAAATGAGAACTGACGGAATGGGAAAGCGTAGACCATGCAGGAGCTGGAAGGGCAGTTCAGCTTGTCAGTACTTTTAAGAACTGTGGGATTGTCGCCACACGCGTCGTTGAAATCGAGTCCCTTCGGCCTTGTCGGGAAGGAAGTAGCGGCCCAGTTATCCCTCAATCTCTGAGGCGCACGTCCAACACTCGTCGTCATCTGCCGAGTGGCCAAGAGCAGCCAGACAGCCAAGGACGAGCAGCCGGAGCATCTCCAGAGAGGATGGCCTCCCCTCCCCTCCCTCCTCCTTATGAACACTGCTCTTCTTTGTCTCCCACTCATCCCTTGTTTGAACTTAGTCACCCCAACTCTTCTCTTTATCATCCAAACGATTCATCACACAACAAGCATCAGTAACAACTGTAAGAATCCTTATTTAGACACTCGGGGAGGGATTCTCGGCTTTCCTTTTCACCCGTTTCGCGAAGGTTTGGGAGACGAGAAGAGGGAAGACGAGGGAAGCATCGGAATGCACTTTGACAGACTTGGCAGAGGGTCTGATCTTGCCCCAGCTCACTGCCTCGTCAGGAGAAGCACCCGAGTCAGAGCCATCGAATTCCTGCAAGAATAAGACAATTCATCTTCTTGCAACTTTATTCCCGCATTCGCAGGGTCGGTTAGCTGACTTCTCTCTTGCGAAATATGAGGGTATTTGCACGTAGTTCTGATTCATGAGAAATTACTCAAAGAAGGAAAGCACGACGGGAGAAATAAAAGGCGAAATGATAAGACAGAACAATCAAAAAAGATGAATCAGGTAAAGGAAGAACGCGTGGGCTCGAAAGGAAAGGAGAGAAAGTAGAGAGAGAGAGAGAGAGAGAGAGAGAGAGAGAGATAGAGAGAGAGAAGCGTGCGAGACAGAGAGAGAGAGAGAGAGAGAGAGAGAGAGAGAGAGCGAGGAGAGATCGAGAAGCTTGAGAGGCGAAAGAGAATGATAAAGAGAGAGAGGGAGAGAGAGAAAAAGAGAAAGAGAGAGAGAGAGAGAGAGAGAGAGAGAGAGAGAGAGAAGTGAAGACATGTTGGGAACTGAAAAAAGGAAGATGCAGAATCAGCTAGCAGCCTTTATGATCATCAAATAAATCGGCACGAGGTAGGAAGTGAATAAGCCTGTAAACCCTCTCAATAGAGATTGAGGAGAACTGCGAACAAGTTTACAAAAGGTATCTTATGTTTCTATCTCCCACCCTCCCACTCTCCTTTTTCTCCTCTCTCATTCCATCTCTGCTTTCTCCTCCGTCTCACTCTCCTCTCCAACTCTTTCTCTTTATCGCCTCTCTTTCATTCTCCTCTCTCTCCCCCTTATCTCTCTCCTCTCTCTCTCTCTCTCTCTCTCTCTCTTTCTCTCTCTCCTCTCTCAAGAGAATCTAACCATTCCGGTGTTGATATAGACGGTGAAGTCGGACCCGTTCCGCATGAGATTGGCATTGTTAATGTGGTGCTTCACCACTCCCCCTCCCAGAATGAGCACGGCGGTCTTCGCTGACTTCACTGCCAGGGTGTTGATGTGGCGCACATCCTCAAGTAGATCTCCTCTGCCTTCATTCCTCACAAGCTTGCTCCTCAGGTAACCTCAACAATATCGATTCGAAGTGGATTGTCTGAGTTCTTGACGGAGTGGAAATAGAGCATGTCCCCGAGGGAGCCATCGGTCAGAGCCGGGCAAAAGATGGGGATTCCGTGCACTGCAGCCCAGTACAACACAGATGACTTGTCATTTATCTCCATCCCTAATCTGCAAACAAATTGAGTCTTTTTAAATGAAAAAGTAAGAACATGACAGATTTCGTGACCAGTAACTATAGGAAACATTACAGCAATAGCCTCTCTTGCTCCACCGTCTATCCCAGCTAGGAATGCAATCACACCCTTGCCTCTTTTCTGTCTCTCTCTCTCTCTCTCTCTCTCTTTCTACCTTCGAATGAGTTTGCTTGGAGTCCAATTGCAACCTTGCCGTTGTTCCTCCAGACACTTGTCCAGAATGGGATACAGCCAGTCCTCGAATGCACAATAGTTTGAGTTGGGAATGAGCACGTTCCCTGCCCGATTCAACCCTCTCCTCCTTAAGGGTATTAAATTACAATGAGCCATCAAGAAGATGAAATGAACCTGAGATCAGCGCCATCTAAAGAGAACTCGCCAAGGAAGGAGGGACGGAGACACTTGATCAAGTCTTCTTCCACCCCTCCAGCACTTGTCACTATACAATCCACGAGGTCGTGTTCAACAATGAACCGCAATACCTCAACAAATGAAGACCACGACAGTTGTTCGGGAAATCAAATTAAGTGATTTCAATGTGTTTTTCCAGAAAACAAAAGTGAAGATAATTTAAGAACGTACATCTCGAATGCCGCTGCTGATAAGATTGGATGTATATCCGAGGAAGAGAGTGCAACCCGTGCGGCGTCTGCCAGGAGGATAAGGAAGACTCTGCTCCCCCTCGGGAATCTTCTCTCTCTCTTCCAATGCCGCTTCAACCTGATGGGGAAAATGGATGGTCTGCATAATCACTAATCGGCAGGCTGACTGGTGATGAAAAAAATGGCGGCAGACCTGTTGGATGGCCCTCGCCAGGTTCGTTGCCTGCAGTCCCGTTGTGGCGTAAGAGGAGAGCAGCCTCTCGAGGTGGACGCCTTCGTTGAAGTCGTAGCCATGGATCTCAGGAATGCCTGCTGGTACTTCTTCAGAGGGGATGAGCACGATTGACTGGACATCATCCATCTCAGGTTTCTCCGCGTCCCCACTGATCCTCATTCCATGCCGTATTACTACTCACTCAAAGTGTACAAACACGGTAAAATGCATGTCATATTAACATCTCACACAAGTAACAGGTAAGCTTGGCATTCTCAAATTTTATTCTCTCATAGTAACTATTTTCAGAGAATGGAATGTACAAGTGAATGAATATTTCTCTGTCGGAAAACAAAAGAAGCAAACTTCAATATTATTTAGGAGGTTTGAAAGAATTTTTCTTCTCCCTCAAAATGCTGATAACTTGGGCGGGTTGACTAGCTCCAGTGAACCGAGTGATGGAGGGTTCTAACACTCGCATGAAGGGGTTCGTTGCTTTTTCTTCCGCGAGAGACGAAGGAACAGTCGGAATTCCCTTCGCATTCTGCTCACGAGACCACTTCAGCTTCTCTGCTATCTTCTGAACTAATAAACAAAAATGACAAAATGAAACGTATTGTAACGTATGTATGTATGTATGTATGTATGTATGTATGTATGTATGTATGTATGTATATGTACATGCACGCATGCAATGCACGTAGTGAGTGCGAATAAAGAGCAGAATAAAGAATGATCAGCGTTGTTCTCATTCGTTGTCTCTAACAAAATAAAATAATTTTTGAGCACATAAATATTCTGGGTGCTATCCTAGTTGGGGGGGTCAAAATATTGTCATTTTTCAATGTACTCCAAATCGTGCACAGAAGGGTTTTAGGCCATGGGGAACACGTATATAATGTTCAATTTGCATAAGTTTTTCATTTAACAAAGTTATAGTACTTCACATTATTTTCCTACTTTTCATCTAAACTGCTGGACTAAGGAGCTGTCAGAGCTGCCAAACACCAATATAGTGTCAATTCAGCATTAGTGAATATAGATGTTGCGAAAAGAACGTAATATTCGAATTTAGCAGCTCTGAAAACCTATAGAGGAGCATTTTAGCTGAAAACGAGTAAAACTGGCGTTAAGCGAAAGTGCTATAACTTTGTTAAATGACAAAATAACACAAAACGAACATTATATTAGTGTTCCCCATGGCCTAAAACTCCTCTGTGCACGATTTTGGGTCGATTTGAAAAAAAAAATTTTTTTTTTGACCCCCCCAACTAGGATAACACCATATTCTGTCCCAGCCAAGAAATAAGAACTCCTACGGGCGTGATAGAAAGTGAAAATTGACCGCATTATCAGGCTCAACGTGAGCAGCAAAGAGGTTGGAAGTGGTGTACTCGTGGCCGGGATAAACGAGGGTCGAGGATGGCAGCGAAGCCAATTTCACGTTCAGATTCTCGTGCATTTCCGATCCATTCCCTGAAACAATTTTATGAAAATAATTTTTCCCTTCAGCATAATAAAGATAATTACGAGAACGGAATGAAAAGCAGCCTGCCTTCGAAGAACTTTCCACAGCCAGCAATGAAGAGAGTGTCTCCGGAGAAGAGAACTTTGTCCTCCCCGCAAGAGATGAAGTAGCAGACGGCCACGCGTGTGGCAGGGAGTATGCACACAACGAACCTCAAGGGAGAAGCTCAGATCGGAGACAAAGAACAGGAAGACACCTCCATGCCGGCGAGTTCGAGAGTGTCTTCGTGAGCAGTGAGGTTATGCAGACGGAGACGGAGGGGAGAAGACGATGCAACTCCTCGTTGCCACCCGCATGGTCCCAGTGGTGGTGAGTGACAAGTGCAGACACCACCCTGAGCTTCTCCTTGGCAGCCTCGGCCAAGAGCTTGGCCGGCTCGACAGGATCCACTGCCAGAGCAGACCCTCCCCCTCCATACCAGATACATGTAGTTGTCTTCCAGAGCACGCACGGGCAACACCCGCAGCATGCGACTCATTCCTCCTGTCTCCCATCCTCTACACACACAACTTTCCATTCAATTGGTATCAAGTGGCTCGAACCCTTTCCGACGAAAGAAACTCCAACGATCACAGGAAATTGTATTACAGAACTTGTACTCTGGCTATTTACAGATAAAATGGAGCAAATAGAAAAAGGATGAGAATGCATTCACAAGGCTGGAGGGATGAGATCGCGTTCTACAATGAAAAGCATGTCAGAAAGGGTCTGGTGGAGAGGCAACTCAGCCGCCCGCTCACTCATGGGACGGACTCCCCCCGGAGGAGGAAACGAGAAACGAGGACCGAAGTTCAGTCGGACTGTCGCCTGCCAAAGAATCATTCCTGTCTCAACACAGCTTACAAACAGTCCTCATTCTCTCTCTCTCTCTCTTTCCTTTCCTTCTTTCTCTCAAACCTCTGCTCTGCTCTCTCTCTTTCTCCCTCTCTATTTCCTTTCCTTCTTTCTCTCAAACCTCTCCTCTCTCTCTATCTCTCTCTCTCTTTCCTTCTTTCTCTCAAACTTCTCCTCTGATCTTTCTCTCTTTCTCTCTCTTTCCTTTCCTTCTTTCTCTCAAACCTCTGCTCTGCTCTCCTTTCTCTCTCCTCCTTTCTCTCGAACCGCTCCTCTACTCTCCGCACTCTCTCTCTCAATCTTTTCTTTCGTCTCTTTATATTCTTCCAATAACTAAAGTTTCAAACCTGATGAAAGATTGAAACCGCTGGGTAATAAAAGCCGGCATAAATATCTTCGAAAGCCACTCCGCAGGACTTGCCATTCCGAAAAAATTCAATCTGAAATAATGAACGCTGATTTGGTTACAGAAAGACTTTAGATAAACATTGCCAATTCTCTGACTTTGCTTCCGGGAAGGGGCTCGAGCTTCTTCAGAGCTTCCGCAGCATCTTCATTCGCTTCGAAAAAGAAGGTGTTCTTGAACTTAATGACTGGACAATCTTTGCCGGAGGGAGGCAGCACCACTTGCTTCCCTTTCGACAAGCTGATCAGACAGCCAAGTACATCTCCTTCCTCAAGAAACCATTTTCCCTCTTTCTCAATCAACAACTCTCCTTCAATAAAAAAAATCATCGTTCACATTGTATATAATAAGTAGGCCAACTGAAATAAATAAGAAAGTATATGGGGAACCTTGAAACCCGGCCGTGCGTAAGTCTTGCCATGAGCATTGTGGAACTTCGTTCCATTCAAAGACCGCCAACCGTAGGAAAACTTGTTGTATCCAACACAAGCTTGAGTCACAGCTAAAGAGAAAGAATGCTTATACTGTATCTAAATCTTCTTCCCGTTTCTCCCAGTATTATTAATCATATGGCCTAACCCATAACATACAGCAAACAAATATAATGTGCATATATATATATATATATATATATATATATATATATCTATATATATATATATATATATATATCTTTATATATTTATATATAAATGTTTCAGAAACATACCGTATTTTTGACTCCATCCAATGCGAATGTGAGAGCCGGGTGGTTGACGGACGAAGTTAACTTCGAAGTAAAAAGAGCCGGAAGCAACGGAATGAGAAGCCCGAGCGAGGCAATAGCCGTCGTGGCCAGTCAGGGTCAACTCGTCTTCGCTCAGCTTCAGCTGAAGCATTCGTTCTTACAATTCATAGATTCTAATCACAACCAAAGAAAGGGTTGCATAGTGGCCTCAAACCATTGCATGAATCATGTCTTATAAAGAACACACAAACCTGGTAAGCTCGATCATTGGGAGAGATGGTCACAAGATTCTGAGTTGCAACTCGGTAAGAATGACCTGAAATGGCCCGCGCTTGGGAAGGCTCTTCTTCATCCTTGATTGGCCTGCAAATTATTCCATGAATCAAATGGAACTAAAACAATACTACTCCTCCAGCAACAAAAAAACCATCCAGAATAAAATAAATATTGCATGTTTGGAAAACAGAAGAGTGACTACCGTTCATAGACGTTGTAATCTTTCTCAATGATGTAGTAATGATATCCTTCCTTGTTGAAAGGGATATCCACGAGTCCCGAGGACCCAGTCAATCGCGCTGAAGAATAATCTGCTGTGCTGAAAGTGAAATACTTAACGGAGATTACATCTTGCGCCCTTGACATTGTAAACATGAAGATCACTAACAATTTGAGTTTCTTACTCGAGGAGTATGCATTCCCATCGTCTTTCTTCCTCTTGGAAGCTCCTCTTGTCTTAGGGCCTCCATCGCCTTCATCTCCTTTCTCCAAGCTTTGAGCGTGAAGGAGAGTGGAAGTCAAATTCCCAGTCCCTGATGTCTTCTTTCCTATCTGAACAAATATTCTTTTACCTTGTCGCCTTTAGAAACCATCCATATAATTCGTCCTAACTAGGATAATAAGGAAATCAAGAAATGGTACATGTGTGGCACGGAAATAAATAAATAAATAAAGGGATTAAAACCTGCTTGACAGCTTCATGAATTGGCCCAATCAATCGCAAATCGGATTCGACAAGAGCAAAGCTATTCGCGTCACTGGGATCCACCTGAACAGCAATAGAATTGCAAGTAAGTGGAAGATCCAACAGAGAAATCATTGCATGAATATAAACCAAGAACTAAAAAAACCTCAAAAATGATTACCCGGAAGAGATCGACTTCCTTGCTGAGAGTCTTGTGAACTGTTGCATGCCAAGTATTCTTTATCCGACGAGGCATGGAAGTCAAATGTTCCCAGTTCTTAATGCAGTACGGTATAATGCTCTTCTCGATGTTGAAGTACTTGGGGAAGAAGAGGGCTGCTCATCTGCGAAGGAACGACAGTGCTCCGCCGTGAGATTCGCAAGCACAGTCACGCACATATGAATGAAGTCTGCAATGGACAGGCAACCAGATCAAATCATTTCTGGGGACCTGCCAAGAACATAGTCGTAGCCATAAAATTACTTAAAATGGATAATTGAACGCCAAAAATGCGAACTCCGTGCAATCTATATAAACTTATTTTCCATTAAAAAAAAACTAACTTGCTTGTTTCGGCACCCACGATTCCTTCTTCGTAGGGCTGCAGTCCTTGCAGTGGAATTGATAACATATCATAAAGGGAAGCCCATAGCTACAACAAAAACAAATTTATAAACACATTCAGATACTTATTCCAGCTCAAACGAAAGCGATTCAATGAGAATGTTAATGAAGCCAATGTAAGATTGCACTCTTATTCGGAATATAACTGACAATCCTTGAAGATCTTTTAAACAACTCCCGTGGAACCACTTGGAACAGGACTGGCAAAAGAGCTCAAGAGTTCCGATTTGCCGCGCGCCTTCACTGAAAAAACACATTAGCATAACTTCAGATCGGAAAATGGAACCTACCAGTAGCAAACGATGTTGTTGACATCGGCAGCAGAAGCCTTTCTGTGCCCGCGATCCTTTGGCGGTCTCATTTCGACACAAATCCAATGTTGGAAACACCCACTTCCCCGTCCCTCGATCAAGCAGCACAGGAATTTTAAAGGGGGCCCACGTATGCTGAATAGGGGGCCACACCGGGGTGCGACCACGCCGTGGCCCCTCATTCCGCACTCGCGCAGCCACCCTTTACCCAAGCAACCTCGCCGTGGCCCCTGATTCTGCTTGTGGTGGCCACTAATGCTTTTTGACGTTGAAATGGGGCCACAAGGGGGTTTATCTAGTGTAAAAGTACGGTTGTTTTCCGATGTTTTTAAAAACGAGAAGGACGCTGCACTAAAATATTACTCGCCATGGACTTTTTGCATGTGCTGTTCATTATGTATTTTAGCTTCTGACTTAATTAGTTTGTTTTTCATGGTTTGCGATGGCTTGCAAACGAAAATGCGACTACAGGATGGGATCGAGGCGGCCCAACTGCAATTAGTCGCGTAACTTTAACAGGTCAGCGCTGTTTTGTTTACTTTAAGTTCGCTGCGATGATTTTTTTGAAGACGGTGCTGCACCTTGCGAGATCGAGCGCGACCTGTTCCGCGGCGAGAGAGACACTGAAGATGGGGACAGCGATGGATGTTTTGGAAGAAGACTACGGCGTGTCGTTCGCACGAGGTCAACTGCTCCAGTAATGATTTTTTTTAAACTTCAAAGCTACTCTTCCAGTGTGCGGTGATGAGCGACTGGTATCTGCGCAGGCTGGATGGGACAGGCAGGGAGGCCATTCTTCCCCAAGAAGTGCAGTGTTGGACAAGACTTGCGATCTTTCCTTGCCGCCGAGATAGATAACGCCCCCTTGCCCGTTCATTTTCCGCATGTTAGGATTCCCGTTTTGATTGTCATGTGATTCTGGTAACTAGAAGAATAAATGTACTTGTCAAGTGATGAAAGCAGGCACGAGAAAAGCAATGAATAAGGGGCAGCGAACGGTATGATAAGGGGCCCGGATGAGCTGGATAGGGGGCCCAGGTATGTGGAAAAGGGGGCGCTACAACGGAGAATAAGGGGCCCCTGTTCGTTGTATAAGTGGCCACGACGTAGTCTTTCGGGAGCTTACGCGCTTGATCAGGGGCCCCGGCTAGCAGAATGAGGGGCCCACGCCGGGTGGATTAGGGGCCAAAATGGGTTCTCTCTTGGCCGCTAAAAATCGCACGTCGTGGCCCCTTATTCCCCATGCATGGGCCCCCTTTAAAATTCCTGTGAGATCACGGAGGGTACCCGCCCTTAAAAAATTCCGGAAATTTGACACAGCGAATACAGTATTTTCCGCGTTGCGCCCGTTCCATGCGTCGCGGCAAGGCACAGCATACAGCTCGCCTCCAAATGCATCGATCGAAGTGATTTAAACTCCTGTGCCACTTTGGCCCCTTCCTTTGGGTTCTTCTCTTCTCTCTTACCTTACAATGTAATAAACAATAGAATTACCAACAAGGACTTTATTGAAAGTCGCACGGATAAGTATTCAATCAATACAAGTAGAAAACAATAGCACAGTTCAAAGAATAAGCATCAAGAACGGGAAACAGTTCAGCACATCAGATTTGTAGAGGAGTGAACATGAGAACGCAGAAGAGGGGGCAGAGCGATGACAGCGAGCAGAGGGCGATACAACGACAAGGCCAAATCCAGCAAGGCTGCTCTAAATGACACGAGAAACTACCAAGAAAGAAGCCAGCAGAGCCTCCACCCTGGCTAGTGATTCTGATGCATCTCTCTATTTTTCGCTTCTGTGAATAGCATATATGTCCTTCACGATCCGGTGCCTTTTGCGATCTCATGTGAATTTCTCTTTCATTAGCTTTTATTTCCTTCATATGAAACATTCCTTTCACTGTCCCCCAAATTCTGTGAATAGCCTATATATCCTTCACTATCTGGTGCCTTTTGTGATCTCATGTGAATTGCTTTTATTTCCTTCATAGAAAATATTCCTTTCACTGCAAATTCTCCCACATTCTGTGAATAGCCAAAATGCCCTTCATTATCCGGTGCCTCGTGCGATCTCATGTGAATTTCTCTTTTATTTTCGTTGATGCGACATTGAGCACCACTTTCTTGTTATTTTGCACATGTTCTGCTTTTCGTTTTGAATGCCAATGATGCTGGTAACTAGGAGAATAAAATTACATGACAAATGAAGAAAGCAGCAACGATAAGCAATATAAGGGGCCACGAACTGTAGAATGAGTGGCCCTGATGAACAGGATAGGGGGCCCAAGTATGTGGAAAAGGGGGCCCGACAACGGAGAATAAGGGGCCCCTGCTCGTTGTATAAGTAGCCACGACGCGCTCTTTCGGGAGCTTAGGTGCTTGATCAGGGGCCCCGACAAGCGGAATAAGGGGCCCACGCTGGGTCGATAAGGGGCCAAAACAGCTGCTCGGGTGGCCACTAATTTTTCCACGTCGTGGCCCCTTATTCAGCATACGTGGGCCCCCTTTAAAATTCCTGTGAAGCTCTAATGATTTTGAAGTCCCACTCCAAATTGCGATCTGGTAAATCTCGGCGAAAATCTCGACCAATCTAATTCACAACTACACTCGTTCACCATAACGAACATGGATACCCCCGTGGCAGATGAATGAACCTCCTTGTAATAGACGCCACAATAAAACATGACCAGTGAATATGTTGGTGAGGCTGTTCGAGAGTTGTATGTTCGGCATTTGTAACGTTACGGAATGAAAATTTGGAAGAGCGGTGAGACTTTTCGTCTACTTTAATATTGTATGCATTCCTGTATGCATGTATATTTATATTGACCCATATACAATTCATTAGATGTAATTACCAAGCTGACAGATCATTCTATGAACAAATAGACTAGTAACATTTGACTGAACCGACGTCTCGGCTGCGCCTAGCATCGTCATTTCTCTATTAGCAGATGGAAGCAGAAAGCAGTTTTCTCTCTGTATGCCACTTTTCGATTGTTGAAAGTAGAGTAGAGGAGAGAGAAGAGCTTATAGCAGTGCTGGGGGGAGAAAGGTGGGCAAGGGGAGAGCTGATCAAGCGGGACAGAGAGAGAGAGAGAGAGAGAGAGAGAGAGAAAGAGGAAGCGGGTGAATGAGAGGAAGGAAAGACGGATAATGAGACAACAAAGCGACATGCTGCAACTGAGAAGAATGACAGTGAGCAAGGGGTTGGCAGAACTCGTGAATGCAACAAGTAAAGAGAGTGACGTGAGGGGTGAAAGGGGGGAAGGTGCTCCAGCTGATCGATGAGTCTGAGATGTGTTTAGTGCTCTCGGCCGCGGCGTCCCTTCACTCTGCCAGACCGTCTCTCGTCCCTGTCTTGGTTCTCTTCGTTGCCCGTCTTCTGCTCATTCAACACATATCCGATCAGGTGCCACTTTCCAGTCCTTCGAAGGGATTTCTTCAGTGCTCTGACGATTTCTTTTCCTCTCTGGCATGCCAGAGAGGAAAAGAAATATAAATCTTAACAATGTGATTTAATTGTTAAAGGGATAGCATGCCTCAATCTTCTATTCAATTTGTACTGGCTACGTGATGTCCAATCATTTCAGACGGATTATATGCCATTAAAATGTCTTGAGGTGACATGCAACGACGAAAGAGCGAATTCGGATGTAGAAGGGCAGGTTTGCAGTGAAGACGCACACGAAGACTGTCCTTCTGCTTGCCATTCAAGTGGCCACACCCACTCCAGGAAAGTTGCCAAGAAAGAACTGCGCTCTCCCGTGGAATCAACTAATCCCTAAATCTCATCGCTCTCTGCCGTTTCATTGTATCTCTCGACTTTTCGTCTGTGCATTCATTAATTACTTTTGATCTCTCATTCAGCTTGCGTTTTTATATTTAGATCTCTAAAGGCGACCGTTTTTGAGTACTCCTAGTAATGATTTTTCACAGCTGCATAAACAAGCTTAGTAATCCGAATATCATTCGGAAAGAACAGTTTTGTGGTAACTTCTCACAGACCCAAACCTAGTTCCTTCTTTTTATTTATGTTATCAAGTCTCAGAAAGCAGAGAGGAGAAAACGGTGAAGAAATGCGTGTTCATGCTTAGGGGGCTGTGAAAGCTGAGTCTCTTTTGGTCGTCTGTTCCTAACTCCAGAACAGTACTTGATTCCTAGAGGAGACTATGCTTAGAGAGATAGCCAGGCAGTGCTTCTCATTTCCATTTCATATCTCTTCATTCACACAACAGAGTCGAATTACATGGCCAAAGCTATGAAAGGCCGGCATGGCACAACAGTGATGAATGCCACTGGAGAATGAAAGAACGGAAGTTGCGAGATGGAGGGCCATCCAGATGTCATCTTAGACAGGCAGAGAGAGAGAGAGAGAGAGAGAGAGAGAGAGAGAGAGGAGAGAGAGAAGAGAGAGAGAGAAAGAGAGAGAGAGAGAGAGAGAGAGAGAGAGAGAGAGAAATGAGTACGCATCACTATTGAGGGTGAGCTGAAAGTGAAGAAGCAGCTTGTCTGAGGGAGAGATCAAGTGGAGAGAGCGTGGCAAAAGAAGAGAGAGGAGATGGCTGGAGAACGAAGTGGCAGTTCTGCAGCAGAGACATTCGCAGATGACGAGCTCTCACCACTTCCTCGATGGCCGATAGAGTGTCGCCTCCAAAACCTCCAATCACACAGCAATAAACAGCATAAATTATCATTCATGCGAATGGGTTTCGTACATTTTTCTTGAAGAATTTAATTATTTTACAGATTTCAAACTTTTTTATGCCTTTGTTAAAGTACGAATCCGACGAAAAAAAAATCCTTTTTTTTAAGTTTAGTAATGCCATCAAGATTGGCCTAGCCTAAAAGATCTATTGGAGATGGTCGCGCTTTATGAAAATCTGTATTAAGAGAGATATTTGAATCAGTTTTTTAATACTGTATAAAACGTCTGTCGATGCATCCGGTGCATTTTCTTTTTAAAATTTAAATTAGTACTCCATTTTAACCATACGATGCGGAATAGAGATGACAGAGAAAACCAGACAATGAAAGAAGTTGACAGAGGTTTTATACAAATGCGTTTCAAATTTGAAATTTAAATCTTCTAGTTGAGAGTTTTACGTCGTTTATAGCGTAATTTTATCAGATACGGTTTTCCTTCGTCGTGCACTTCTTTTAAATGAACGAATGCTAGATTGTTAGAAAGTATATAAAGCCTTGCCAAAAAAGGTAATCTCGTTTGTTTTATCTTCTTCCACGGGCACCTTCACTTACAATTGTAGAAAATGCTGACCGTCGAGAATGGCTTCGAGCATTCTTTTGTCGACATCAAAGAAGAGAAGAGAAAGAAGGAGCAGAGGAGGGATCCTCCCTTCTCTTCCCAGGGACTCTTCTTCTTCCTCCTCTTCATCCACCTTCTCGTCGTCAACCACACTACGAGATTCTTCTCTCTCTTCTCCTTCCTCTGCCGCGGCCGACTGGCCCAGCCACACTGGGCCTGAACCACCATTCGTCACTTCCTACATCTCTTCCGTTTCCTTATCATACATCTCTCTCTCTCACTCTCTCTCTTTATGAAACTGTAGTAACCAGCGGGCAGTCGGTCAATCGGTTCGCCGGCAACCACTCGCAGACCCAGTGCAATGGCGTCTTCCGCAGCTTGTTTTCGTTTCAATGCCACCTGAGTCAGGGGTTGTAATTACAGTACAACTTGCAAGCCTCGATCTACTACATCGAGACATTCAAAGACTTTGACATGAATGAAGAACATACGAAGACACATTTGTACATAACACAATTTAAATCGAATACTCATATACGCAAATGGACACCTGTGCAGCCATAACACGTTGTCGCTCCGAAATCAGAACGCACTTCTCACATGCGCAGTCTCTAAAGAAGAGCGAGGTATGGAATAATAAGCACAAAGAGAGAGTGAGAGAGAGACGAAGATAGAGAGACGACGACAGACAAAGAGAGAGAGATCGAGAGAGACAGAGAGAGAGAGAGAGAGAGAGAGATCGAGAGAGACAGAGAGAGAGAGAGAGAGAGAGAGATCGAGAGAGAGACAAAAAAAGATAGTGAGAGAGAGATTACTACTTGTATCGACAGTGTCGTTTGTGTCCCTTGAGCCAGGAAACGAATCCATGATTGCGGCAGCGGGCACATTTTGGCTTTCTCTCCTTCTCATAGCGAGTGGAGGAGGGATACTGTAGAGAGGATGAAGTGGAGAGCATCTCTCGGCCTTCTCAGACCACTTCTGTTTCTTCAGCCACTACCCCTTCTCTCCATTGGAAGGCGGAGCACACGCCTTCACCACTTTCTCAGACACTTTGCTACCAAATCGTAGCAGACCTATCCTGCCTCTACTTTATAAACATTCTTAGTTAAGAGAGTGGCGATCTATTCGTCTCCAGTTAGGTATATAAACGAAAATGGTACATGCAGACAATTTCAACAAAATTGTGTGGAAATAAAGTGCAAACAATTAAAATTTTGTGTTTTGAAATTCAAGGAAGGACATCATCAAGGCGATTGTTTGCATATGATAAATATGTGGTGTGGCTGTTAATGGCGTTGGTGCACTTTCAGTTAACAATCCAACTCCATGGCCGACCCCCTGCTGCTCTTCCACTGGATTTTAGTCGGTCATTGCATCTTCATTTACGTCAGAAGGTAGAAGTATCCGTGCTGGTAGAAGATGCGTGTTCTGCTCTGCATTTATCTTCTCATACCTCTCGCAGTTGTTAGTAGTCAGTTCCTTTCCGCTCATGTCCATACATTTTATTTCGTTAATAGTATTCTTTTTTCCAGCGGCGCCGCTTGCTGCTATGTCGATTGACCTGGGCTCGCAGTTCTTGAAAGCAGGAATCATCAAACCGGGTGTTCCAATGGAAATAATTCTTAATAAGGAATCTAGGCGAAAAACTTCGACTCTGTTATCAATTCGGAATGGCGAAAAGTTCGACTTATACGCACTGATATCCACAAGAAAAGGCTTCATTTATATACATGGATATCACAGCAATGCGGTTGCAGATTAGTTGGCGATGCTGCCGCGAAGCTTTCTACTCGTTATCCTCAATCTGTTTATCCGTTCCTCGTGGATCTACTCGCTAGTTATGCCGACTCTCCCACTGTCAATCGCTACAAGGAGCGGTTTCCTTATTCTCCACTCATTCTACAAGAGAATAACACTGTCTGCTTCTCTGCTGAGTTTGTACTTTTCATTGTACGTATAGAAGTTTTCCTTATCGAAAGTTTACCGACCATTTTGAGTAATCCTTGGACTTTAGAGATCGCGAGTACTCTGTTGAGAGTTTGCTTGCAATGATATTGTCGTCAACGCGAGAGGAAGCGGAGGTCTTCTCTGGCCAGCCTGTCCACGATGTAGTGATCGCTGTGCCTGCTTACTTCTCGCAAGCCGAGAGACTTGCCGTTCTGGCTGCTGCTCGCGTTGCCGGTCTCAGCTGTCTCCAGCTTGTGAACGGAGGCACCGCTGCCGCTCTGTCATGGGCTGCTTTAAATCGTAAAGATGTTGATGGCAAAACAATCAAGTCAGTTCTCCTTTACAACTTGTCCTTTTTCAGTTTAGCGATTAGTTAGCGGTATAGAATTCGTTCTTAATTTATTTTAGAATGGCAGTATATGACGTGGGTGCGAGTGGCACAACTTGCACAGTCGTCGAATTCTCCCCTGACGAGAAGAAGCAGACGAGACTTCGAGTCCTGGCCACTGATTTCGACCGTGGATTAGGCGGGCTTGAGATGACTCATCGACTGGCTCAGCACTTAGCCAGCAGGTGGATGGAGGCGAATCCCGGCCTAGACCAACCACTGCAGAGTAATTCAAAAGCACTCGCCAAGTTACACAGCGAAGCTGAACGCCTAAAGCTGGTTCGTATCTCCATTCCTTTCATTGGCCTGGTTCGTCTTGGAAGAGACCAGAATCAGCTTCTTGGATGGCACTCGAGATGATTTGGTTGATGCATAAGCAGTGCCGTAGGTTCTGTCAGCGAATACTGAGCACGTTGCCCAAGTGGAGTCGTTGCATGAAGGGAGGGATCTGCGGATGAAAGTGACCCGGTCCGAGTTCGAGTCACTTCTTACTCCTCTCATTCCTCGCTTCACTGCTCCCTTCATTCACTCCGTTGCTGCTGCTAATATTCGTCTTGAAGAGGTTCTCTTTTCCTCTTTCATATATTATATTTTTATGTTGTTATCTAGTGGCCTTTGCTTATATAAGACTTATATAAGTTTGACTGGATAATGGTCAGAAAAGTTTAAACATGAGTAATTTAATAAGATCCTTATAACTTGAATCCTTGCAGCTTGACTACGTTGTTCTAATGGGCGGGGCTACTCGCACTCCAGTGATCCAGGCATCGCTTCAGCAAGAAAGCTCCAAGTCAGGGAATAACTGCAATTGTTGACTACTTGGAAAAGTCTGTGGAATTGGGGTTTAAGGCCCGTGAAGCAAGATGGGGAGACTAAAAACGGAATTTTTACGTCTAAATCTGGGTAGGGTTTGCTTCTGCGGAGTCCCAAAATCTGGGTCGCTCTGAAAATGGACCCTTTAACCCTGCTCGAAGTTAACCACTGCTCCTTGCAGACCTCTCGGGCGCTTTCTGAATACCGACGAGGCCATCGCAATGGGAGCCTTATTCCTGGCAGCTGACAAATCGAAAGGCTTCAAGGTCAAGCCTCTTCCCGTCGTCGATGCTGTTCTCTTCCCATTCGTTGTCAGTTCTAGCGTTTATTTGCTAATTTTTTCATTTGCGCTCCGTCTGCTTTTCTGAGAGACCCTGCCAAACATTATGGAAGGCCATCTGGGAATCATGGTTCTATTGACAATTTATCCCAAATCTCTCACAATCGTGCCCACTCCTTTTGGGAGATGAGCCCTGTTATTTCTTCCGGCTCATTAGAATAGTCTCTTTTTATCTTTCGGAATATTTGAGGCTCATTATCCCTCCACGAGTGGAGAAGGCTTTGAACATAGTCATGGAGAGTGCAAGCTTTTCGAACGCGGGGCTTCCATTCCTTCCAGCGGGCAATGTTCTTTTCCTGTATTCCGAGAAGACTTCATCTTCAATGTCTCTTACAGTAATCTTCAAGCGTCGCATTCCGAGTTAGTTGTGGTTGGCTGAATTGTTAGTATTCGGTGGAAGAAAACGAGTTGCAGGTCAGTGTGGGATCCCTCGTTGTTGTCTGTCCGAGTGTCTGGAATGGAGAAAGCCCAAAAAGAGGCCGCAGAGGGAGAAGAGTGGAAGGAAGTTAACGTTCGATTTCGAGTTGACGACTCTGGCATTCTTCGAATCCTCGCTGCTGAAGTTCAGATTATCCGACCCAGGAGCACCTTGCAGGGTCAACTCCCTTTCCGAAGGCTTATCATAACGATATCAATTACAGTGATATCCGACAAGATCAGCGGTTTCTTCGGCGAAGATGAGAAGCGAATTGACATAGAGAATGAGGAGGAAGAAGAGGAAGGCGAAAGGAGAGAGAAGAAGCAGGAAGCCAGTGAGAGCAGAAGTGGCAACGTGGCCGTGAATACTTCCGCGCAGGTTCGAGTGGTTACTCCATTTCTTTTCTATTAAGAAATTAACATTGTAGGCCGACGTGATGATCAAGGAGGGCTTAGTGAAAGTAAAACTGCAGTTGAAGAAGAGGTTTATCGGACGGCCTGTCCCTACCAAAGAAGAGATGAGGCATTCTGCTCAGCTGTTTGTGCCACGTTCATTTGTTCTAGAAACTTGTGAATGCCAAATTCTAATTGGATTTTTGCCGTATCATTGACATTCATGTTTTCTTTCCTTTTAGCCTCGAAGATTGGAAAGAAAAAGAGCGATCTGCAGCCGCGCGGGAAGTTGCCCATAATAGTCTGGAAACTCGCCTTTACGACACGAATCTTCTGCTTCAAGACAATCAATTCATTGCAGCTTCCAAACCGTCTGAGCGAGATTCCATTCAGGTCAGTCGATCACAGCAACAACTTACTGAGAGACACCTTTCAGGACAAACTATCGCAAATTCGCGAGTGGCTGGAGTTGGTCGTCCAGGTCGAAACAAAGATTGAAGAATTCAGCGAGAGAGAACGCGCTCTCAAGAAGATGACCCGGAAGGTTCAGACAAGGATTTACGAAAGGAAGGAGGTGGTGACGGAATTGAAGCGGATGCATGTTATTTTCTCCAAAGTCAACACTCTTGTTCACGATAAGATAGACGTGGGGGATAAGGAGGATTTGGAGAAGATGAAGGAGAAGCTGGAGGAAAACAAGAAGTGGATGGAGGACAAGGAGAGGGAGCTGGAACAACTTCCGCTTCACGTCGATTTATCAGCGAGTAGCAAGGAAGTCTCTCGCAAGACCGATCTGCTTAGAAACGCAGGGAGACGCTTCAAAGCGAAGCTAAACAAATCAAAACATGGAATAGTCGGGGAGGACAATGAAAGAGTAAGCGAGACAAGGGAGAATGAGAGCCATAAAAGAAAGGGCGAGGAAGACAGAAGTTCTGAAGGTACCGACGAGGGGCATTCGAAAGTAGAACTATAGTCAATTTTTAGATAGGCCCTTGTTTGTGATACCCTTTGAATCGGGTTGAAATTGCATGTACTTTTTCGAAATTTCCTTGTTATTTATTGTTGTTGATCTTCTTTCCCTGGTTAGGTGACATAAATATTTATCTACTTTATGACATTTTCTTTCACATGAGTGAACATGTACTTTTTTCAAGCGTCTCCAGAGCTTTGAAGAAGCTGGTTTTTGGTCGATTATAAGTCAATTGGCTAGTGAGGATAGGTAAAACTGAGAATGGATATACTAAGTACTTCGCAGTGAACAATTGAAATTATGGTACACTAAGCAAAATATATTATGATCTCCAGGAAGACAGGCGTGATCAAAAGAAAAAAAAACTAAACGTGGAATATTTACAGGAAAGCACATGTTTTTGGCATGGGAGAAAGACAAGCGTATAAAGGTTTATGGTTCACCAGTTGCAAGCAACAAAGCCAGCTTAAACAGAAGATACAACAATTAGGGAATGCCCTGAAGTAAAAAAAAATGTACCAGAAAAACCTATACATAACTGGCGGAAGTAGTATTTCGGACGAGACGAGCTGAAGAAGGAAGTTCAGGTGGGAGGGCCGGTCTCTGATTACTGCTGTCATCTACTGGAGTTGTCTGTTCAGTCTGAGGCAACTCTCTTCTCGACCCGAGGAGACCACGCAAACGATCTCCGAAAGTACGACTCCGGCTGTTTTCTTCTCTGCATTCAAAAGTAGTGATCTCTTAGAACCAGAGAAGGAAGAAGTATTGCTAACTGAAGATTTGAACGTGCGGAGAGGCCTCCACCGCTCGTTCCTTCGCAGTTCTTCCTTGTCACAAGCTTCTTCAGCCACCTCACATCAACTGCTACCGTATGCCTTCCAATGCTGTTACGAATGTGGTGGCCCCGAGAGGAACTTACACCGTACCCACTGCAGATTGACATCTGGAATTGATGGGGATGAGATGAGGAAGTGCGACTAGGGTGGATATAAATGAAAAGGACGGAAAAGAAGGAGGAAGAGAGAAAGAAAAAGATTAGTATTAAAAATATGAGGGAAGCCACTGAAACTGATAAAGGAATTAGGAAAAAAGCGCGAAAAATAATCGAAAACGCAAACGAACAGGGATTTGCTCGTAGGGACTGGGAGCGCGAATTGTAGAAGAAGTAGGGGAAGCGGGAGGAGAGGGAGGAGAGGAGACTTCCAAGGCGGCCACGGCTTTCTCTGGATCTCGCTGCTGCACTGTGGCAGAGCACGCGGCCCTGTGCTGTCTGCCCAGCTTCTCCACACAAAACTCCACTTCCACTGTCGCTTCTCTCAGCTCGCCGTTCTCCGCTTCTCCTTACCACACAATATTATAATTCATCAACAAAAGAAGCTACCTGTTTTTATTTTACAAGCGCCGTACTCTATATGTGAACCGCATAAATAAGTAGAAATATTGAACTAAAAAAGGAACCTGATGGGGTAGCGGCGAGTCCATTTGCGGGAGGAGGCTGAGGGGAGGAGTGGCCGACCTTGTAGGCGACGACAGACGCGTGGTCGAGCTTGCCGGGGAGGTGGGCGAGTCTTTCCCTCACCATCCGACGTCTCGATCTCTCCTCCCCCTTCGTTAGCTTCTCTTTCTTGTACAACTCCGGATCTTCCAGCGTCCTTCTCTTTGCCCTTAATGAATATATCGCTGAGCAATCAACAACAGCAGAAAGAGACGGACTGGCTGATTTGAGTGGCGAATTGGACGAGAGAATGACATAAAGAAGAAGCCGTGACAGAGCGAACAGCTTCGGCGGATACGGTGGAGTGGGAGTGGCAGCAGGAGATCTTCTCGTTGATGACATCTCGCATCCGGAGGAGCATGAGCTCATGGCGCTGCGCGGCATCGACACACGGAACACTTGCAGCGCAGGTGCGAGTTCGGTGGAAGGCACCGCCCAGAGAGGAGGAGGAGGGGACTGCGCAGCTGAAGAGGAGGGGAGAGATTGGAGGGAGAGAGTGCAACGAGGAGTATGGGAGGGAGAGAGATTGGAGGAAGAGAGTGCCACTCACACGGACAGACGACGATTCGGCTGAGGAGGCAGCCCTTCCGTCTGCAGCCGCGACTCTTCTTTCTTCTTTATGACACAGAACTTCCCCACTACGGGGTCCATGTTATCCGAGATGCCATCGGACGTTATGAACACAATGTCCCCTGCAAAAAGACATCCTGGAATAGAAGACACAAATTGAGTCAGCTCATTCAAGACTCAATGACAATGTTGTTTTGAGCCTAGCGAGGCGAACTGAGGCCAATATTGCCAGAAAACTCAAGTAGTATTGCCGCAGATGTGCTTAACATTTATGAAAAAACAATGTCAGAATAACCTATTGCGAAAGCAAAGAAACTACACAGCGAGCATAAAGAACTCATGGTGAGATTCGCCCAAGATGGATGGTGTACCTGGTTCAATGAAAGTCTCACTACAAGTGAGATTGTGAAGCTGGGGATTACGACCATCGACAGGGCCAAGGGCGCCCCCCGCATTCCTCATGTCTCTCATCTGGTCTGCCGAGTGAGAGCCGAAGGTCACTTCACGCACTCCGTACACTGGCGAGTGCACGAAGCACAGAGAGTCACCCACGTTGCACACGCACAGAACCCAGCTGCAAATGGAAACTCTCTCTCTCTCTCTCTCTTTGTGCAAACAGACCTTTCGGAGGAAGCGACAGGGGCAGCGAGAGCAACGCAGAGAGTGGTGAGGAGGCCTCCTTCCTGCAGAATCAGGGAGTGCGCAGCGTGGAAGGCAGCGAGCATCTCGTGGAAAACATCCTGAGCAGAATAACTCTCTTCTCAGGCGGGAGAGACGGAAGAGAAAGAAGGACAAACATCTGTGCTGGAGAGAACCCGCTGGCGAATGCACCGGTTCAGATGGTCAATCGCACCACGAACCGCGCACCTGTAATGGGAAGATAGCGAGCAGAAGGAAAAGAAGAAGCAGATGAAGGAAACCTGGCTGCGAGCCTCGCCCCTTCTCCCCAGTTCACTCCGTCTGCCAGGGCGAGGATGCAACTGTTCTCCCTTGCACACACTCCCCACACATCTGCAATGGGAGTCCCTGCCGCTACCCCCGTTAGGGGATTCCGTTCATAGAGGGAAATCGATGTCCCGAAGGCACTCTCCTCGTTCAATTCATTCCAGTCGATCTCGTCCTCAGCTCAATAATAAAAATATATAAAAAGGTAAGGGCTAAATGACTAGCTTGCTTTTAGAACAGAAAATGAACAGCAAAAATTATGGAGAAAAAAAGAAATAGAAGACAATGAAACCTGAACGGGAAGCAGAGTGTTCACCAGGAGTCAAGGAATAGCAAGTGGCGACAGAAGGCTCTCCACGACTCCGCTCACTTTCTCTTTCTTCTTCTTCTTCTGAATAATCATGCTGGCACTAATTAGAAAACAACACATCTTCATACTAGAAAATAAATTAAAGGAAAGGCTGAATCAGTTACCAGCATCAGTAGAAAGATACATTTCGTCGTCCATGTTAGCCATGTGGGCAATTGACTTCTTTCGTACTCCATCAACCTATAGTAATAATATGGCTTGGCGCTTACACATGATTATTTTATAAACAATTTTTCCTTAGGTTTTTAGCAAATATAAGTTGATAAGGAATTCGTAAAGTAAAGGCACATAAAAGTATCACAAACAGTCGTCAATCCACCGTCAGGACCGCTAGCGGCGGAAACAATGGAGAGGGAAAGAGGAGCGAGTTGTAGCTGAGGCAAGTCGCAGCCAGTCTTGCCAAAGTAAACTTCCGGTTGTTGCAGTCGCCGTCCTTCCAATCCGGCCAGAAAACACTGCACCAGCAGAGACTGGCCATCCCCTTGGCGTAACTCATCTCCTTCTTCCTTCAGGATAATCACAAAGGTGTATATAATAAATAATTCAAATCAGGAAATGAACAAAACATTATTCTCACAAGAGACATTAAACGAAGGAAGATGTCACTGACCTGCTGCGTCGACGCCGAGTTATTGTCGGCAGTTTGCGAAGGTGAGACCCTTGGCCTGAGCAAATCGTTTACGCGCTTGCGCAGAAACGCTGCTGGCATCGCGTCTGCAACACAAATTACACATTAATCATGGGCTCAAAGAGTTAGATAGACTTTAACAGACACGATAAAAAAAAAGATAACTGACACCGGAGAACTCAGCGCTCTCAGACTGCAGAATCGAAGAACTTCAGCTATACTCGCATTGCCCCAAGTTGTCCCCATGCTGCATGTCTTCAATCAGAGATTTCTTCATCCAGGAAACGCACCACACACCCTAGAATACTATGTAACCATTTTATATTGTGCATACTTCCACACAGATCGTATTTAAATTTGATCTATTTTACAAAATAAGCATTACAGAATCCGATAAAATATTATTGTTTGGCAGCATAAACAACGACAAAATTAAATTGGGAAACTTTTATAATTGGTGTAGTTTTGCCAGGTGCAATTTTTGTTTTGAAATGTTCGTGCACTCGTGTCGGCTAAATGGTTCTATTTTCACCTTTTTGGCTAACTAAGAGTTTAACAAATATGAAATTGGAGCTTCCTTCGCTTGATATTTAGCATTCTGTTGCGATTTTCGCCTTTTTTAATGTGTGCTTGCAGGGATATGGACGAATCCTTGTTAAAATCGAAGGCGGCGTTTCTTAAAGCAGCCAGCAAAACTGCTGCTGTCCAGTTAAAGCCTTCGCAACCGGGTACAAGCTCGCATTCAACTTACGACTCTGAGCAGGCGAAGAAGAAGAAGAAGAAAAAGGCTACAGTCAAGACTGAAGACACTGGGAGTAAGGCTCTCGACAACCGTTAGTATTTTCCACGGCTTTTTTGTTCTTCTTTCTTCGCTCTCTCTCTCTCTCCCTCTCTCTCTCGCATTCACTTCTATCTGGTAATCTTTACTTTGCCAAGCTGAGTTTTAATAAATCCTTCCTGTTTAGTCGATGTAGACTACAGCAACTCTCAGGCACTTGCAAATTCAGCCAACTTCAGCACCCTTGCTAACATTGTCGACTATATGAAGGTGTGACTGATCGTTCTTTGGGTCTTCTTTACAGTTTATATCTCTGCTTGCTTGCAGAAGAGACTTCTTAACCAGCAGTTCTGGCCTCTGTCGTTCAAAGAAATTCTGGAAGAGATTCAAGTATACGATCTGTCTAAGAAATCTGAACAATGGCTCCAAGAAGTTAGTCTAGTAAACTTATGCAGTTTTCTTCAAGTCGATGCAAAATAATGTGACCAGATCAAATTCTGAACTTATTTAGAACCTTCCTCATAATCCGCGATTGACATGCGACGGAGATGGGAAGTTTACATTCAAACCACCGTACAAGATTAAAGGCCGCACTAGTTTGTTGAAGGTCTCATAGTTATTCTCTTATTTTTTATTTATTTGTTTGAGTGTATTCCAGGTGATTGAGAAGCATCACCAAGACGGCAAGGGCGGCCTTTTGCTTTCTGAACTTTCCGAATGCATTCCAAACCCAGATAAGATGCTTGAGGTTGTTAAATAGAAATAGTTTTTTTTAATCCATTCTTTGATACTCGTGTTTGTTCTTCTGGTATTATACCTATTTTATGTTTCATTGCTTTTAGTCTCTTGGCAATCAAGTCATCGTTATTCCGACTCAAGTCAACAAGCGAAAAGACAAAGTATTTTTCTGGAATGATCCCGCCACGGATTTCGAAGTTGAAGACGGTCAGTCAGTGTTCTTTTACTTTTATATTTTGAAGAAGAAAGTAGTCTTCTTTATAGATTTTAAAGCGCTATGGAGAAATATTTCTGTGGATCACATGGATGAGAAGAAGATTGAAGAATACCTCGTCAAGCATGGTCAGTTTCTTTATTCCCTGCAAATAATTCGTCATCTTGGATTGAATTGTTTTCATTTTATGCAAGGTATGAAAGATAATACTCAGTTGGAAAATGTAAATTAACTAATTTGAAGAATGTCATTTATCGTACATGGGCTGTAATAATTTTGAAGCATTTTGTCTACTGGTGGAAGATGCTTTTGGTTCTCTTTTCGTCTTGTCAACATGTTCTCTTCTTGATGGAATAAGGGGAAGGTGTAATGAAGTTGAAATGCTCCCTTTAGGAATTGATACGATGCGTGATCTGGGACCTCGGAAATCCGTGGCCGGTCCACCGAAGAGAAAGGCGGCTAAGAGACGATTCAACCAGAAAGTACACAATGAACATCTCGATCATATTCTCGAAGACTACGGACAATAATCACTCTATTCTTTTGATGCCTCGAAGAGGAAAAGATGATAAACATTATTATTATTGACTGTAGTTGCTTCTTTTCTTTTCCACAAACAACGGAACTCAAGCTCCGCACCGTTCTTTCACTTCTTCGGCTCAGAATAGGGGAGAGCACAGAGAAGAAAGAGAATGCGCGTCGCGTCGCGGCTGCCGCGGTTGTGGCTCGAGGGCCATTCCGTCGAATCTCAGACAAGGACTTAGCAGTCTTGGAACGAGTTATGTGCCAGTCATGTTATGTCCAGTGACATTCACAAATACAGCGTCGATTGGACTGGCCAGATGAAAGGTATCTAGAGGAGGAGGAGAGGGAGAAGGGAGGGATGGGGAAATTGCAGGGAAGCCGTCATGCGTGGTGGAGCCAAGAAGCACGTAGGAAGTGCCGGCCATTCTCTCGCTCTGCTCCAGCCAGAAATTGGCAGTGGTGGTGCAAGGAGGGAACACGGGACTCGTGGGCGGAGCCACTCCAATCCATGACGAGCTCGTTCTCTCTCTTCGCAGATTCACCAATCACTTTCATCTTGATCAAGTCTCCGGAGTGCTGTCTGCCGACACCGGATTCATACTGCAGGTTCTCTCTCGCTCTGCCAATCTCTCTGTTTCTCTCTCGCTCTGCCTGTCTCTCTCTCTCTCTGTCTCTGTCTCTCTCTCTCTCTCTCTGTGATGAACAGACATTGGATGAGCGTGTGGCTGAAACTGGTTGGATGATGCCCCTTGACTTGGGTGCGAAGGGAAGCTGCCAGCTGGGTGGCTGCATCGCAGCCGGTGCGGGGGGCATTCGGCTCATTCGCTATGGAAGTCTTCACGCTCATCTTCTCGGTGCAACTCTTGTCAGTGCTTTTGGCTTTGCCTCTTTCCACTTTCTCTCTCTCTCTCTCTCTCTCTCTCTCTCTCTCTTTCTCTTTCTTCAACTTTATCTCTCTGCCTCTTTATCTAACTTTCGAATTGTAAGGTGGATGGTACTGGCCGAGTCCTCGAATTTTTAAGTAGTCTGAGGAAAGACAATACCGCCCTCCATGCGGCTCATCTTCTCATTGGCAGTGAAGGACAACTTGGAGTCGTTACTCGGGCTAATCTAACTCTGGTACCACGACCAGCATCTCAACTAACTGCTATGCTAGGTTGGTAGAGAGAGAGCGAGAGAGAAAGAGAGAGAGAGGGCGATTGCGCGAGCGTTACAGCGAGAGTGCGAAATAAAGAGGGAGAGAGAGAGAGAGAGAGGGCGATTGCGCGAGCGTGACAGCGAGAGTGCGAAATAAAGAGGGAGAGAGAGAGAGGGCGATTGCGCGAGCGTGAGAGCGAGAGTGCGAAATAAAGAGGGAGAGAGAGAGAGAGAGAGGGCGATTGCGCGAGCGTGAGAGCGAGAGTGCGAAATAAAGAGGGAGAGAGAGAGAGAGAGAGAGAGGGCGATTGCGCGAGCGTGACAGCGAGAGTGCGAAATAAAGAGGGAGAGAGAGAGAGAGAAGATGAAGCGCAGGCCTTCGGTCGTTCTCGGAATGCCGCCGCCTTCTACAGCTGGCACGACGTCGGCTCTCAGAGATTCTCTCGTCTTTCGAATTGATGGACGCAGAAACTCTTCGAGCAGTGAAAGAGAACCTTGGTCTCTCTCCGCTGCTCTCTTCTCGCCCTCCTTTCACTATACTCGTCGAGACTCATGGTTATCTCTTCTCTTCTCTCTTTCTCTGCTTCTTCTCACTCCACTGCTCTCTCTTTCTCTCCTTCTTCTCTTCTCTCTCTTTCTCTCTTTCTCTCCTTCTCTTTCCGCTGCCGTCTCCTCTCTCTCTCTCTCTCTCTCTCTCTCTCTCTCTCTCCTTCTTCTGCAGGAAGTGTCGAGGAACATGACATGCAGAAGTTGGAAGCTTTTCTGGAAGAAGCCATCTGTACTGGCATCGCAGACGACGGAGTTCTTGCCAAGACAGGCCAAGAGCGGGCTCAGATGTGGCGGCTACGGTTACTCACCTTCTCCTCTCCCTCCCTCTATCTGTTTCTCTGTCTCACTTGCTCTCTTTTTCTCTGTCTCACTCTCTCTTCTTCTTTTCTTCCTCTTTCTCGTTAGCTCTCTCTTTTTCTCACCCTCTTTCTGCCTTTTCATGGAAGGTGTAGCTATCCCTGAACGTGCAGATTTGCAGGGAGGAGTCTCCGATTGCCGTGATGAAAGACGGTTTCATCTACAAATTTGATATCTCACTTCCTCTGGCTCACTTCTACGAACTCACCGAAACAGCGAGAGAGAAGTTGGCTGGCCTGGCAAAGGTTTGTCTTCCTATCACGCTGTTCATCTTTGCCTTCTTCTTTTCTCGCTCTTTCCAGCTCAAGTTATCTATGTTGCAGCTTACATCTTTTTATCTCACATTTTCCAGGTATATTGCTATGGCCATGTCGGAGATGGAAACGCTCATTTGAACATTACTACAACTACAGAGGACAGGGAGCTTAGTCAAAGGTATGATACGGAAGCAAACAAGGAGAACTGGAAAAGATGGAGAGCTGCAAGGAGAGAGAAATAGTGTGTGTGTGTCTGTGCTAGATAGGAGAGAGAGAGAGAGGAGAGAGAGAAAGAAGATTGCAGCCTGCCGACGTGGGTATTGGAGTGGGTGGTTGCACATTGATGGAGCATCTCAGCTGAGCATGGAATTGGACAGCTGAAGCGAGACTTCAGTCACCTGGGAAAGAGTCGCGAGGAGAGGGAGACCCTCGCTGCCCTGAAGGCCGTCTTTGACCCCCACTCCATCCTCTGCCCCTACAAGATGTTTGGCTACTCTGTCTGACTTCTCTTCTGGAGCATTCCTTTAGGTGCCTTTGCTCTTTCACACGGTTAATAGCGCTCATCTTGCCATATTTAGTTTTAAAAAATTAGTTTAACGAACTTTAGTTCATTAGTCTGATTATTTTTATCCTTAACATCTTATTAACAGATTTTGCAGTTAATTAATAATCATCAGATATTCATTCCAACCTTCCTCTCGTGTACATTTCTATGTGATAAAATAGATTTAGCATATAACATTGAGCAATATTGTTGCAAACATGACGTTACGTATATAATATACTCGCATAATGAAGTGAGAGCATGGAAGAGATCTTGGATGGAAGAAGCAGGCGGATGGTTGGTTCCTAGAGACTGCATTCACCGGGCACACAAGGCAGCCACTCAAGGAGGGGCTAGAAGTCAGAATGACATGGTCATGGAGGGAGAGGGAATCAGAGAGATCTCGGAATGAAGTGGGGCTACTGTATCCGACAATTGGTGCGTTTCTTGGGAGTGGCTTTGACAGGGCCGCCAACGGTGGAGCAAGCTGAAGACCTCTCGCTATCTTGGAACTTCCTGAAGTGGAGGATACCCCTTGATTGGATTCCAAGAGAGATGAGTAACTGCAACTGACCGAACAAGTCGAACGAGTTCATGGAACGACTGCTCAACGTTCGTGCGGAACTTGGCAGAGCACTCGATGTAGGGAACCCTTAGTTGGCTGGCGAGTTCTGCCCCCTCCTCCCTCTCCACCTAAACACTCATGCATTCATCGTATTCCTTTCTTCTCTTTCCCGCCAAGGGTCAAGATGTGGCAGAACTTTTCCCTAGGGGAACCAAGTGATAAGCGAAGCGGCGGGGAACGACAACAGAGGCGGGCTATGATATTTGTTGCCAAGCAATAGCACAGTCTTCTCCATTCCAACCAAAGTATGTACATCTCTAAAGGAGAAGAAATTAGAATGAGAGAAAAGAGGGAGGAGAGACTGACATGGCAGCAGAGAAGAGAGTGAGGAGAGAGAAGAGAGTGAGGAGAGAGAAGAGAGGGAGGAGAGAGAAGAGAGGGAGGAGAGAGAAGAGAGTGAGGAGAGAGAAGAGAGGGAGGAGAGAGAAGAGAGTGAGGAGAGAGAAGAGAGGGAGGAGAGACTGACATGGCGTGCAGTCTGCAGGTCGGCCTTGTTGGCAACGAGAATCATTGGCAAGTCATCCCGGTCCTTCACTCGCGAGATCATTTTATGCAGGCTCCGCACTTCTTCGAAGCTCAAATACTTTTTTAAAGGACAAATTGACAGTATGTCATTAGCTGTCGGTTTTGAGCAATATAAAAAATTCATCACTCATTTTTCTTCCTTCCTTCGTTCTCTTGTTTTTCTTCCACTTTTTCTCTAGCTTCGCCTTCCTCTGTCAATTCTTCACATCGTCCACGCACTTTTCCTTTTCTTTTCCATCCTTTATTTTTAATTTGTTGCTGATAAGCCTGATGCCGTTCTGTATGAGCCGCCAATCACTTTTGTCCAGCCATCAACATTCCCTCTTCATCTTTCCTCTCTTTTCCTTCTCTGCTCTTTCCTTCTCCTTCTCCTACAGATTGCACTGCAATCGATTACACAAACAGTGATTAGTAGAGCAGGTGAAATGGTGGAAAGATGAATGGAAGTGAGATGACCCATTTGGAGGGGAGAAGAGCAGGAAGTAGAGAGTGAAGCAGAGATAAAGATATTGGAGAAAAGCAGAGATTGCAGAGAAGCAGAGAAAGAGAGATGTAAGGATGCAGAGATGAGAGAGCACTTTGCATCGTCCTTGTGGACTTCTCTTATCCGGCCACTCATGACACCTCGAATCTTCTCCTTTGGCTGTCTTCAATTCTCCGATGGAAGAAGGGAGGATCACCTGTTTCTGTCGGTGACTGAGAAAACGAGAAGGAAGCCGTGACCAGACCGTAGGAAATGTTCTCTCATCGTACTGAACTCCTCCTGACCAGCCGTGTCCAACACTCAAATCAATTTCCTGTTACTTTTGCTTTATCAGACATTTCAACACTCGGACAGCACAGAATAATATGTTTAATCTTCTTTTACTATGTATATATATATATTATATATACATATATATTATATACATAAAAATATATATAGCGTATGTGAGAGAAAGAGAAAAGAGAAGGAAAATGAACGACTGAGAGGTAGCGACAGTAAAAGTATGAAAGAACCTTCGAGCTGGCAGATGTCTCCATCCACGAAGCACTGCTTTGTATAGGAATCTTCAATGGTCGGGTCATAATCAGCCACGAAATGTTGCTGAAATGGTTATATTCCGTTTGTGTTTGTACGGTATCGCACAATTGCTGGATTTGATGGTAAAGTAAGTCAATAATTGTTAATGGAAAGTCATGAAAGATTGGAAAAAAAGAAATAATGAAACTATATAGAAATGAGACTATGTAAAACACATAGAAACTTTGGACACTTCCTACGAAGGAAAGACCTGCTAAAGTTTACAAAGATGTCTATACAGTGCATGAAGAGGAATAAACAGTATTCACTCGCAGGAATAATTGAAAGCAAAGGTGAAATAGTGAGTGCGAGCAAGGAGGAGAGAAAGCGAGCGAGATGGAATGAGAGAGTCCAATGGTGGGGAATACAAGTAGAGAGTGGTAGATTGAAGATGTAAATATACCTGAATGAATTGGATAGTGAGGGCAGACTTGCCCACTCCGCCTCCCCCTACCACCACAAGCCGCAGCGGCGTGCTATGCACACGACGCATTGTGTGTCTTCTCTCTCCCCACAATTCTTCTCTCTCTCTCTCTCCCTCTCTCTCACTCTCCCTCTCTCTCCATGTGCCCACTCAATTTCTCTCTCCCATTCCCGCACAAGAGCCTCCCCCACTCTCCCTTTTTCACTCCATCTCCATTTTCAGCGAACATCGCACTTTCCCTCTCTCTCACTCTCTCTCTCACTCTCTCTCTCTCTCTCTCTCTCTCGCAACCTATCACTATTATCAATTCCATGCATTTGGTAGCTTCTGATTCTTTCAGTCCTCTTATTTCCTTTCGATAGTTCCTTAGCTTTTCTTTTTTTTTCAGGAGTGGAAAAAAGTACAGAAAGGCAGAATATATGTAGAAGGAATACAAAAAGTTTGCGGAAACTAACAATTCGAGATAATTGATTGTAGTAAATGTTACATACAGTTGGAAAATCCAGAAGGTTTTCGAGGGGCAATTTTTATGCCAGGAATACTAGAACAAGAAGTAATGCACTGTTGTGGGTATTCAGAATCCGAGGGCTCTGTCGCCAAGGATGGGCAAAAACCGGCCCGGGCCGGCCCGGGCCGGGAACGCCACTCTCCAGGCCGGGCCCGGGCCGGGCTACAATCGAAGGCCCGGCCCGGGCCCGGCCCTACTTCTAAAAATATCTGGCGATCCGGGCCCGGGCCGGCCCGCTGTCTCTCGGGCCGGCCGGGCCGGGCCTTAAATTCCCGGGCCCGGGGGAAATCCGGTCAGATGCGGGCCGGGCCCGGGCCGGCCCGCTAATTTATATTAGGCCCGGGCCCGGGCCGGGCCCTAAAAATCACCAGCGGGCCGCCCGCGGGCCCGGCCCGGGCCGCCCATCCTTGTCTGTCGCCCTTTTATGAAATTACCGTTTTCCACCTTTTCCTTAAAAAAATTTATCTTACAAATACTAAAATTTTCTCAATAAAAGCTGAGAAATGGTTATTTTCTTTTTTCATTATGTTGCTTGACGAGAACATGGTAATGAGATGCAAATACACGATAAGCAAAAAGTAATTGACTTAGAAGAGCAGCAAGTTCTGTCCAATTTCTTCCTCCCTCTTTCTCTCCTTTCATCTACAACTTTTTTCTTTCTCTCCTTCTTTTTTTCTTCCTCTCTACTGCCATCTCCTGGAGAGGTCCATCCACAGAGGGAGGAATCGAGGCATTGATGTAGTCCGTGGCTTGTGGAGAGTGCATCAGAGATAATGAGAGAGAGAGAGAGAGAGAGAGAGAGAGAGAGAGAGAGAGAGATGAGATGAGAAGGGAAGAGGATACTTGAGCATGGGCGAAGTGAGTCGTCTTTTCATCGTTTATTCTGGATGGAGCGTGTGGAATGAAGTGAAGACGGCAGAAATGGCCTAAGGTTCTCGGGTTGTCAAGGCAACAACTCTCCTTGCTCGGGCCGAGGAATCCAACTCTTGGCAAGTCGAGTGGATCTCCCGATGGCTGTGGAACGACAACGCGCTCAGGCAATCCTCGCCGGCTTCAAACTGTCAATATTTACTCTTTTCCCTAATATATTATGTGAAACAAAAAATAATATATTTGAGCTAGTATTTTCCTTCTTGTCTTCTCTATTCCTCTATAAAAAATTAACAAGTCGTAAAAAGGATGGCCATGTCTTACATTGTTTATACAGGAACTGGATGAATCTACGCGATGGTCAGACTGGCAAAGTGTTGTGGCAGAGCACGGCAGACTTGGCCGACCCAAGCAAGCAGCACGAGGGTTGGTCTCCCCTACTCATCACCCCTTCCACCTTGGTTAGGTTGGGGTTGGGTTGGTCTCCCCTGCTCATCCACCCCTTCTCTCCCTGCTCATCCACCTCATCCACCCTGCTTGGCTGCAGCTCACGTCCCAAGGAGTATCCTCAAGTGTCGCAGCGTTTCTCGGGAACTGAACTTCACATCCGATGAGCTGATTGAGAAGTTCCGACTAGAACAGCGTGTATTCCTCAAGGAGAATATCATCGAAGGTGGGCGGAGCAAAGTAAATCTGAAAAGATGAAGAGAATAGCAATTTCAGAGTGGTTCTTTGATTTCGGCTTTGTGATTCCGAAGTCAACGAATACGTGGCAGAGCGTAATCGAAGCTGCTCCTCATGGAAATATGCTCCCCGCTTCAGTGCTCAGGTCATTCTCATTCTTCTTTTCATTTACAACCTCATGCTTTCATTTGCTATTCGAAATTTGGTAAACGAATAAGCCTACTAAAACTATTTCCCTTTAAATTCCTTTTTATTCTCCTCCGATATGTGAATTCGAGCTCTTCCTGTGAAATGTCACAGGGAGCAGAGATAAAGAGAGAGACAGAGAGAGAGAGAGAGAGAGAGAGAGAGAGAGAGAGAGAAAGGGAGTAAGAGAGAGAGAAAGAGAGAAAGAGAGAGAGAAAGAAAGTAAGAGAGAGAAAGAGAGAGAGAGTGAGAGAAAGAGAGAGAAATAAAGAGAAAGAAAGAGAGAGAGAGAGAGAGAGAGAGAGAGAGAGAGAGAGGGAGAGAGAGAGAGAAAAAAGAGAGAAAGAGAGAGCGAGAGAAAGAGAGAAAAATAAAGAGAAAGAAAAAGAGAGAGAGAAAGAGTGGAAGAGAGAAAGAGAAAGAGAGAGAGAGAGAGAGAGAGAGAGAGAGAGAGAGAGATAGAGAGAGAGAGAGTGAGCTTGAAAATGATAGGGAGCAGCAGATAGAAATGGTGTAAAAGACTGAATGTTTCAGTGGGAACATTATAATTGAGACGAGCTTCTTCGATGACCAGTTGCTCGTGAGCAAATCGAGTGTGCGAATCTTCTATGACTGACTCCTTGAAGCCACTTCCCATGACCGTATAAGATCAATCATAATTCCTTTCCGCGTGCAGCTGAATAAAGCATAAACACATTGAATCACTCTTCACTTATATAAACTCTAATTTTACACACAGAAAAGAATGCCTTAGACATCAAATGTCTAGCCCCGAATGTCCAGAAAAATGACACCGCTTGTCTAGCTCAGTGATGTCTAATCAAACAAGACTTCAATGTCTAGAAATTTCGTGGAACGTGAATGTCTTGAATGTCTAGAATTTTTTTGGTCATTACAAAAATATTCGACAGCATATAGCTACGCACGAACTGTAAAATTCAGAAAAAAAGCTGAAAAAATAGGCACGATTATAATGTTGTTTTCCATA
Organism: Allodiplogaster sudhausi; assembly: GCA_945643635.1. Classification (NCBI taxonomy): domain Eukaryota; kingdom Metazoa; phylum Nematoda; class Chromadorea; order Rhabditida; family Diplogasteridae; genus Allodiplogaster; species Allodiplogaster sudhausi. The sequence goes on from CALZFC010000005.1 coordinate 5,797,725, forward strand.
TTACTTTTGCTGTTATTATGTTTGTTTTTTCCTTCCCAGGTCGGCGCGCGGTCGCCAAGGCGTCTTTTGTGGGCTGCCGCAGGCGGGGTGTCGCAGCCCAGACCTTCGCGGCAATCAAGGTTTGGAGCTTCCATGTTGCAGGTAGACTGCTTCGCGAGTAGCGGGTGCCGTCTGATGGACGCGGCGCCCGACTCTCACGGCCGTACCGCGGTGACTAAACAGGTTAACTTTGCTTTTTAAGCTCTGCTTGGCGCGCTGGCGCCAAGCTAAAAAGCACCATCTGCTGACTTCTCAGCCCGCCTCCCAGCCTCTCCTCGTTCCGACTGCCACCGTCCCCATGCAGCTCCAGCTCGCGCCCTCCGACCTTCGCTTCAAGGCCGCCGGCGGACTCTCGCAGGTCTCCGTCCTCAACACCACCGACAAGCGACGCGCCATCAAGGTCTTCATTTGGAATCATCAGAGCAAATATTCCTTGTAAAGCATTGATTTGTTTGCAGGTGAAGTGCTCGGACAACCAACTGTATCGCGTGAATCCGGTGCACGCCTTCGTCGAGCCCTCCGCCAGAACGGCGCCGCCAAGACCGACAAGATCGTCGTTCTCGCCGCGGATGTCAGCCGACACATGCTCTTCATGCAATCTGAATACCCCTTGCAGGCCACGAAGGAGGACACGGACGCGCGCGCCGTGACTGCGCATGCCGCGGCGCCCGAGCTCATGGTCCTGCCGCTCATCGTCAACGCTGCCGAGTAGCCACCGACTCTCTCCTCATGCCGCCTTCCCTTCCCCTTCTCCCTCAGACTTTCGCCCTTTCCCTTCCCTTGCTCGCTTTTTTTGTTTCTCGATGTCTGTTGAATATGTGGTTGATTAAAAACTATTTCCTGTACTACATATAATGCACTGGATATCTGTGAAATGACGAAGCAAAGCAAAGTAAGAAGAAACAAGAACGGGAGGGGGCGCGCGCGGCGCGATATCGATTGACTAGACATTCTGTCCAAACGGACAAGACATTCAGTCCAGCCGGCCATGTCTCGTACGTTTGGACATACGCGGCTAGACATTTGCTGTCTAGTGGGACTGGACATTCATGTCTCAGAGCCAATTGCGGACATAATGTCTAGCCTGAATGTCTTGTCCCACAAGACTTTCTTCTCTGTGTGTAATAACGATGAGACAACTAAGGAATAACAAAAATAAAGAATTTGGAACATGATTCGCAAGATAATATTAGCAAGAGATCTTTCGGTTTTCGATGCAATCAACGGAATATTTACTGATTTTCCATAGTGGATATGCCATATGTTAATTGCTAAAATATAGCTTCATTTCAATAACAGCGAATAAATCAAATTTCTTAGGAATCGGTGGTCATCATTTTGACCTAGCGTAATATTAGTGAGATATTACGGTGGCAATATATCGATGAGCCGACACTGAAATAGGTGCATCCCTTGCTGAGAAAGTTGCTGTGGATATCTCTGTGCGTGATGTCGGATGCGCTGGCTTCCTTGGCCCATCCCCACGAGCAGTTCTATGCTGCTGTGTACAACGAGGTTAGCTTGTCGCTTTCTGTTTCTTCTTCATTCTTTCTTCATTCTTCTCCCTTCCAGCTCGACCCTTCCAATACCGGCAACATCAGCAGTGCAGCCACAGTTCAGCTCCTCCGCACTTCTAATCTGCCAATGCCCCTCCTTGGCCAGGTCCGTCGTTAGTGAGCAAATATTTTATGCTTTTAAAAGTATATTATGTCCTTTGAAGCTTAAATATATTATGAATAGTAGTGCCACAGAATTAATATTCACAACTCTTGAGCTCTGAACTGCCTCAGATTTGGGAACAAGCGGACAGCCAGAAACGAGGCTGTCTGGATCGGCAGGGATTCTTCGTAGCCTTGAAGTTGGTGGCGGCGGCCCAGCAAGGCCAGCCAGTGGCTGCGTCTTCGCTGTCTCTTCCTCTGGCCAGGCCCCTTCTCGTGTGTGTTGCCTCCAACCTGCCCAGTGGCGCCCCCTCTCCTATGCAATCTGCTCCCGCATGGGGAATTTCTCCTTCTGATCAGGTATTTTAGCGCTCACATCAGATAATAATGCCTCGCTGTTTTTTGGTACGTTTCAAGCTTTGATGCATTTGCAGCAGAAGTACGACTCAATCTTTGATTCTCTTATCCCCGAAGGAGGTCTTCTTCCTGGCGCGAAAGTCAGACCCGTTCTTCTAAATTCGGGATTGAATGCGGCCTCCTTGGCCAAGATCTGGGAACTGGCGGACGTGGATGGAGACGGGAGTCTTGACAGAATCGAGATGGCTCTTGCTCTCCATCTCGTGTACAAGTCAGTCCTTGTCTCAATCCAGTTGGAACTGAGTAAGATTGCAGAGCACTGCAAGGGGAGGCCATCCCAGACGCCCTCCCTCCGTCCCTTCTCCATCCTTCCAAACCCATCCGACGCCAGTCCGTACAGAGTGCAGGTGTCTTTCCCATCCCTTCTACAACCTCTCATTCCCTTCCTCTTCCAGGTGTGCTCCGTAGCCGGACTGGCTCGCTGGGTTCCCTGAACGAATTGCCCCTTAGCGGGACCCCGCCTGGTCCCCCTCGTGCGTACTCCGTGGCTGCTGCTCGCTCCTCTGCCTTCGCCAGCCCCGCCCCTGTTTCTGATTGGCCCATTCGTCTCGCCGACTTCGCTGAGCAGTTCGCAGCTCTGGATACCGATGCGGATGGCCTCGTCTCTGGTGCCGACTGCAGGAATCTTCTTCTTTCTTCAGGGCACCCTCAGGTATTTTCCTGTCTTTCTTTATCCTTCAATTATTATTTCTAATTTTTTTTTATTCAACGTCTAAATCTTTCTGTGGAAATACTGAGCTGGAATTCTTTGGTGTATTTTGAAGACATGAGAATTGCATGTGAATGGGATGGGAGGGAGTGCTTGGATTTGTTTGCAGGGAGTGCTGGCCCGTGTGTGGTCCTTGGCTGACACTTCTCGCAGCGGAATGCTGAATCTCGAGCAGTTCTCCCTGGCTCTGTACCTGCTAGGTTTGGTGGCTGCTGGCCAAGAACTGCCTGCATCTCTGCCCGCTCATCTGCTGCCTCCCTCTCTCCGCTCCATTCCGGCTGCCCCTCCCTCTCTCCCTTCCGACTCTATCTCTGCTCTGACTCCTGAAGATGAGAACGACCCCGAGACTGCCTCCATCTTGCAAGAGATCGCGAGTATGGATGAAGAGAGACTGAAGACTGAACAGGAAATGGCGCAGCTTGAGGCCGATCTCAATGTCAAGAAAAGTCACATTAAGCACATTCAGGTCGCTTCTTTCTGTATTCCTTTGTCTTCCTCTCACTTCCGTGACTATTTATTATTTTTTAGATTGAGCTGAAGACTCTGGATGGAACGGTGAAGCAGCTCGAAAAGCAGAAGGGAGAGGCAAGCAGAAGACTTGCTGAAATGGATTCGCAGGTACTCTGCTTCTTCTTTTAGAGAATTTTCTCTCATAAAAATTCTTTATAAATCTTTTTTTAAAGTTATATCTTTATAAGTATTGGCTTAGTAAGTGTTTTAACATCATTTTTATGAATAGCAAAATATGCTCCGAAATGTGCCAATTGCCGTGTATCTTGTTTCCACACCTTGGTAACTTTGCAAGTAGTAGTTGTCTTTTGATTGGTTAATATTCGCAGGTGACCCGTTTCCGTGGTCTGACTGAAGCGAATCGTACAAAGGCAGCAGAGACGCAGAGGAGACTTGCTACTCAACAGGAGGAGGCGAGTGAATCGGAAGGGAGGAGAGAGGAAGAGACGGCAGAGATGCAGAGTTTCTCTCTGCAACTCTCTCGACTCACCTCCACCGCCAACGAGAGAGAAGCTTCTCTTCGCGAGGGTCTGGCATCTCTCGAGTCCACCGTTGCTCAATTGTCGGCCCTTGAGCGAGAGGCCGTCTCTGCTGATCGGCAACTCCAGCAGGTTTCTTTTCTTTCTTCCAACCTGAGTAAGATGTACCGTATCTGAAGGCAAGGACAGTGACTTCAAGCCTGGAATTGCTACGGGAAGAGTTGACTGCCGCCTGTTCTAGAGAGGGCCCCAGCCACTCCTCAGTCGCCCTTGTACAGGATCTCCAGCGATTCTCTCTGGTTCATTGTGTTTGCGTTCCTTTCATTCCTTCTTTCTATTCTTATTTTCCAGGATGATTCCATTAGCAGGAATGCAGCTTCTCCCTCTCAAGCTGCCGCTTTTGCTGGTATTTTTCTTAATTAATTTAATTTCTAGTTAACTCTGAATATTGGAATGTATAGCTAGCAATAATGTTTAAATAAATAAAAACATTTAAAATTTATTCACTTTCTTGCGATGGTTAGTAGCGAAGAAATTAGATTACTACAAATGCTTTTGTATCAGTGAATGGAGGAGGAACCTCAGCCCCTCCGCCGAGGCCAGCCCCTCCTGGCCAGAAGAAAATCGCTCCTATTAATGAAGACCCCTTCGCAAATACGTCGGTTTCATTCTCGAACTTCTGATATTTCTAAAGATTTTTGCTTCATTACTATAATAATATGTGTATATTGAAACATTTGCACACAAGAATATTTTGGCTTTGTATAATCAAGTTCTTGGGTTTTGTGGTGGGATTTGTTGTGTACTTTGTGCTAGTTCTATGTGTTTATTTCTCTCTCTCTCCATCTGCTGCCTTCTCTCTTTCTCTAGCAACCTTTATCTAACCTATGCATTTCCAGAGATCCGTTTTCTTCGGCAGACGCTGCGACTTCACGTAATGGATTTGCAGATTTTGCCAACTTTGGAGCATTCTCTTAGGTTCAGTGTTCTGTAGGAACTTTGTAGAAATAATGTAACATTAATCAGTGTTTTTAACTATTTATATTATAAGTGCTGAGTAAGGACTTCAGATGGCAATAGAATTATTCGATTGACTTATGATTTATTTTATATTTTATATTACGTTGCCAAAGTAGTTACTATTTAATCTTTAATTTATGTTATGTTGCCAGGTAGTTTCAGTTAATTGCTTATTTTTGTATTCTGATCTACAAGAAATGAAGTATTTGCGTAGAACGAAACTCTGAAATTGGCAATTCACTTTGTTGCTTGTACTCTGCACCAAATAAGATTGGACAAATGATGCGATCTCCAGGAGAGTCTACTATTTATTTTGTCACATCCAACTTACTGAGTGAAGCACGCGCGGTCATGGGAATGAAAATTGCTAATTGAAAGACGCAGATGAGGAAGCGGGATTAACTCCAGCAATGAGACTTGCGCCTAATATCCAATTGATGCCTTATCCAGGAGTCGTTGGCATTGCTTTAACGAACACAGGTTCGAAAATACTGAATTAATCTAAAAACAGCACTCATTATCAGTTTCTGGTTACTTAGCCGATACTGTGATTCTTTGTCATAGCATTTTGAAAAAAAAGAGGAGCAATAGCACAATTTGATGATTCGATAGTGTCAGCTTCTGATGTTTTCCTATTAATTTTTAAGCATATCAGAAAATCAGGATCGTGTGCAAGCTCTACTGCATTGTTAACGTATATGTGAAGACTTCTGACTACTACAGTAGCGGTGCTCTGGTAGGAGTACTAGCACTTCTTCCAAGGAGGGAAAGGGTGAAACAAGAAGCAGGTAGCCGGAGGGAGAGGAGCATGCCGGGGGGAGAGGGGCGGGGCAGCGCACTATTCACCCTCACTCATACGGCCAGCCATTCATCGGCAGTAGAATGAGAGTCGCCATTGTCATTTTCCTCGTCCTGTTACTTCCAGGTAAGCAACGAGTTCTTCATTAACATCTAACACTACTCTCCGCTTCATCCAACCACTTCCTCGTAATCTGAATGAATTGGCAACCCAGGAATAGACTGTACAGGGGACTCCATTTCTGCCGGACTGCCACTGGGCAGATACTTGCTATAATCGAGATCTCTTTTCACTCTTACACCTCCACTCAAGGGACACTCATGCACGCTTCCTCCACCATTCACTTTCTCTTCTCTCTCTCTCTCACTCTCTCCCTCACTCTCTCCCACTCATCTCTCCCTTTCTCATTTTTGCTAGGCATGTCTTCTTGTTTCTTTTTGTTTCTACCTTTCTCTCCCTCACTCTCAATCTCTCTCCTATCTCTCCCATCATACGTCCTCTCAATCGCCCTCTCTATCTTCTCTCTACCTCTCACTCCCTCCCAGTCTCCCTCTCCCTTACCCATTTCTCTCTCCCTCTCTCTCTCTACCTTTCTCTATTTCTTTCTCCCGCCCTGCCTCCCACTCTCTCTCTCTCTCTATCTCGCTCTCTCTTTATCTCGCTCTCTCTCACTCGCTCCCGTCTATCTCCGCATCTCTAGCCCTTTCTCTTCCTCTCTCTCATTAACTATCTCGATCTCCTATTCTCTCTCCTCACTTCTTGCTTTTCATCATCCGTCTTAAGTCACTCTCACGTTGTACTTTCACTTTCTAATATGGTGGCATTGAGCCGCGAAGGACATGCTTAATTTCAGAGAATGCAAAAGGAGCCGATTCCTTCCACCCTCCGGGAGCCCCTGAGGCGCCTCCAAGGGTCTTCTTCAGTGATGACTTATCTCTGAGTGAGGGAATGCCACCCGCATCTCCTCCAGGTTCTCCCCCTGGCTCATTTGAAGAAAGAATCAGTAAGCTCGAGATGGAAGTGGAAGATTCACTCCAAAACAAAGATAACTCCGCCAGAGGACAAGAATCTTCGGAACAACTGAAGAAGAATGAGAGAAATGAGGAATCCAAGGAGATGAGAGACAGAAAGAAAGAAAGGAAGAATGAGAGAGTGAAGAATCTCTCGGAGAAGAAAGGACGGAAAGAAGAAGTGGATAAGGACTGCCATGACACGAATGATCTCTGTAAGTTCTGGTCATCTACCGGAGAGTGCGAGCAGAACTCTGAGTGGATGGCCGTGCATTGTCCCATCTCGTGTGACATCTGCAATGGTTAGCACAATTGATGTGACCTTGCATGAATGAATGGATTCAGCTACCGTGGCATGCATTGACAAGCACCGCCTCTGCCACTTCTGGGCCTCCATCAACGAGTGCACGAGCAACGCCGTCTGGATGCTCTCCCACTGCCCCGTCTCTTGCAAGGCATGCAAAGGTTCTTTCCACTCAAGCATCATTCTTCTTGTGCCATCATCGAAACTGAGAGCTGCGAGCAATAAATCTTTTTTTTTACTTTCCCACTCTCTCTCTCTCTCTCCCACCCTCCGCTCTCTCTTTCACTTCTTTTTCTTTCTTTCTCTTCTCATGTTCTTTCTCTGTCCTAATAAGGTCCTTCATGGTGGTCATTGCAGGTGGTCATTTCAGCACCGATTTCTGTTTTTGATCTTTGAGTTTGCTATAGCATGCGGCTTCTTTTGATGCCGTGTACTAACTATGCACGGCAATTCAAGCACGGCTATGAAAAATGGCTGCGCAGTTAGTCAGAATCGCACTTGCTAGGCTCCGCCCCTTTGCGGTCGGACAAACGCGTCACTTGTCAATTTGACCTTCCGCACGCTCTATCCCACCAGGTTACTGTACGTTTGACGTGAGTATCCAGGCAGTTTGTAAAGTTCATCTGTTCATCTGTTCATCTTGTTCATCTTTAGGCCCCATATGGGGCAAGATGAACTTTACAATAAGGTATTTTCTATTAAAATTTATAAGATGAACTTTACAACAGACGAACGAGATGAACAGATGAACAGATGAACTTTACAAACTGCCGAGTATCCAGAGAAACAAACAGGACGCAGCAGAATCAATAATTTGAAACTTTGCTTTGAATTTCCCGCATTTGAGATTTCGCGTATAAAACAAAATTTTGCGCATAAAATGTGTTATTTTGGCTGCGTACTTGCAAGCTCCGCCCACTTCTCCGAAGCCATGGATCAAGGCTTCATGATGACCGCATTTATTAGGGGCTGAACGGCCGTGCTATGTATTTAGTTAGCAAAGGGACAATCGTACTCAGGGAATGCCATCAATGGGTTCACGCCCCCGCATGGAGGAGAATTCAAGGCATCAGACTGCACGTTCATCACCACTCACGAAGGTGGCTCAGCTGGACTCACTCCTTCATTCATTCACGAATACATTCAGACACTTCCATTCGTCGTACTTTCTCTGTTAATGATGTCAAGAACAGCACAGCTGCCTTTGGCTGCGTCCCAACGCAGACTTCTCCACGATGCAATCGGAATCTCTGCTACCATTTGCGGTTGGGAGAGAGGGAGAGAGATCAGCAGTTCCTTGCCTCCCCTCGATGGCTAGACAGAGAGATGAATGTCCTTCTCTCCTCAGCTTCCGCTCATTCGATGGAACCTGCAACAACTTGCATCGTCCTCTACTGGGCTCTGCCTTCTCTGCTCTCATGCGCCTCAAATCGCCCATCTATGACAACATGCTAAATGCCCCTACGTGTATGTTTCTTACCATTTGGATTAAAATACATGAGAAATGAATCTATAAGGGAGAGAGAGAGAGAGTGAGAGAGAGAGATGAGGGAAGTGGAAGAGGAGAGTGAGGTTGACTTGAAGAGGTCGCACACCTTAATCTTACATTGAGGTGCTTTATTGCATGATCCAGAATTTCTCAATTCACGTCTCCGTTTCTGAACAACGTATTTTTTACTTTCTCCTCCCCATCACTATCTCTCTTTCTCTCTCGCTCTCTCTCTCTCTCTCTCTCTCTCTCTCTCTCTCTCTCCACTTTGTCTTTAACCGTCCCATGCATGTCTGCATGTCTTTCTGCTTCGTTTCACTTGTCTGTGCTTGTAAACATAACCGGCTATGGAATCCTATCATTTGAGGATTTCTTTACTTTCACTGGTAAAAGGAAGAGTAGAATTACATTTCCGGTTCTCTTTCACTTCTTTGATTAGTAGGGTCTTTGACCGTTTCGGTCAGAAATAGGCATTGCAAAGAATTGCTTATAAGAGCGTCTCTTGAAATAGCTGGATGAAGAGAGTGTTCTCTTCCTTCAGCGTCCTTCACACGAGTGCGTCCCTCTGCCAGAGAAGCTTCTCGTCTGCTTCTCGCTTCCTCTTCCATGGTTCCTCACTCTGCCAATGCTCTTCTCATGCAATGGGGGCAGTTCATCGCACACGATCTGTCCAAGACAACCATGCTGAACAACACGGCAAGTAGTTGTTCCGATGGGAATAAGATAAAAAGACTTCTTCTCTTTCCAGGAATGCGCGGCCTGCACTTCAGCAGCTGGAAAGTGCTTCTCGATCTTCCTCTCGCGTGCTGATCCGACGTATCTTTACTCTTTTATTAATCACATTTTGTTATCTTGAGATTTGACACCCAAACCTATCATTCTAAGGACATAAAAATCCGCTCAAGATAATATTTTAGATTACTTATTAAATTAAACGTAGAATTGGCCTGCTTTGCTACTCTGTTTCTTCTAAGCTATCTCTTTTTTCTCTGCCACTCTCTCCTCTCCGCTCCTCTGCTACTCTCTTCCTCTCTTCCCTAGCTTCGGCCGCTTCATGTGTCTGCCAGTGGCTCGGTCTGCTCCAGTCTGTGGTTCGGGGACAACTTCCTTCCGCGAGCAATACAACGAGAACACTGCGTTCATCGACGGCTCCATGGTTATACCACCCTCAGAGTCATTCACTTTCTCTACTTCTCCTTCTTTCTCTCCTCCTCTCTTCTTTCTTGTTCTCTCTTACTCTCTTTCTCTATTACTCTCTTTTCCTTTAATTTTAATCCTTCAGATCTATGGCAGTAGCGACCGTGATCAGTTCCTCTTCCGTCAAGGCCAATTCCTGAAGACAAAGAACATAAGAGGGCGGAGCTTCCCTCCGATTGATGCAAACAACAACGTTGTGGCTGGAGATGACCGAGCCAACATCTTCGTAGGCCTCGCCGCTCTCCATACTCTTTTCCTTCGACTTCACAACAGGTACATACATATGTGCGTTATGTATGCATGCATCTTTGTTCTCCCACTCGCTCTCTTTCTTTGACTCTCCTTTTCTCTTTCTCTCTCTCTCTCTCTCTCTCTCTCTCTCTCTCTCTCTATCTTTCTCTCTTTCACTCTCTCTCTCTCTTTCTCTCTCTCTCTCTCTCTTTCTCTCTCACTCTTTTCTCTGTACCCCTCTCTTTCTCTCCTCTCTCTCTCTCCCTTTCTTTCTCTCTTTCTCTCTCCTGCCTCACTGAGTCTACATTCTTCGTAGATTCGCCCAATCCCTGGAGCGAGTGAATCCTCACTGGGACCACGAAAGGCTCTTTCACGAGGCCAGGAAAGTAATCGGGGCAGTTCTGCAGAAGATCACTTTCGATGTTGGCTTATCTTTTTATGAATGATTTGTCGCGGAGTGAACAGCTTGAGTGACAGGAGTATCTACCGAGAGTGCTTGGCAAGGAGTTCGACCGACTCATCGGGGACTACCGTAACTACGACTCCACCGTCGACCCTTCCGTTGCCAACGAGTTCACCAGCTGTGCTTTCCGCTTTGGACATGGACTCGTACAGGTTCATTCCTTCGATCATTTCGCTTCAATCAGCCAACCTGACAGGGTATCTATCAGAAACCCTAAATCCAGCAATACCGTGTTATTTTGGGAATAGCCCTTGATATGTGATGAATCGGAATCAAAAAAATGAGCCTCCGAGTCCTTCTAGAAAACATTTTTTTTATATCTTTTTAAGGATACCTATATGTTTCAGAAACTGATTTTTTCCATTCCGTATATCCATATGTAACAAAAACCCATGACGATTATGTTCTTCCAGGAATTTTATCCCATTCTGGACTCGAACTTCAGCCAGATTGGAGGAATTCCATTCAACGATGGAATGTTCAAGAGCATTCATATCATTAACAATGGAGTCGATCCTCTCGTAAGAGGGCTCCTCACTTTACCAGCCAAAATGCCACAAAGGTCAGGCACGGAGTCCCTCTTTATCTCTCTCTCCCTTCTCCGTCTATTACTTTTAACAGGAATACAGTTACTTGTAATGTTCAGATTGACTCCAGCAGTCACAGAGCGAATCTTCGGAAACTCCGACCTTGGTTCGATCAATATTCAACGGGGACGCGACCACGGAGTTCCTGGCTTTGTTGCCTGGAGGAAAATGTGTGGACTGCCTGAGGCCAATGACTTTGATGATCTGGAAGCAACGATCAAAAACAAAGTTGTCATCGACAATCTACGGCTTGTTTACAAGCACGTCGGTCTGTTTTAGTATTTATAACTTGCCTTTTAATTTATGACTCTAAATGATAATTGTGCTGAGTATTTTATTAGAGAGAGGAAGGATACATACGTACAGAGTATGAATGTATGTACATACATATGTAGAAAAGAGAGAATTTGTATGGAATGAAAAGGAAAGAAGATGCGCACTTTATAGAATTTTGTTTTAGGAAGTGTATAAACTATAATGGATGGTTTTACAAGCAATGAACCAAAAGAAAGAGATGGATGGCAAGGGAGTGATATAGCATAGGAAAGACGGACAGAGAGAGAGAGTGAGAGATGGCGAGGGAAGGAAAATGATGCGATTTTCTTGCAGAGAATATTGACATGTACGTGGGGTCGATTCTGGAGGATCCCTTGGAAGAGGCGTTGGTTGGCCCGACAATTGCATGCGTCGTCTCCAACCAGTTCAGAAGGCTGCGAGACGGTGACAGGTAATTGGCCTGCATTTCCATCTCAAAGATTTTCTTTTTCAACCACTCTAGAAAATTCCGTCAGTTACTTTATTAAAGAGTGAATATTGAAAATAAAAGTTGTAGATTCTTCTATAAACGGGAAGGAGTCTTCACCCCTGGCCAGCGGAAGCAGATCGAGAAGTTCTCGATTGCGAGAGTTCTCTGCACGGCAGGCGAGGCATGGACTCGTGCCCCGAGGAATGCCTTCAACACTTTCAACGTGGAAGAACATCAACTTGTGGCTTGCGACCGAATCCCAGATATTGACTTCTCCAAGTGGAAGGAGGACATTTAGTGTCCACTTCATCACTTTCTATTATTCGCTCATCGAGATCTCCAAGGAAGAAGTCAACCGATTTCTTCACAAATTCTAAAATGAATTGGCTATATCAACATGGGTTTATTGACCCTAATAATATTGTTAGATTGTTCTTCATTTGATCGTCTTTTTTGTTCAGCGGAAAGCATTAAGCGATATCCACGCGGGTCTTCATAATTCTTTCACACTTCTTAATGTGCCTTACGCATTGTAAACTACTGTTAAAATATCATCTGCATTTGTATTTCGAAATGATCAAGTCAAATTTCTATGTTTCATTTCTATATTTTGAAACATTTTAGATATTCAACGATCATGACATTTCAGTAAGCTAGTTGCATAGCTGTTTCATTAGAGGTAAAACTATTCAATGCCATATCCCAAGTTTCCTTTCCAAACACATTGCGGTTCTTCAAGCGCGCCATCAATATCTTTCCAGTAATAAGATCAATAGGATATCATTAAAGTAGTATTTCTAGGTCAATAAAATAAATGTGGTTGCAGACATGTAATGTACACCCCCCCCCCTCGTGAAGACTCACTCTCTTTATGATTACATTCTTTTCCGATCACGTATGACCATCTCTCTTCTCATTCTTGTCATGTAATGAGTTCTGAGCAACATTTCAAATGGAGTGCAATGTTTATGCAGTTTGAAGCGAGAGCGGTGGGAGAGAGGGAAGAGGGAAAGACAAATGAGAATTCTTTAAGCGTCGTCCTTCCTCTCGGGACAGGGGCAATAGTTGGCGTCCTTGCCAACGAGGCCGGCATCTCCTTGCTTGCCAGGATTTCCATCCTTAGCATCGGGACCAGGGAATCCATCAGGTCCCTTTTCGCCGGCCTTTCCAGGCTTTCCATCGAGTCCTGGCTCGCCGGCCTGGCCGGGTTCCCCGTCAGGACCAGGTGGACTTGCCGGGCCAATCTGTCCGGGAAGGCCGGGCGTGCCCACAATTCCGTCCATGCCGGGATTGCCTTTCTCTCCATTGGTGCCGGCCTCTCCTGGTTGTCCAAGTGAGCCAGGTTCGCCTTCTTCACCACCAAGACCGTCTTCTCCCGGGGGTCCGACGGGGCCGGGTGATCCTGGGTATCCTTGGTTTCCTTCCTTGCCTTGCGGACCGACGGGTCCAGGTGGGCCGGGAGGGCACGAGACACAGCCGCCAGGCTCATCGAAGGTGGCTGCGAGAGCGACGCCGGCCACTCCGGGCCGTCCAGGCCGGCCAGGCTCTCCGTTCTCTCCGCGGTCTCCGGGTGGCCCGGGAGGGCCGGGAGGGCCAGCCGGGCATCCCTCGGAGTCGAAGGAGCAGTTGCAGGAGTCAGGGTACGAAGCCTGTCGCCGCGTGCGGAAGAACGCAGAGATCGACGGAGCCGAGGAGCGGCCGATGCTCATGCCAATCATCCTCTCCCAGGCATCGTCTGCCATCTGCTTGAAGTCACCCACTCCATCCACGATCTCCCCCTGCAAGAGAATCCTTGGATTAAGAGAGAGAGAGGGAGAGAAAGAGAGAGGGAGAGAGTGAAAGAGTGAGAGAAAGAGATAGAGAGAGAGAGAGAGACTAGCCTGCAGAGCATCGATGTCTCCGACGATGTGATGAATAGCAGCGAGGGAGAAGAGAATGGCGATGAGAGAAGAGGCTGCCCCCACCGGCACTGCCCATCCTCCACTAAACTTTGCCATGACCAGGCTTCTCCTTGCTCTCCCTCTCAATCTTTTATATTGCGAACCTGGCCGTTCGACTCCTCCCTCTCCTGTCCCCTCTCACTTACAGTCCATGTCCTCTCTTCTCTTCCACTCCGATCCGGGTGAGAGATATCCACGAAAAAAGTGTGTTCATCCCCTCTCGCACCGGTTAGCAACGTGTTCAATAACGACACCTCGCCACTTTCCACGAGGATACGCAGTCCGCCTGGCAACTCAGCTATTAAGATTTCATTTGATTCATATTATAGTGGGAAATAGGTTTATTTAGAACGAGCCCGAGCATCAATGCAAACCACTAGCAGGCAAAAGAGGAGAAATGGAGGAAGTCTGTGAATATTGGGCACATCCATGTGGATGAGAAATCATTGAAATCTCTTGTATATAGAAAAAGCTGTTGGATATTAAATCTGAAAAATTTATCATCCTGGAATTTTGTTCTCTAACTTCCATAACACACGATATTGAAAAATCACATTTTTACCATTTCAAGTTTTAATTTAATTTAGCGCGAAAATCTTATACCGAAAGAGCTACAGTATATCACTATCTTTCTGCAGTTGAACTTTTGGCTTGATATAACTTTTGCACATTTTCATTCGTTTTTATTCGTTTTGATGCTTATTAAGTGGATTTAAATTACTTAGTGGTCTTTAACCTTTCTTGTAGCTTTCTCGGTGTTGTTTTCTACGCCGGTACAGGCCGTGCTATTAGTTCTGGATTTATTTTTATTAAATAATTTGCAGTTCCCATTGCTTGAGGTAAGATGGTGAACGTCCCGAAGGCCAGGAAGACCTTCTGCGACGGGAAGTGCCGCAAGCACACGAACCACAAGGTGACTCAGTACAAGAAGGGAAAGGACTCTTCTTTCGCTCAGGGTCGGTGGCTCCATTTTTCTTCTTCTAAGAATGTCTCGTTATACTTTAACATTTGCATTGTTATTCTTCTACTTTGCTACCATTTAAGATTTAAAAATGGGCACATGTTAAATATCGATGTCATAGATACACTTTGTGGGCTTCGATTCTTGATTTACATAAGTAACTATATTATTTCCGGTCTCTCTTTATCCCAGATACCCTTGGTGTCCTACGGGTTAAATTTCATCGGAATGTTTTCATTGGTTTTTGGTATTCATGATTAGCAATCTGAAGCTACAAGTTTGGCAACGTGCCCGTGTTCTTTAATGAGATGAATTTAGTCATAAATGGCTTAACATTAAGTCTCACTATTCTAACCTGGTAGCCTCGGTTGAAAAGGTATTCTCGGTTTTACATACCCATCTGATTGTTTTTACCGCGTTGGGATCCTAACCCATGCAGTGAATGAAAAAGAAAGTGAGGTAGCGGGGAGTAGACATATAACGGCACCATAAGAACAAACATTCACCAAATTCGATCTCCTGCTTGTACAAAGATTTCTAACCTGTTTTTTTATCCAGCTAAACAGAATTGCATGCTTTTCGTAAATTAGCTGCTAGAACTTGGGCCATTTCGGGAAGAAATTTGTGTGTATATCTTTATAACTCAGAGAAATATAGAAATTTCTCTGATTTAGCGGTTTTTTATAATCCTGATTTCGTCTCCAATGGCTTACGCGGGCTGAATGTTCATTCCTAAATGAGGTGAATATCGTGCAAGAAAGCGGGAAATTGTAATTGAGAGCCCTTTAAAAAAAAAATATGCCTAATTCTGCTTGATTAGTATATTGCTGCGCTCGAGAATAGTTTTTATTTCTATTTAAAAGGATGTCTTGGAAAGGGAAGGACCTGTTCTATGATATACTATTTTCGTAGTTGTTATCGAATGTTATAGGTTCTCTCGAAAATTTTGAACCAAAAATGAATTGACTCGACGGTGAAGCGAACTAAAAAAAATCAGCGAATACATATCCATTTGCTTCTCGATATATCAGCATTGCAAAACTATTCTGGCCTAATAGAAAATATCCGAAAATACTATTCTGGCTTAGACGATAATATTCGAAAATAGGAAATAGAATAACACACTTATTTTGATATGATGTAATCTTAAGAGAATTCTTGCAGGCCGTCGTCGTTACGACCGAAAGCAGTCTGGATTCGGCGGTCAGACCAAGCCGATCTTCCGCAAGAAGGCCAAGACCACGAAGAAGATCGTGCTGAGGATGGAATGCACGGAGTGCAAGCATCGCAAGCAACTTCCCATCAAGAGATGCAAGCACTTCGAGTTGGGAGGCCAGAAGAAGTCCAAGGGAAGCGTCATCCAATTCTAAGCTCACTCCGTTTTTGGCACTTCTTGTTGATTTGACCGTTTGCAATAAAGCAACGATACTATCGGATATTCTTCTTATTTTGTGAGGTGATGTGTACACGTACATGTGAGTAATATTTGGTAGTTGCTTCAATTGGTGCCATGGCAAAGATATTTGTTTATTGAGAGGGGATGTTCTTCGGACTGGCACGCCAGGGAAGGCCAGGCATGTTATGAGTATTACTGTTCTTATCATTATTTGAAAGGGGAGCAGATTGAGGGTGGAATGGAATGTTCGTACAGATGCCTTGCTGTGCAAGTGGCAGACGGAAGGGGAGACGAAGGTGATTGGGAGAGACAAGAGCTGTGCTATTGTCTTGGATGCAATGGCTCCCGGCGTTTCCCGCAGACATGTCTCGCTCACCCTTCGGCAGGTTGACACTGCTCTTCTTGGGGGCTTTCTTATCTTCTTTCTTTGTTGCAGGACAAGATTGTTATGCTCGACTCCTCGTCATACGGTACATTTGTAGATGAAGAACGAGTACACCAACGAGAGAGAATTCTGGATGGAGGAGAAGTCATCAGGGTTCTTTAAAATTTGTTTGCGATTTTTTTAAAGAAATTTTTTGTGATCTTTTTAAACAGGATATTAAATTTTAGTTCAAAATCGGATTTTCGTGTCCATATTTAAACGGCTTTTGTCATTGTGTGACCGTGTTGAAGGTCGGCAGTGAAATGTTCGTCCTTTCTACAACGACCCCCACTCCATCCAATGCCAAGAATGTCTCTTCATTTCCACATAAGAGAAAAGCCGTTCCCACGTCGGCCATCCCCGCTAAAGTTAGAATTGTTTTTCCCTTCTTGGCTTAACCAATTCCTTCGATTAAGCGTGTCCTGCTATTGGATGATTCGGAAACTTTGAATGAAGAAAGAAGCCGTGTCACATCTGCTTCCGTCGTTGCCCAGGACTCTATAATTGAGTGTGCTTCCAATCTTTTCATTTGCAGTATTTTAATCTTATTTCTTCTATCAATCTTGCCTGACAATGAGGGACCCGTTCATCCTGGTTTTGTTGGACATCTGTCCCTTGTCTGAAGAGATTTGAAGAGAGACAATGTATGAAAAATTAGGTTTTTACCCCAGAATTCTCACTGAAAATTCATAATTATTGCCATCCTACTTTTTTTAGGATTCGGATATTCGTGGACTGCGACACCCCTTTTTTCCCTGTTGTAGACACTATGTTTTACAAATATTGAACATTTCTTGCAGTTTGGATACAGAATCACCTGAAGAGAGAGGCGAGGAGGAGATCGAAGTGTTGGAAGTAGAAGGCCCTGGTGCCGGCAACACTTGTGGTTCGTCTGCCTGGGACCATATCTTCCAGCGTCCCTCTGCTCGTCCCGCTCGTCCTTTTCCTTCTCTCTCCTCGTTCACCCGTGACACTGCTTCCCAGTTTGAAGTTCCACGCAGTCAGTTGTCCCTTTGATAGGAGATGGAGTGAGAGACAGACAGAGAAAGAGAGATGGGTGAGGAGGATCGCTAATTCAGGCAATGCTCGCGTCGGAGAGCGTAAGCGTTCGCTGTTCTTCTCTAAATCGCCTAGAAAGAAGCCTGCCGCTTCCTCCCCTCCCCCTGTCCCTCGCGTCCTTTCTTCCCCGCAGAAGTATGCTTGGTTGTTGAATTCGTTACATTCGCGTGTCTCCTTGAGGATGCGGCCGAGCCGTTCGTGGAAAGTTAAGAAATTTATGGACACAGTGGAGACTGTTGCTTCTGCCGAAGAGTCTTTCTCCTCCAGCGCCCCTCCAGTTTATGTCAGTTACTTATTCTTTGCAAAGTGCAATCCACTATTCTAGCCTAATCAAGCGGGCAATCCTTCTTTCTTGAGGACCTTTCCCACTTCTTGGTACCGAATGATATAGAAGACGGAGAGTGCCTCCCTCCGCCCGATCTCGTTCTCCCTCCCGAAATCAGGGTTTCTTCTGAGGACCATTTGAATTCTGAACGAGCGATTAGTGCAGTTTAGAAATCAATGGTGGTTCTGGCAGACGTGATGAGAAAGAGTTCGCCCCCTCCGGCCACCACTCACTTCGCCGCTGGCGATCGACCGAACTTTAAGCGATTTAAAAAGGTGCAGTTTCTACCCTTGATGTCACACAGTCACTTCTTCTCTTGACCAGGCTCGTCAGGGTCGATTCTACTTGGAGGCGGCTGGAGAGACGGCCCCGCCCACAATTGCGGGAAGCAGTGACTTGGTGGACTTCCGCAAGATTGCCAGTTAATCGTACTTTGCGCTTTCTTTGTATTTGTTTGATGATATGACTGGTACTCCGCCTTTTATCCGAATGACTGCTAGAAGAAATAAAATCGTTTCCTTGTTCCCGTCTCCTTCTGCAAGTCGGCGAGGAAAGTGGAAGTATACCGTTGAAGAGTGACATCCGCCATCCTGGCCAGCCGCACTGCCCGACGGGCCCATTCCACTGCCTCTTCCTTCTTTCCTGCAACGAGTGAAGGGAGTGAAATGTATCCAGAAGGGAGTAACCTGTGTGGAACAGGGCCTCTGCGTAGTTGCAGTAGAGGCCGGGGAGGAGCGAGGAACACTCCTCCAGCATGGCGGCCCGCTCTACTGCCAGCGATAGGAAACGAGCCGCTGATGCAAATCTGAAAGGGAGAGATCAGACTGAGGAAGGAGAAAACTGAAAAACGCACCGTTGCTTGAGCACGCATTGTGCTCCGTAGTTGTTGAGGAGGTGAATGCTGTGGGCCGAGCGGACGCCGTAGATCTGATAGCAGATCTGAAGGGGATTGTGAGGGGTGGAGAGGGCGGAGAGGGGACGGACCTTCAGCACTTCTGACATGTACTCGTCAGCTTCTGCCTGGCGACCTTCATCGCAGAACGTCACGAGGAATCTTGCATAGGAGTCCAGGCACATTCCGAGAAGGGCAACGGGGTCGGAGTGAGCAGCGCCCCGCGTGTCCATCGCGTGACGGTCTTCGGCCAACGCGCCGCCCGCCACCGTCGACGACGCCAGGTGGGCATCCGACACCTTCAGCGGCCATTCTCTCTCCCCCCTCACTCTCTCTCCCCCCCTCACTCTCTCTATCTCTCTCTCCCCCCTCACTCTCTCTCGCGCTCTCTCTCTCTCTCTCTCTCTCTCTCTCTCGCTCTCTCTTCACGACCTACCGCCATCTGCTTCCGAATGCAGTGTGCGAAGCCAGTTTCCGCATTCTTAATCTCGCCTCTTCTAGCCAGCAAATCAGCCAGTTTGAGTGAGATGCCGATGAAGGCGGGATCAGAGTCGCGTGTTCCGTGCAACTCCACCAGCCTTAAAGGGAACAGTGAAGCACCGCGGGGAATCGCAGTAGAAACCTCTTGATGGCAGTTCTGAAGTGTTGTTCAGCCTGTCCATTGTCACCCTTCTCGTAGAAAGTGTTGGCCAGTTCATCGATCACTCTGGTCTCAGCCATCTCTTCTTTCCTTTCGCGAGCTTCTATCAAAGCTGCATCCAGCAATGCAACCGCTTCCTCATATTTCTTATACTTCCGTGCCAGCCATGACTGGAACGATGCAGCATTACTCTTCTGATGGATTCAACAAGTCATATTGTTTAAGATTAAACATAAAGAAGATTTGTATTTCTCTTATCCTCTATCACAACTAGACAAGAAACCTTGTTTAAGATTCCAAGGGCCTGCTCTATGCGAGCTTCCAGGTGAAAGAAGAAATATCAGCTAAACCTTCTTTATCTTGTCCTTAATCGGGTCGCTGTCGAGGTCAAAATCATCCAGTCCAAGGAGATGCTTGAGAGTGAGAATCCAAGAGAGTGCGAGAACGGGATGCCGATGGGAGCGTCTCTCTCCCCTTTTGTAATTATGCTCATGGTCATGACCATACGAAGTGGAGTAGACGGAAAGAGAAGACGGAGAAGGAATGCAGCGAGTGCTGAGGGGCAGTCTGGACAGCGGCCGAGACAAGCGACCGACCATTCGGAGAGGGCCACTCATCTGACATTCCACTTCCTTCTCTGTATCCCTCTCTCGCTCTTCCCCTCTCTCTCTCTCTCTCTTCCTCTCTCTCTCTCGCTCTCTCTTCTCTCTCTCGCTCTTCCTCTCTCTCTCTCTCTCTCTCGCTCTCTCTTCCTCCCTCACAACACAATCAGTACCAAACGTGCACTCAAAGCAATCTCCTTATTCCAAACAATGTTGATAGCGTATATACTTTCTTTATCTTCTTTCAAACGAGGAAAATTTACATATAGGGCAATAAATGCGACTATTCCTTAATTGCAAAACTTGTCCCACAGGAACAAGACTTATCGGCTTTGGGATTTTCAGTGATTCGGAAGGAGCTTCGCATCAGTTCCTCCACGTAGTCAACAGTAGCTCCGGAAATGAACGACAGGGACATCTGAAAGGATGACTGGGTAGAAGAAATGCGGCGAGGAGCGAGAGAGAGAGAAAGAGAGAGAGAGAGAGAGAAAGAGAAAGAGAAAGAGAGAGAGAAAGAGAGAGAGAAAGAGAAAGAGAGAGAGAGAGAGAATGAGCTTACCTCATCAACGACGACAACTTCTCTGCCTTGGTGGCTGAGGACAACATCGTCCTGCTGTCTCTCCGCATCGAGTCTGAGTTTGTACTCGAATCCAGAGCAGCCGCCTCCGTCCACTTCAATGCGAAGTCTCTCATCAGGGGCGAGGATGTGGTGGAGTCTCTTCAGGGCGGAGGGAGAGAGATTCAACTCAGAAGGGAGAGCTGCACGAGAGAGGAAGCGAGTGGAGAGACGCAGAAGACCGCTCATCCTGACAATTCTCAATCCTAGCTCTGGCTAGGAACTCCACTCCGATAGATATCCGAAAAGGTTTATCAACCACATCCGATTCTAAAGTGCGTAGATCAATTACATCGCTCATAAAGAAATATACGTTTATCTTCGGTACACAAATTGACAGTAAAAATGCAGCAATGAGCGCAATTTATCAATCATGAATTACGAGAATTTAATAACCTTTGATATAATATAGGCTTGAACCAGCCACGTTTGAGAACTTTGCGAGATTCTGGCACAAATATAACTCGAACGACTTATTGCACGAAATATACAGTTATTTTTTAATGTGAATTTTCCATAATATAAAAAATGGGTGACTAATGCGACTGTCCGGTGGAATGAGCAGAGCGGAGTCGCTGTCTCTCAAAGCGCCTCTCCATCTCATCGAGAAGCCTCGGAGTGTACCGAACCACGAGGCGGACGGTTCCCGTCGCAGACTTCAGCAGCTGAACTGCCCGCTCGTGCGACGCTCCCTCCACGTTCTTCAAAGGGAAAATGCACTGGCTCAGTCTTCCAGAGAATCCACTTCATTTAAGAACAATACAAACGAGCGCGTAAATAGTGTGTTGCGGGATGGATGCGCATATAAATTAATCGAACAATACTGATTAGAAAGGAACAAAAAACTTGCAGTTCGTTTGAATCGAAACGTGTTATGATAGGTCTTGGCAAGAATTATTTACGAACAAACGAATATTAACAACCAAGCGAATAATGATGTTTGAAACAGGGAAATGAAAGAAGAGAAAGGACTGACAACGCCGTTGACTGCGATGAGCTGGTCTCCCCTTTTCAGTCCGCCGTGGCGATCCGAGACTCCGCCAGGAATAATCCTCAATCAGTATAATAATCTTCAGCTCTCTATCATACCATCAGACATCCCTTTAAAAGGCGCTCGTTACAGCTAATATAAATACATCATGCGAGTACTTATTGTGGATCTGAAACCTAAAACCAGACTAGATATATAAAATAGATGAAAAAACCGTGAGATGTAGATAGGCGAGTTCTGTTCCTTTCCACCCATGACATTGAAGCCAAGCCCTTGACTGGTCTTGGGCAGCTCGACGAGTCTCGGATGCGAGTGTCCTTCTGCAGCCGCGAAGGCCGCGACAGTTGCCTTGGCTGCCGCGGACGAGCGGATGTCTGGCGTGCCCTCCACTTCCACTGCATCATAAACGTGTTCGTAGACTTCGCGGACTGCGCAGAAAAGATCGGACTGGAGGATCTTCTGCAGCTGCTCCAACTTCTCCCCTGTCACTTCTTCCGTTCTCTGCACGTGCTCGATCAGCTCAAGAATCCGATGCACGTCTCAAAGAGAAGAAAGCAATCAGAGCTCCATTCACGAAAGAAGACCTCACCCCGTCTCAGGCAGGTTCCCTCCGATGCAGAAGCGAGTTCTTCTGCACGACTCATCTTTGCACGAGTCTCTCCTAAGGACCTTGATTAGGGAGGTACTGTATACTGTAGAAGAACGAGGTACTGGGAACAGCGAAGAGAACAGTTCTTTGTGATCATCAAGAATAGCATTTTAAGAAAGTTTATCGAATGAAGAAAAACCTGCAACAACATCTAAACAATAAAAAAGAAAGCTCGGGCACAGTCGTTCAAATACGAGTTACCAATTTGAATGACTGCGACATGCGTTTAGGCAGGACATTAAAGGTAAGTTTACGCCGTTCAGAGAGGGTGGGAGGGAGTACTTCGCTAGCATCTTCATCCATCTCATCCCTGTTAACTTCTTCCGTCGTAATTCGAACCACTCCATCACAAGCAGCCTTCAGAAGAAGTTGTCCACGATCCGTTTCGAAACTAATCTGAAAGTCTTGAACATAATAGAAAATCGTTATAAATATTAAACCCTGAATTGTTCACTTAATTAGTCTTCAACAATTTGCCAAATCAAGATAATCATAATCTGAAGAATGAATTAGATGCGTACGTTCATTCCGGGAAGGTAGTTGAAGTTTTGTTGGCAGACGATGAGCTCTCCCTGGCAAACGGCTTCTCCGTCCGTTCTGTAGATGCCTCGAAAGGGTTTGTTTGGAGGAGGGCGGAGGGCGTTTCTTGTTGAACACAGAACAGGGCGCGCGAGTCGTGTCAGCATCGGTGTTCGAAAGAATACCACAGTTAAATCTTAGTTCATGGCGTCACGACATTTCCCTCTTTATATTTAACTCATCTATTGAATAAAAGAGATATGGAGAAAATACAAGTAGTACGACATTAAAAATAGAAAACACGAAGCAGAACCTCAGAATTTTTCACCGGTTCAAATCTTTTGAAAGAACTAAATATGCGTTAAGATAAATGACTTGCGCAATTCTATATCAGTGCGCCATACTCGTCATTTAATTCACGAGCGCACGGAGGGTGCCCGCCCTTAAAAAATTCCGGAAATTTGACACAGCGAATACAGTATTTTCCGCGTTACGCCCGTTTCATGCGTCGCGGCAAGGCACAGCATACAGCTCGCCTCCAAATGCATCGATCGAAGTGATTTAAACTCCCTCCAAAAGTTACCGTAATATTTGGTTATATTCGGGCAACTGGCAATTTGCCAGCAGTTTCACCTTAGCTCTAATGATTTTGAAGTCCCACTCCAAATTGCGATCTGGTAAATCTCGGCGAAAATCTCGACCAATCTAATTCACAACTACACTCGTCCACCATAACGAACATGGATACCCCCCGTGCGAGCGGTTTTTTTTACATTTGTGTTTCGTACTTTTTGATTTTTCTGGTTTATTTATTTCAGACTCTCTTTGCTGACGCTCAGGTTCTACAATGGGGAAGCGAAAATCGAAGAGAAAGCCGCCACCAAAGTCGAAGGCGATCATGCCTCTGGAGACGCAATTCAACTGTCCCTTCTGCAATCACGAAAACACTTGCGAAGTCAAAATGTCGGTCTTTTTATCTATTTTCTTCTTATCAATCGAAAAGTTATTTTCTTCCAGCTTGCTTAGTTTCACGGACGAGTTGCATCGTAATTAGTTTCAGGGATCGAGAGAAGAACGTGGGCTTCATTCAATGTCGCGTGTGCTCGGAAGACTTCCAGACAACAATCAACTACCTCTCTGAGCCCATCGATGTCTACTCAGATTGGATCGATGCGTGTGAACAGGCCAATGCTTGAATCCTATTCCTCGTTTGAGAAGAAGCTGCAGATCTCTGCATCCTTTCCGTAATTTACATTTCCAAGGTTTTCTGATATCCATTTTTTTTTTTATTAAGGCGACCTTATCCATAACGCATGAATCTTCCCACCGATTTTGCCAGGAAATATGAAATTGCATAGTTTGTCAAAGGAAAGTTGTTGCCGCCTACAGCCGGATAGTGATTATTCAGAAAGGCTTAAATGTCATATCACTTTTTATCACAGGATTTAATTTTCAAAGGGTTTCAAGCACATTGAGGTTTTCGATTATTTCTTCAGTTGACCTTAACGTTAATAAGGAACAGTGCTGGACAGGAATCTTTTACGGCTAGAGTATCCTTCTATCTTCCCTAGCTTTATCTGTTGTCGGTGGGAAGGTTATATATCTTTTCTGATCTAATACGAATGCCGTTGCCTCTTTCCACACCAACACTCTTATAGCGAATGTTGGTTATTTTGATAACCATTGTATATAGACAGTGCTATTTCTTTGCCTCTGCTTCCGTTCTCATTTCCATTTGTGCATCACTCCTCGAGCTTGGCTCGCTTATGTACTCGTCTCTTTTCGAGAGGGAAATAAATGTGTTTCGAAGTATCCACTGTGACTCGTTTCATTTTTATTTCCACTGCTAAACTTCACTTCCACGTCTCACTTCGGTGTGCGTAAATAAACTGAGTAAGTAAGTAACATACTGTTTTATGCTTGACATCAACGAATATTTTAGTTGGCGAAATTGCGGGGTGATGGAAGTGTTAGTGCATAGCAGGCAACTATTAAAACGTTGACTTCCTACACCTTTTGAAAGCATACAAAGAACATTCCAGAAACACCTTAGTTAGATCACATAATCTTTTACCGCAAGTCGATCCCTTTTTATAACCTTTGCGTTGCTCTTCATATATGTCCTTGGAAAGATTTTTTTAATAGATTCTAAGCAGTTGAGACACATTTTCACGAAAAAAAAGTAGAAAAGTAAAAAAAATTACTGGTGTTAAGATGGTTCCAGACAAGAGGAAATGACCGGTCGAATCGAAATCACTTTTCTGGGGTTATTTAATGGAAAACACGAACGAGGCGGTTGCTGATCACGCCCATTTACCCTCCCTGGCTCTTCCACTCCCTTTCTCGCTACCCCATCTCCTCCATCTACCCATCACCTTTTACTTCCGTCTGCCTCCTTCTCCCCCTGATTCTCTCTCCTTCTCTCTGTTCATCTCTGCTTCTCTCTCTCTGTCTCTCTCTCTGTCTCTCTCTTTGCCTCTCTATCTACCTCCTCTTGCTGCCTCGTTATCTCTTCTCTCTACTCCTGACCGTTGCCCATGAGTTGAAGGTACGGCGAGAAGAGAAGAAAGTGAGCTCATTCCTATCAGCCAGCCGCCTCCAATGTCCAATCAGCAAAACCAATACTCTCCTGATCTACTTTGCCACGAGAATCGTAAGTCATTCTCCATCTCTGTCTCTCTCTGTCTCTCTCTCTCTGTCTCTCTCTCTCTCTCTCTCTGTCTCTGTCTCTGTCTCTCTGGGTCTTTCTAAACTCTGATCTGTGCTCTCATCTCACTTTCTCATCTCTCTCTCTCTCTCTCTCTCTCTCTCTCTCTCTCTCGCTCTCTCTCTCTCACTGTCTCTCTGTCTCTGTCTCTCTGTCTCTTTCTAAACTCTGATCTATGCTCTCATCTCTCTCTCTCTCTCTCTCTCCTGTCTCCCCTTTCCTCATTAATCATTCTCTTTGCCCTTTATCTCTTCTCCCGTGGTAATCACATGTCTCGTTCCGGCGTTCAGTTCAAGTAGTTTTTTCTTCGAAATATCGCCTTTAATTAATCCTTCATTATATATTCTACTTGTGAACATAAATATACTAGAATACTTACAAGGAATTGATTGCCACTACACTTTTACTTGTGTTCGAAACTGATTAAGATCTCTCCACGCATTCTCGGCCATTTCTGAGAGGAACAGTGTTCAAACTCAGTGACCAGATTCTTATTCAGGTTATTGTTGTTGCTATGGCATAGTTGTTGAAAAGAGTAAGAGGGCAGGTGTGAACTAAGGAAAAGCTGGGAGGCGATAGATTGGAGTGAGTGAGTGGCGGAAGAAGAAAAGGAAGAAAGACAGGATCTCCTCCATGTTCTGCGCTCTCTCCAAGTCGACCCTCTTCCAACGACGGAATCCCTCAGAGATCTCATCAAGGTGCAACTGGAATTCATTGCAAATGAATGGAAGAAGAGAGCGGCCAATTCAGAGATTGCACTCAAGGTTTCATTCTCTGTCTCCGTTTCTTCACTGCTTCCTCTTCTTGCCAGGGGATGCTTCTCATTCTGGAATGTTGTATGTGGAATCCGGGAGCAAATGAGGATCTCTTCGAGCAACTCATCCGCTCTCTCGGATTCCAGTCTGTCCAGTTCTGGAAGGTTCCGACAAATGAAATGAAGACTCTTTCTTGAAGCATCTTTACTGTCTCAGATGGCTGTACCCTTCGTGTTCGAATCTGACTTCTCTTCTGCGACGAAGTACAGGGATTCTCTGCTTTTCGCACTTACTCTCTATGACGTCAACACTGGCAAGAACAAACTTAGGTTCAGAAAATCTTTATTTCCTTTTTAAATATGATGTCTACAAGGAACGTTCTGACCCGCCGTTCAGAGAATTGTACGCAGCAGTGCCTGGGATTCGCGAGTCCCTTCTGGGGCAGCACGCTAAGCAATTCGGAGAACGATTCCATCATCTGCAGAAGAGAATCTCCCGTCACGCTTCCCTCTCTTCTCTCCACTCAGAACCAGACTCCGCTCTTCTGCCTCAGGGCAAGCTCCTTCAGACGTCTTCTTTGCATTAGTACTCACTGTCTTGTTGTTGGTTCTAGTAAGGATGGCTTCAGAGGACTCTTCTGAGAGCGAAGGCGAGCAGACGAACTCGTTGCCTGCCGCCCTTGCCAGCTCGCACTTCCATGTAGGCTCGTTCTTTCTTTCCACGAATCACTCCTTCCCTGCAGGGACGAGTGATCAATGTGTCGAATGCTCCGCCAGTCACCCTGAAGAGACAGAAGAGTGGAGAGTGGGAGATGAAGCAAGGCTCGGGCGGTCTTGTGGCCTGCGTTGATCCGATCATGACCAAGCGGGAGGACAATCTCTGGCTCGCCAATTTCGGTTTCTTCTTTCCTCATTCTACTCTTTCCTGAGATGTTGACGTGTGCTTTTCGTATGCTGAGATGGGCAGACTTGTGCAATCCCTTTTGAATGAGTGTGTTCCAGGCCTGAACATGGGAGAGGGGCGGAGGAGTGAACACGCCCTGGCGCCTGCCACGAACACCCTCGGGCTCCCACTCATCAAGCAGCACAACGCACAGGTTCTAGCCTCCCTTTCACTCTCTCCCCATCAAACGAATGCATTTTATAGGTGCTCTTCCACGTCCTGGCTGAGGACGACGAAGCTGAAGCTCCAAGCGCTTCCCAGAAGAAGGCGAGGCACGATGAGACAGGAAAAGGGAGAGTGAAGGAGACAGGGAGATAGAGAGAGAGACAGAGATAGAAAGCGAGGTAGAGAGTGTATGGAAAGTGAGATAGAAAGTGAGACTGAGAGCCATCATGATAGAGATAGAGAGTGAGACAGAGATATAGAGTGAGACAGAGATTGCGAGCGAGACAGAGAGAGATAGAAAGTGAGGTAGAAAGAGTGAGAGAGAGAGAGGTTATGGCACAGTAGTGCGAAACCAGTAGCAATGCAAAATGAGCGTGCTTTGAGGGAAGAGTTGTCGTTGCTGGGAGTGCTGAACAACTACAACCGTGGGCGGTACAAGCTGAACCCCGTGGTTGTGCAGGCGGATGACTACGCTGTGTACTACGGAGGGATCAGCAACGGCCTCCTCTGGCCTGCCCTGCACAATCTGCCCGAGTACATCGCCGGCGAGTACAATCATGAGCCGGTTTGTTCCTCTATTATCTACCGTACCCTTTGACTAGTCCCTTCTCCTCTCCTGTCTACCGTACCCTTTGACTAGCCCCTTCTCCTCTCCTGTCTACCGTATCCTTCTCAGCTCCTCCGCCAACATTGGTGTTCGTATGTCCGAGTGAACTACCAATTCGCCATCGACGCAGTGCGGAACAGTCGTCCCCAGGCAAGAAGAAGAATGGCGTGGAAAGGGATGAAATGCTGGAATTGTAGGATTTCATCTGGATCCACGACTACCACTTGGTATTGGTTGGATTGGTGATGCAATCCCTCGACCCGAACATCGAAGTCGGCTTCTTCCTCCACATTCCCTTCCAGCCTCCTACGAACTTCTTTGACACATTCAAACTCTGCGCCATTCCATTGCTTCGCGGTCTTCTTCGATTCACCAAGGTGTCCTTTTCTCTCTTTCTCCTACTCTGATTATGCTTATTCCATTCGCTCTCCTCCACTCTCAGGTCGGCTTCCAAACACACAGAGATCGGCAACGATTTGTGGAGGAAGTTGAGAGGCATGTCAAAGGTGCCAAAGTAGGTTCATGATCACTCCTCTTGGCCCTTTTCTCTCTCTCTCTCTCTCTCTCTCTCTCTCTCTCTCTCTCTTTCTTCTAGTTATCTTTCCCCTCTCTCTCTCTCTCTCTCTCTCTCTTCTCTCTCTCTCTCTTTCTTCTAGTTATCTTTCCTCTCTCTCTCTCTCTCTCTCTCTCTCTCTCTCTTCTCTCTCTCTCTCTCTCTCTCTCTAGTTATATTTCCTCTCTCTCTCTCTCTCTCTCTCTCTCTCTCTCTTCAGATCACATTCGACCAACAGCAAGACATCTTCACAGTGGCGGCAGAGGGAAGCACGAGTTCCCTTGGCGTCTTCCCAGTTTCCATTCGCAATGATGACTTTCTGAAATTCGTTGATTTGCCGGAAACTTCGGCACTTTCGAGCAATATCAGGAAGAAAGTCAGAGTACCTTCATTCTGGAATGTATAATTTTTTAACGTTTTTTATTTCCTGTGAACAGCAAAATTTTCTGCGTTGTAACATTTGGTTTTTCTTCTTCGTCTTTTCAAAATTTATTTCCGGTGCAATTTCTAACAAAACGTTAGTAATCTTTTTGAGGTTCTGGGCAAGGATGCCGTGGAAGACTCTCGCCTCTTCTTCTCCGTTGAGAGATTCGACTACACGAAGGGAATTCGGGAGAAGCTTCTGGCCTTCCGGAGATATCTGGAGAAGTATCCAGAGAGACAGAAGAAAGACGTCCTCTACCAGGTTCGGTTCCCCTTCTCAGCCACCGAAACGGAAAGTTTCCATTAAGGTGGCAGTTACGAACCGACGCTCCGTTGACACTTATCGTGCTTATCAAGACGAGTGCATTGCCATCGCAGATTCTATCAACTCCCAGTTTGCATGCGGAGAATGGAAGCCTGTGGTTCTCGAGACAGATGGCAGGATCTTCTCTTTCTCTCTTCATCCCACTCTCTCATATTCATCTCTTCCAGGTCTTCCTCGTCCACAACTCGTTGCTTGTTACTGTGCAATGGATATCGGTGTAGTCAAACCGCGAAAGGATGGCATGAATCTGGTACGGTCATGCATATCTTTTTTTAAATCGATCACTTTGAAATCCACATAATGTTTTCTAAGTATTATCTTGTTTCAGGCTGTGATGGAATAGCACTCAATGATAAATAAAAATGAACAGGTAGCGAAGGAGATGATTGTCGTGAATCCCCGGGCTGGCCTTCTCTTGTCCACGGGAGCAGGGACGGAGATTCAGTTGTACAGAGCGGGTCTCTACGAGGACAAGGAAAGCGGTCGATTCAACTACACCCGAGTTGATCTCCTCGCCGATGTCGAAGTTCGGTCTTTTTGTGCTTGGAAGTTTTCCCCTCATAGACACATTCAGGTATTCGCGGATGCTTTCCACACTGCGATGAGAGCGAGCGAGAAAGAGAGAGCGGCCTCGGGGGCAGTCCTCCACTCTTTCATTCTCCACCATGACATCGAACGATGGAGCGAAGCCTTCCTCGACCCTGGATGGACTCATCATGTCATCCGAAGGACTGCAGTCAGTCACTCCCCTTTCTTCCCTTTTCATCTTCTTCTTGAGGTCTTGACTCTGGACGACTTCTTCTCTCTCATCATGAGAACTCGCCACATTCGGCGGCAGATTGTAGAGAGAGTCCTCGAAGGAATCCCCATTCGGCATCATTTCATCATTTCTCTCACAAATGCCAAGGTTTCGAATCAATTGCATACATAAGAATATATGTATTTACATATGTATGTACATATGTACAATGTATGTATATAGATTCACTACAGGGCCATAAATATAAAGCGCTGATAAATTTGAAAGGAATCGCTAGAATCTGGATGCGAAGAGGGTTGCCAGCTGAAAGTGCGAACTTCGCCGGACAGTGACAACTTTGCACTTTTCGACATCCGGGAGGAGCTGGTGGAGCTGGAAAGAGACCTTTCCTTCCTCAAATACGTCCAGAGCGACAATCCGGACAACATCGAGCAATTCGTCCAGGTCACTACTCTCTTTATTCTCTTTACAACTATATGTACATACATACAATGCTAGACATATGTATGTACATATGTATGTATGTACATGCATTTATTGGACAACTATGAAAACAATAATATAATACGTGGAAAATAAGTGGATTAACAACTCTAAAGAATGCAAGCACAGAAAAGGGGAAAGTAGTGTATCGACTGGACTCTTGCATCCTCGCTGGCTCATTGTGTTTTACAATCAAGATATAAATATGCTGTCAGAAAGTAAGAAATATATTATGAATTGGAGTAGAGAAAGCGAGAGCAAGGGAGTGCAATCGATCTCGGCTCCGTCTGATTTCCATGACAACCAAAGTTGTTCATCTCAGACTGACTGAGTCGGCTCTGCAAGAGTTCTCCGCTGCCAGGAATGGGTCTGCTTGACCTGGTGAAGTCGTTCAAGTCGACGACAGGGAAAGAGATTCGCATTCTTCTGCTTGGACTGGACAACGCGGGCAAGACGACTCTGCTCAGACATCTCTCCTCCGAGGACACGACTCACGTCACTCCCACGAAGGGATTCAATGTCAAGAGTGTCGTCTCGGCTGGCATCTCTCTGAATGTCTGGGACATTGGCGGGCAACGGTCGATCCGCCCCTACTGGGCGAACTACTTTGCTGGTTCGGACGCAGTGATCTACGTGGTTGATTCCTGCGACAGAAGACGGTTCGATGAGACTTCTCTCGAGCTGTTCGATCTCCTCGATGAACACAAACTCGTTGGAGTGCCAGTTCTCGTGCTGGCGAACAAGCAGGACATGGCCTCTTCTGCAACTGCCGCGGAAATCTCAGCGGCCATTGGATTGACAAGGATAAGAGATCGTCACTGGCAGATTCAGCCCTGCGTTGCCACGACGGGCGAGGGCGTTGAAGAGGGCATCAAGTGGCTGGCCAACACAATCAAGCAACGCTCTGGACAACTCGGCAGTTGAATCTCCTTCCCATTCACTCTTTCTCTTCTTTTCCCTGACATAACACTGATGAAGATACTTCAGCGCAGTTTTCATGTGCATATGTACACAATGTCCAGCTACTCAATAGCATGAACCCTAGTATGAAGAGTGAGAAAGGGAATCGCTTGGTAGTGTATGGGATCTGCTCCTTCAGGGCGGAAATAATGATAACAAGGGACTCAAAATGTGGTGGATGAGGGTCTGTCCAATGAAGTTGGGAGTAAAGAAAAACGTGGATGGAGTGAAAATGACAAAGATTAGCAGTGTAATTGCGTGTGTCAGAGTTTGTTGGAGTCGCGGTCGGAAGATGAAAGAGATCTACGCAGCCAAGTGGAGGCTGCCACTTCCCTCATGAACCGCGCTGGTCACTTCGACTTCTTCTTCACCGACAGAGATGGAACTCTCAAGAGTTATTCCTGCTCGTACGCTGCCTCCATCCAGCCTGCGTACTCCGGAGTCATTCAGGTCTCTACCCCCTCCCCCCCCCCCCCTTCCTGATTCCCTTTCTTCTTTACCCGAACAGGCCCAATTTGCTCGTCGCTGTGCTCAAAGATGTGCAATCCTGACGACAGCCCCGATGCTCCACGTGGGGATCCTGGACGTGTCGACCATCCCTGAAGGGTACTACTACTACGGGGCCAGCGGGGGACGCGAATGGTATCCTTCACCTTCTCTCTACTGCTCATTCTTCAACGCTCTTATAATTTTCCTCGTTTTTAATCTTTCAATATTTTTATCCGTCGTTCTTTCAGGTACATTTCTCCTCAGCTCAAATTCAAAGACACTCTCGCGGATCGGCAAGTCCATCTTCTCGATCAAGTACGTTGCTTACATTTCTCTCCACATCATACAAGAATGAATTTGGCCTTTGATAGCAAAGGTCATTCCATTTGAGGTGTTCGCGAGACTTTCTTCGCTACTGGAAGAGACGGACTTTCATCCCTTCACTTGGATCGGCTCTGGTCTGCAGAAACACTACGGCCATGTCACCATTGCATTCCAGGTTTGGAGGGACGAGTTGGTCTTCCTCTCGAGCTATCTTTAGGATGTCCATGGATCCGTCCCCTCTGAACTGGCTATGCGGCTGAAGAAGAGAGTCGAGGTTATCGTGGATGAGATCGATCCGGCCCGGGAAGCGGTCACTATCATCTACTCTGCCAGAGACATCAAATGTCTGCTTAAGGTTATCTGGGATAATATTGCTTCAGGCTTCAATTCCCCTTTGAACTCATTTGTTTTAGTTGTGATATTTTCACTTGCATATGAATCGAAGTGCTATGACAGGGAGTCGAGGATGGCGATATCTTCAACAAAGGAAACGGAATCCGTCTCCTCTGTCAGAACACCAACTCTACTCTTGAGGTTTGGTTCCTTGTTCCTTCAATTCTACGCTGCTTTATTCCGATGACTTGGCTTGCAGAACAGCACAATTCTGGTGTGCGGGGACTCAGAGACGGATGTCCCCATGCTGAAAGAATGTCTGATGAGCCCATCAGCAAGGGTTTACACCATTTGGGTGACTCGAGATGAGGAGCTGCAAAGGAAGGTGGGAGAGAGAGCGAGAAGATGAGAGGAAGCAAAAGAGGGGAGAAGAGAAGAAGTCTTGGCAGGTGCGTCTTATGTGTGAGGAGTTCGCGAACGAGAACGTGGTGTTCGTGGACCGGCCTGAGATCCTGCTTGGGGCCATGGCTCAGGCTACGGTAAGAGAGACTTGCCGTCCACGGCAATACACGTAGAGGACAGCCAAGCCACTTCCTTCTTGTACATTTCATCCTTTTTAATCGTCTTACAGAGTTTTTGACATGTAAATAAAGATATTGATAGGGATATGCCATGGTTAACGTTTAGATAAAGTGAATTTAACATTGACGAGCTCAAACGAAATATTCAAAAAGATTAACGTTGAAACAAAGTATGATGCATGAAAAGTGGATTATATTGGAATGGAATTAGGAACGATTGCACTTTGTTAATCTCGTGAGGTCACCAGGAGAAAGCATGCACAGATATGTCTCTTCTGGAATTCAGGATGAAATCAGGATATCGTGTCTGGGCAGACAGAGATAATCGAGGAAGTAAATCTGCGGATCACAAGCAAAAGTTACAAAGCCATCAGGTGAATTGGAACACAAGTGCATTTCTTTGTTGACTGAAAGAGAAATGAGAGACAAGAATGGAAAAGAAGAGAGAGGAGAGTGGAGTAGTAAAAAGAGGAAAGTTAGTGAAAGGAGGAAGTTGAACGGATTAGAAGGAGGAGCCTCACTCGCCCCAATAACCACTGTATTTCAACAGCATTTACTGATATAGCAAAAGAGGAGGAAAGAGAAGATTGGCATACACAAGGAAGACTCTTCTTGCTCCAGCGACAGATGCTTTCTCTCTTGCTCTTCGCATTCTGGTTTCTCCTCGTTTCTGGTAGAACTATTTTAAATTGTCCTTACTCAGTTTTTCTAATTGTGACTAATATATGTTAAGGGAGTAAAGATAGCGAACTTTCTCTGACATCCAAGCTTGCGGCCATGGAGAAGATTCGAATAGGAGAAGAGACGTTCACGTCCCTCCGTCGTCTCCACTACGTGTGGTACGTCCACTCCGTCAAGGCTCTCCTCGTCCAACTCTCTAAGAAGATCCTCCCCACTCTCAGTCAAGGTCAGTTCAGCAATCACTCCTTCTTCTTCTCTATTTCTCTACAGATGCACGTCGTGAGTTCGAGTTGTGTCTCAAGTCGATTGAAGAGAAGACTGACGTTGTCCGTTCGAGCCGTTGTCTTGTTCAAGCCAGGAGAAACGCCAAACTTCTGTTAGCAGAAACTGTACACTCTTTCACTAAATCTTTGACCAAGGAGCTGTGATTTATGGTCGATTGTAAGAGGCAAACTAATTAAGCGGGCGAGCAGCCATGGAGAAGAAGGAGAAGAAAAGAGAACCGTCTTCACTCAGAAGGAAAGGAAAACATGGAATGGAAAACGACATCACAAAGAAGAAGAAGAGAATGGAGAGAGAGCGAAGCAGCCGAGCACTCCTACTACGACACTTCATGTTTTGGAATAGGCAGAAGTTACAGGTTTCGAACTGAATTCTCAGTATTTCTTGAACTCGCTCTCTCTCTCTCACACTTTTTCTTTCTGAATTGACAATGGATTACAGGAAGATGAGAGGAAGAAGAGAGTGAAGAGAAGTGAATATCGTCTTGTGCGTAAGTTCGAGAAGGAGAGTCCCTTCCGAGTAAGTATTTCGATTCCAGTGTGGGGGTTTGAAATGGTTAATTTTGGGGTCAAAATTTTAAAAAAAGTGCTTTTAGAAAGGCACTTTTAGTTACGAATAATGACAGAGTGATTTTAAGATAAGAACAATGAGCGAGTCGCCTCCTCTTCTGACTCCGAGTTCGTCGCCGATTCAGACTATTTCTCGGTCCATTCTCAGCCTCTTTCGTCCAGAACAGGCACAGAGCAGAGAACCCTGGACAAGGACGTACAGAAAGCTTCTACAATTCAAGGTTTTAAACTCTTCTTTTAAATCAGATTTCACAGTTGAATCACGTTAATCAGGGAGGCCAAAGTAATTTTTTTGTTCTCTCTATCCATTTCTATATCTCTGTATCTCATTTCTCTCTCTCCCTCTCTCTCTCCCTCTCTCTCACCCTCTCTCTCTCCCTCTCTCTCCCTCTCCCTCTCTCTCCCTCTCTCTGTCTCTCTGTCTCTCTCTCTCTCTCTCTCTCTCTCTCAGAAAGCAATGGATGGTCGTGACACCGTCCGTGCTCATGCGATGTATGACCTGCCAATGGACGAGCTGGTGCTGGGCAGTGAGGTGAATTGGGATGAATTGAATGCCGAAAGCAAGCGTCGTCTTTGCAGGACCTGCCTCGTGCCAAAGCCGAACCCTCCAGATCTGCTTTTCCCGCATTCCTGACTGGTATGCATGCTATTCGAGTAACTCATGCCATATCTCCTAATTCAAGGTTCTTCTCCACTCGTAAAATCAGCTTTCGATTTGGCTTCTGCAATCCACTCACATTCCTCGAAAGCGGGAAAAGAATCAAATGTGAAACTGCTCTCGCCTCGCTTTGCCCCTCTCATGCCTGAGGTTTTTTCCCCTCTTTGTCTCGTCCTTACTCTGCATCACACTCTCTCCCACTCTTCCTTCTTCTGTATTCCCAGTCTCCATCACACTCTCCCTCTCTTTCTCCTTCTGTCTCCACACTCCAGGTCACACTATCTCCATCACTCCATCATTTGCTCGTCTTATACGGCATTATATTATCTCTCACTATTTTCGTATTCAGACAAACGGAGAAGGTATCTTTTCGCCTTCTTTGCTTGCTTTCTACAAGGATGAAGCTGAGGAACAGATTGCTCCGCTCCCTCAGGTTTTACATAGAGGAGAATATATAAATTATTTCAAATACGATTTATTTATTATTCACCGATACTGAATTCCTAGTCACACGAAATTTGTTTAATTCGTTTCAGCTAATAGATCAGACTGGGATAAACAAGAAGGACGCCGAAAGTGTTATGGAAGTGATTATGGAAGTTTCCGGTGCTAGGGCAACTGTTGAAGAGGCTTTCAAGGTATTATTTATGTACATAGATATAACAAGAAGACACAAACAGAGAGCAGTTCAGAAGATATTAGCACATTTTTAACTATTCAGACTCTGCGTGAACTGAATATTCTGGGTCTTGACGGAGACGTTGTCGATGCAACGAAAAGAGTGGAATCGGTGTTTGGCGAGCTGGAAAAGTCACTGAGCAGAAGACAGAAGAGACATCTCAAGGAACATCTCTTCGCCTTTCTCCATCCACATCAAATGAAAGAACTTTACGATAAGCATGGTATAAAAAGAACTAAATTATTCTAACGTACATACATATTTATGTATGTACATACATGCATACATATGTATGTTCCTCGATGTCAAAAGACGCAATATCCTTGATTTTAGGGATGAAGCCAGAACACGACGCGGACTTCGAATTGTCTTCGTATGGCTCTCTCCACCCTTCGGAGAGAGAAGAAGCCCTGTGGCTGCGTGTCCACTCCATTGCCAACAACGAGGTGTGCCCCCCTGCCCTCTCCTCCCCCCTCCCTTCCTCTTCTTGCAGACCGACCATCGCTTGCGTCGCCAGGTCTCAGTGTTGGCTCCGACCGTTCTCTCTCCGTATATGTTCTCTCCAGTGACCGGCCTGGCCATCCTTGGTCCCGTGATTCTTTCTCCTTCTCTGTTCTCTCCTCTCCTCCTGAACCCTGCCGTCCTCTCTCCCTATGTGTTCTCTCCCGCAGTAGGAATGCCCTTTATCCTCTCCCTTATCTCTTATCCCCCTATGTCATGTCTCCGATGGTCATGGCCCCCTTCATTCTGAATCCCTATGTGTTATCCCCGAATGTGCTGAACCCTTATGTGCTGAGTCCGTTGATCCTCAGCCCCCTTGTGCTTTGCCCGGATGTCTTATCTCCGATGGTTCTGGGGGGTGCGATTCTCTCTCCTTCAGTTGCTTCCCCTAACATCCTTTCTAAAAGTACACTTATGGCCAGCGTACTCTCTCCTTCTTTCTTATCATGAGTACTCTCCACGACTTTCCCATTACGTGTCTCTTCCCTTCTTATCACGAGGTATTCACGAGGTACAAATAGTACAAGCACTGCATTTGTTTGGGTTTTTTTGTTGTAATTGTCGTTACGACCGCCTAGCCTCTGTAGGTGTTACTGGTTTCATTAAGTGTATGTTTTAGTCTTGTATCCGCCTTTGGTTTTACTTTATTTTTTCTACTTGAAATATATTATTTACAGCAAAAAGAGAGTTCGAACGCATAGAGTTGGTCATAGGTGTCGACGTGAAGAGAAGAATCTCCAGCACTTCCGAGATGGATGAGAGGAACTCCCTTCGAGTCACGCATCCCCGGACTCAGCTCGAGGGGAACTGACAACTTCAGGCGAGAACCATTGAACCCAGCCGGACACGAGCCAAGCGATGACATCACGCAGTAGCTGCCGGCTGGCCAGTCACTCTTCCTTTCCGATGGCACTGGAGCTGCAAGTTGAGATGTGGAGGGAAAGCGAGAGAGGGAGAGAAAGAGAGAGAGAGAGAGAGAGAGAGAGAGAGGAGAGAGAGTGAGAAGGAAGACACGGATGGTGCTCTTAAAGAATGAGTGGCAACTAACCGCTAAGGGCAAAGAAGAATGGCCAGGCAATCAACAGGAAAGTTATCCGCGCGAAAGGACACTTTATTGATGCCATCATGAGGAATGAGAAGAAGTTATGAATGGTCGGAAGCTTCTTTTCCTTTCTCCGTCTGTGTCGTCTCTCTTCCTTTCACTGTCTGTGTCTTCTTTTGCTGGCTCTTCTTTATTTCTCCTTCTCTTATCGTTGAAGACGAGTGAAAGCAGTAAATTGCTGCCACTGCTTTTCTTTTTCTGCTCGATTTATTGACTGAGCAGACATCCTGAACACGGCAATGCAAAAACGATTCGATCAGAGTAGTAAGGTAGATATCAAGACATCAAATCTAACAAGCAGAAAATAAAGAGCCAAAATTGTTTTTACTCACATCGAAGAGTTTAAATTCTCTGAAATATTGAAAAGAAAATGAGGCAGGAAAGGTGAAGTAACTAAAATTGCATTTTCTGACATGAACATTTATTTAATGTAATTGTGAATTGAACTTGTAAGGTTTCAAAGGGTGCAGAAGAGTTGAATCCCTAACTAAACATTATACTTATCAGCAGAACGTGATAATGCAAGGCGGACTATCACATGGAAGTGAGCGATCGACGGGCAACGGCGATTGTTCCAAGTGGGCAATGAAGATTATGAACAGCTTGTCCCGGCCAGCCAAACGCGTTCTACGGTAGCAGCAGCGATGGATTGGATTTCAGGATGATCGAGGATGAGCAGGACGAACAATTTGACAAGACAGCGAATCAAACTGTGAGCTCCGTGGCAATCTCCGTGCCAAACTGTATACACTCATGTTTAAAAGTTTCTATCGGGTTTACGTCTCCGCGATTTCTAATCTTAACTAATTAGTACGAATGGATTGTTCACTGAAAAAAAAAATGTATTTTTCACGTTAGCGTGCCTTAAAATCTTTTGCCAATGGGGAGGAAAACTTGTAGAAGAAAATGGTTTGTCTTGGAAACGCGCGATGCTTTTTTTCGCTTTCACTACTTCTATTTTTTTGTCTCACCTTCATTCTTCTTCATTATCGTTGTCTTCTCTTCTTTTCCTCACTGCGATCTTCTCTCTCTCTTTCCATCATTTAAGCAATTCCCGCGTTTCCTATCTCTCTCTCACTCTCTCTCTCTCTCTCTCTCTCTCTCTCTCTCTCTCTTATCTTTATCGCTCTCTCTCTCTTATCTTTATCTCTATCTCTCTCTCTCTCTCTCTTATCTTTATCTCTCTCTCTCTATCTCTCTCTCTCTCTATCTCTCTCTCTATCGCTCTCTCTCTCTCTCTCTCTCTCTCTCTCTCTCTCTTTAATCACATTCTCTCACAACTGATGATCCAACTTCGCCTTTCCTCTATTTTTTCCTGCTTTATCTGCTACGTAATTCGTGGGCTCTCGAACTTGATAAGAAACTCTGGCCGTAGGATCAGAAAAGATTTAGAGGAATGGAGAGAACACAAGAGGGAAGGCAAAGAATGTAGAGAGAAAGAGAGAAAGAGAGAAGGAGAGAAAGAGAATTGAAGAAAAGGGACTGCCTTTCCAGAGTGGAAGTGCCACTCATTCCAAGGAATGCCTCCGGCATTTCCAGTCCTAGCCCTTCCCTCCTGCCTATGCAATGCATTCTCGTTGCGAAATCATTAGTGTTTCACTGAAAAGATATTGGTATCATTAGAACGACCCTTAATTTTTATTTTCCAAAGGAAATTTTAATTAACTTCCTACCATTTTGCAACTCGAATTTATTATGCGTGTCCCATTTGAACGATATCCAAGGTTGTTTTCTTAACAATTAACTCGCCTATTGGTAGAATATGTAAATATGACCGAGACAATACATTTTCCCTTTGCATTCCGAATTAATCGGTATGATCTTTAGGAAATCTAATGAAGTCTTACTTAATCCTCTACACCGTCATATTTTTGCTCATCACTTGTTCGGAAGCTGAAAGAGACAGAGTTAGAAACCCTCTCTATCACACCTTCAGTCACTATTTTATTCATCTTTCTAACTGATATCTCGATGACACAAGAACGCCATCAAATGCAATGTTGTATTGGGAGTCTTCAGACGGGATGCTTCAACTACATAGACTGCCTGGAGCAAGCGCAGAGACAATTCAAGGGCTGCGCGGGGGAACTGCCATGGCTCTGGCTTTGGAGAGGGGATCTCGGCTCTTCCCAACTCTCATGCAGACTCGTTCTCATATTCTCCTCGCGTGCCAGGGTCTGTTAACTTTGAGCATGTTTATGTATAAAATTATCTATATTTACATACTATTAGCAATTAAAATAAATTTCTAAGCAAAATTCAAGAGAACTCGTCTTAAGCAAGTTGATAACAATTTAGAAAAGATGAGGAAGGAAGAACTTGACTTCGACACTCTGCAAACACTCGTAAACGAGGACTCGAGGGAATGCTTTGAAAAGATGGGCGATGTCATTGTCGAAGAGAGACAGGTAAGCAGAGAAAGAGGGAACGAAGAGAGACAGGTAACCAGAGAAAGAGAGAACGAAGAGAGACAGGTAAGCAGAGAAAGAGAGAACGAAGAGAGACAGGTAAGCAGAGAAAGAGAGAACGAAGAGAGACAGGTAAGCAGAGAAAGAGAGAACGAAGAGAGACAGGTAAGCAGAGAAAGAGAGAACGAAGAGAGACAGGTAACCAGAGAAAGAGAGAACGAAGAGAGACAGGTAACCAGAGAAAGAGAGAACGAAGAGAGACAGGTAACCAGAGAAAGAGAGACAGGTAACCAGAGAAAGGGAGAACGAAGAGAGACAGGTAACCAGAGAAAGAGAGAACGAAAAGAGACAGGTAACCAGAGAAAGAGAGAACGAAGAGAGACAGGTAACCAGAGAAAGAGAGAACGAAGAGAGACAGGTAACCAGAGAAAGAGAGAACGAAGAGAGACAGGTAACCAGAGAAAGAGAGAACGAAGAGAGACAGGTAACCAGAGAAAGGGAGAACGAAGAGAGACAGGTAACCAGAGAAAGAGAGAACGAAGAGAGACAGATAACGAGAGAAAGAGAGAACGAAGAGAGACAGGTAACCAGAGAAAGAGAGAACGAAGAGAGCTTCAAGAGAGCAATGATTAAACCATATCTTTGCCTCCTTCTTTCCCTGTCTTCATTTTAGATGCATACGGGGTGAGGAAGCTGTGCATTCGATCGGGGATTTCCTTGCGCAGTTATCCTTGCTGTCATTTTGCACACATTATTCCTGTCTGAGCCTTTCACATTCAGTCTCTCAACTCCTCTCTTTCTCTCTCATT
Organism: Allodiplogaster sudhausi; assembly: GCA_945643635.1. NCBI lineage: Eukaryota > Metazoa > Nematoda > Chromadorea > Rhabditida > Diplogasteridae > Allodiplogaster > Allodiplogaster sudhausi. The sequence continues at coordinate 5,838,492 of CALZFC010000005.1, forward strand.
CTCTTTATTGTTCTTCTCACTCACGATCTCTCCATATCAAACTGATAACAACTATGACAGATAGTATATGTTCGAACTGATAATAATATGTAAAGTCAAGGATGTGGAGAATGAAATATTGCCACGCTTATTTTCATCAAAAGCAATGTTCTCTTGATCTCGATCACCTTGGTTCATTTTATTTTCGTTAAGGCGACACGGCATTTCCTATTATGAGCAAAGGAAAATGTGAAACAGCTAATGTCATATTATGGAAAATGAATGTAGTACAAGTACAGTTCTTGCTCAAAAGGAAGGAAATAAATAGAGAGAGAGAGAGAGAGAGAGAGAGAGCGAGCGAGAGGAAAAGAGTGAATGTTAAGGAGCCCTGCGAGTACCCGGTGCAGCCCCTTCGCACGCCTGCGCCTGCCTCATTGGAGTGTCTCGTGCACTTTCAACAAGACAGACACAGATGCGAGCTGCTGCTACGCTGCTGTCCCGAACACAATGCGTACATCTCTAACTATCTTTTCTCTCTGCCTTTTTTCTCTCTCCTCTCTCTCTCTCTCTCTCTCTCTCTTTCTTCGAACTGCCAACTGATATGAATTCAGATGCGCAGAGAGAATGAACGCCCTCTCCGTGGCATTCCAACTCGCTCGCAACAAATGTCCGAATATATCTCTCTTCTTCCTTTCTGCTTTGTTCCTTTCATTCAACAGTTTTTTTCTTCACAGAAGTAATGCTGACTAAGTAGGTATATAAAACAGCTATATAGAACCACTAATTTTTTTCAGCTCGCGAGATTTCTGAGAAGATGATGCAATGCGTGGCTGAGGAAGACGTAAATGAGAGAGAAGAACGGAAGAAAGAAGAGAAAGAAGAAGAGAAGCCACTCAGAGAAGTTGAAGAGGACAAGGAGGAGGAAGAAACGATTGAAGGAGCCGAGACGATTAAGGAGTTCAAGAAGGTAGGAACAGAGAGGGATGAGATTGAGAAGAGATGAACAATGCTTGCAGATTGAAAAAGAGGTCAGCCTGGAGAGAGCGAAGAAGGAAGCAACGCAGACCGTTTTCACTCCGAATCCCACGCACTTCTGGACGCCAGCCAAGATTGCCAAGCTGAACAGAGAGTTGACAGAGAAGGCCGGGGGGGAGAGAGTGGAAGAAGAGGAAACAACTGCAGGGCCTGTAGAAGAGGCAAGTCAGGCAGGGTTGAAGCAGGGCGGGATTCGAAGAGGATTACAGGAAACAACGGAAGGAACAGGCAGACCGGCCAAGTTACTCGTGGATGGTGGCCTTCCATTTGGAAGACCAGACAAGGCTATGAAGGAGAGAATCAGAAAGAGACTCCAACTCACTCCTTCTGCTCTTCTCGATAAGAATAGAGATGCATTCATGAAGAACTTTGACCGTCTACGCAAGCAAATGGAACACGCAGAAAGTGAAAATGTCTGTTACTATCTATATTAATTGCAAACTTTTTAATGGGAATTGGATGAGGTACAATTAAGAGAGATGAGACAGAAGAGGAAGAGGACGAAGAGGAGATCTCGGGAGAGAGAAAAGTCGCCATTGTAAAGTTCCTACTCGAAAATGCAGATATCGCCACGACTGAAAAGATTGTAACAATGCTCACGGCAGGAGATATCAAGGTCCTATTTTCATTCCTTTTTCTTTCTATTCTCTTCTTTTGCCCCTTTTAATATCACTATCATCAAAGAAAGTGTAAAATTAGACTGAAAAAGACAGGGGACATTTCCGTTTCAGGGACTTATGGAAATGGAGAAAGAAGAGAAGCAGAGACGATTCATCTCCGGAAAAGCAGTTATCCATGCGTTGCCTGCAGAGGAAGAGTCTGCTGAGAATGAGGTTTGAAAACTAAAGCAGACGGGCAGATCGAGAGAAAAAAAAGAAGAGGAAACGGGAGAGGGGAGAAAGAGGAGAGAATAGAGATAGGAAAGAGAAAGAGAAGAGAGAAGGAGAGAACTAAGAAAGAGAGAGCAGGGAGATACAAAAGGGAGGAGAGAGATGTTTTTTTTTGAAGGAGCTGCCGCGTCGGGAGGCGAAACTGGATCAGGCGATACAGAAGACTCTGGAGAGAGTGAGCAGCGACCACAAGGAACAGAAGATGATCCTCATGAAAAACATCAAGACTGCCCTGGCCGACCAGAAACACAGCATGGCCAAGATGGCTCATGCCCTCGCTCAGTCTGTCTCTTCCAGAGTGGTCAGTGGGAGAGAGAGATACAGAGTCAGAGAGATAGAGTGGGAGGGAGAGAGAGACCGAGATAAAGTGGGAGGGATGGCGAGAGTGGGACAGACAGGGAGATATAGTGAGAGAGAGAGATAAAGTGGGAGGGAGGGAGGGTGAGGGAGGGAAGGAGGGGGAGGGAGGGAGGGAGAGAGTGGGAGGGAGAGAGTGGGAGGGAGAAAGAGATAGAGAGAGGGAGAGAGGGGGAGAGAGAGACAGAGATAAAGTTGGAGGGGGGAAGAGACTGGGAGGGAGGAAGAGAGTGGGAGGGAGAGAGTCAGAGAGATAGAGTGGGAGAGAGGAAAAGACACATAGAGTGGTAGGGAGAGGTGGACAGAGAGATATGGAGGGAGAGAGAGCGAGAGAGAGAGAGAGAGAGAGAGAGAAAGGGTGTGAGGGGATCATACTAATTGAAGGAGGTGTCGAGTCCGTCGACTGTTGTGGAAGCAGAAGAGGAGCGACTGAACAGGAAAGAAGCGAGACTCAGTGAGGAACTCGCCCAGAGAATCGGCCTCGAGCAACAATTCCAAGCAGTGAAGGAGCCACTGACTACTCAGTTGCCCCCTTCCACGCTCTCCTCCTCCCCCCTCTCCATCCCACGCCCCCTTCCACCCTCTCCCCCTCACCCCCTCCATCGCCCTCTACTCTGCCATCCACAACTCAACCCTCCACTTCCCCTTCTACTTTCTCTCCGTCTCTGCCTCGACTCCGAAGGAAGAGCAAGAACTCGACTGAGGATGACTACTTCTGCACTGCCTTCTCGCAGTGCGAAGCCATTGTTTGGGAGTATCAGACTAGATGTGACCGCAAGTTCAACCCAATCACTGTAACATTCGGTCAGTCAACGTGAGAGATAGAGGGAGAAGGAGAGAAAGAGAGAGAGGGAGAGAGAGAGAAGGTGAGAGAGAGAAGGAGAGACAGACAGAAGGAGAGGGAGCGAGAAGGAAAGAGAGAGAGAGAGAGAGAGAGAGAGAGAGAGAGAGAGATGCTTGAGGCATCGAAGACGGTGATCTGCGGGAGATGCTGCTGAATAACTCGAAGAGCGACAGCTCTGTGGTCACTCAAGTCTGCCTCCGACCCGTGGACAAGTCCGTTCAGAACTCGGTGAGACTCTCTCCGTCCCCTTCCTCTTCTCCGTCTCCCTCTCTCCACTCTCTCCTCCCTCCCCCCTTGCAGGTGATGCAACTACAGCACATCGAGCGTGGAGTGCGTCGTGCGTGTCTGTCCCTTGGCCGTTCCTCCCCTTCTCTCACCGAGGAGGGCCGCCGAGAATGCTCTGCCCTTGCTCACTTCTCTGTCATTGAAATGGAAGATTGGCTCGCCACCACGCATGGTCACACTCAAGCCAAGTTTGCAGAGTGCCAGGTTCTCGCTCTCTACATACTCTTTCTCTCACATCTCTCTAAATTGAGCCTCTCTCGCCTCTCTTTTTCTCACATCTCTCTCGCCTCTCTTTCCCTGACCTCTCTCTCGCCTCTCTTTCCCTGACATCTCTCTCGCCTCTCTTTCCCTGATATCACTCTCGCCTCTCTTTCCCTGATATCTCTCTCGCCTCTCTTTCTCTGACCTCTCTCTCGCCTCTCTTTCTCTGACCTCTCTCTCGCCTCTCTTTCTTTGACCTCTCTCTCGCCTCTCTTTCTCTGACCTCTCTCGCCTCTCTTTCCCTGACATCTCTCTCGCCTCTCTTTCTCTGACCTCTCTCTCGCCTCTCTTTCTCTGACCTCTCTCTCGCCTCTCTTTCTCTGACCTCTCTCTCCTCTCTTTCTCTGACATCTCTCTGCCTAGGCCCGCACGGCAGGTATCTCTGCATCGTGCTCTGCCCTGTCGGAATGCTGCTCTGCCACTTCCCCCTGCTCGGAGTACTTGTCCTCTTCCCCGGTGTCTAAGATGCGTGCCGAGGCCATCCGTCTTCTCCTTGCCCAGCAGGATGACTGCGAGAGCAGAATGGAGCGGACTCTCCGCTCTCTCAATCACCATTTCCGCAACATCCCGCTTAGGCACTAATTTAACTCCCAATTTATTTTTCGATCCCTCAAGCTTCTCCTACCGGGTATAACTTCATTGCAGTCTTTCCAGTGATAAACGGCGCTCTTGCAGCAATTAGCAACCCTTCCCCGCTGTAATGCAGGCAGCTATTTCCAATGTTCTTCGTGCTCATAAGACAAACTAGATCTGACACAAGAACTGCCAACAGATGGATTACGCATTTATACACCGCAACACCTGCACAGTAGTGAATGACCGCCGTAATATCTAAAATAATAAAACACGAGGCGCCAGGCAGATTGGGGAGGACATAAAACTGATTTAAAAAATAACACATCATTGCAAGTACAGTAATCCTTCTACAGGAAAATAGTAGAATTACAAGTAGAGGGTTGCAATACTCTCCAAAGATATATGGAACATATATATAAATAATAAATAGCTAGGATAAGTTAGGAAAATAAGGTAGGGTAATGATTGCGGGGTTGTGTACTTAACTGTACAGATCATCATCGTCAGCTGCGGCCGGCTGGGGAGCACCTCCGGGGCCGCCCTGGGAAGGGAACTTGAAGTTGTTGCCGAACCCACGCTGCTGCTGCAGGGTCTGCGCGAACATCTCGTATCTAGACACCATTCATTCAGATCCGTCCTTGGAAGAAGAAAATGAAGGAGGAACAGACTTGCGGATGTCGTTGTCGGAGACGGAGCGACGAGCGAACTTCATGGCCTCCTCGAAGTGAGCCCGCGTGATGGCCGGCACGGGGTCGGTCTGGTCGTCATCCATCAGCTCCTCTCCACGGGCGCGTCTCTCCTGTCTCTCCTTCTCCTGCCGGATCTCCTTCTCGATCGATTCGCGAATCGCCAGCTTGCACGCTCTGAATAGTAAAACTACAGTTCACCGAATTATTGCTGTCTTGAGCATCACAACTACGATTTTTGAATGGGCTGTACGACCGGCCAGGAAGCAAAAGAAGACAAGAGAATTGGCTAGAAGCACTGCCAAGATCTGTATCTGCAGGGAATCCTTTTTTTGTCTTTCTCTCTTGCGCACGTATGACACCCGCAAGGGCATGCCAGACCTGAGGGGGAGGTCCAATCCAGAACGGATCGAGCCAACTCAACAGAAACGGCGCCCAGGAGGCTCTTAGAATGCGGCCCTCTTCCCAATGAATGAATGAGTAGAGTAAGAAAGAGAACCAACCGCTGGCAGATCTCAGTGAGATCAGCACCGGAGAAGCCAACGGTCGTCTTGGCCAAGAAGGTCAGGTCGAGGTCGCTGGCCAGAGGAGTCTTGCGCAGGTTGGCCTTGAAGATCTGCAGACGGCTGGCCTCATCGGGCAGAGGAATGTAGATGAGCTGGTCGAGGCGGCCGGGACGGAGAATCGCCGAGTCTATGATGTCCGGTCGGTTGGTAGCTCCAATGATGAAGACATTCTTCTTGCTGTTCATTCCATCCATCTCAGTCAGAATCTGCAATAAATCTCCATCAAACTCTCCCATTACAGCCAGAAGAAGGAATTGCTGACCTGGTTGATAACTCGGTCAGCAGCTCCTCCGGCATCTCCGACGCTGCCTCCGCGGGCCTTGGCAATCGAATCCAGCTCATCGAAGAAGAGGACACACGGAGCAGCAGCGCGCGCTTTGTCAAACACGTCGCGGACGTTGGCCTCGGACTCTCCGAACCACATCGTCAGCAACTCGGGGCCTGCAAGCAACCACCTCCATCCACCATACAAAATGCAATCCTCTCAAGCGTTACAAGGAAACCAGGTAATCCCATTAAAGAATGCAACAATCAAATTGTGATGGGTCAACCTCGCTGATGCCATAACTAACCTTTGATAGAGATGAAGTTGGCCTGGCATTCGTGGGCAATAGCCTTGGCAAGGAGTGTCTTTCCGCACCCAGGAGGGCCGTAGAAGAGCACTCCGCGAGACGGCTGCATGCCGAACTTCAGGTACTTCTCGGGGTGCTCCACGGGGTACTGCACGAGCTCCTGCAGCTCTCGCTTCACATTCTGCAGCCCACCGATGTCGTCCCAGGTAATGTTCGGAGTCTCCACAACAGTCTCGCGCAGAGCGGAAGGAGACGACTTGCCCATCGCGAACTGAACAAATTCACTCACCCACGAGAGACGCCATCTCAATGACTAACACGGAAATTTTCCATGGAGACTGCGAGGGAGTTCAGAACTTCAGCATCGATCGTGTCGTCCTCGAGGTCGATCAGCTCCATCTTCTCACGAATCTGCTGAAGAGCAGCCTCCGAGCAGAGGGAAGCCAAGTCGGCTCCGACGTAGCCGTGACATTCATTTGCAATCTGAGAAGGGTTATCATTGAAATGAGAGGCCAAGACGGGGAGGGCTGGCTGGTCTGACCTGCTCCAGATCAACGTCATCGGCGAGTTTCATGTTCTTCGTGTGGATGCGAAGCACTTCGAGACGTCCGACGGCATCAGGAATTCCAATGTCGATCTCTCGATCGAAACGGCCGAAGCGGCGGAGGGCTGCGTCAATGGAATTCGGCCGGTTCGTGGCGGCGATGACAACAACGTGAGAGCGCTGCTTCAGACCGTCCATGAGAGTCAGCAACTGGGACACAATGCGACGCTCCACTTCGCCGTGGGTCTGCAAGAGGACGGGAATAGGGGCATACCAGTGTAGATCAAGATACCTTTTCACGCTTAGGAGCAATGGCATCAATCTCGTCAATGAAGAGGATGGCAGGGGAATTCTTCTCGCATTCCTCGAAAGCCTTCCTGAGATTCGACTCTGACTCACCCGCGAGCTTGCTCATGATCTCCGGTCCTTAAAACATTTAATCATTAAGCGTTGTTTTTATACATTCGATAACAATTTATTGTCATATCAGGCCGATTCTGGGATGAGAACAGGGTATTAATTGGCCGAATGTCAACTTAGTTGCGGGATAGGAGACGGAGTGTTCTTATCGTACCAATGGAGTATTAACCGTTCAGGAGGAAGAAGAAAGCTCCGGTCTCGTTGGCCACTGCGCGAGCGATCAGGGTCTTTCCGGTACCGGGGGACCGTACAGCAAAATACCGCGGGGAGGCTTGATTCCGATTGCCTGCAAAACATGTAATTGCTCACAACACTGACAACTATTTTCAATCTGACCACTGCATGTCACGGCCTAGTTTACGCATATCTCAGCTATTAATAGCCGATAAGCAATTCGCCAACTTCTGGATATTTCAATCTATGTAATTGCTTCCACAAATTAGACCTTGAAAAGCTGAGGATGGCGAAGGGGGAGCTCGACCATCTCCTTGATCTGGGCCAGCTGCTTACGGACTCCTCCAATGTCATCGTAACCCACGTCATTCATGTTCTCCTCTTCCTCCTCTCGCTTGATAGCTTCTCCTTCATAATGGATCACAGTGTCGGGCGCAACAATACAGGATGGTGACGGATCCGTCTCAACCACCTCAAACAAATGACATTTGTTTTACTATAAAAAGAACTGTTATATGTGAATATCAGTAAAGTCAGATTAAGTGAACAAAAATATATACCTTTCAGAACATATCTGTTTCAATAAGTATATGCTGTGATAGTGTTCCAGCACAACAAGGGAAAATTAATTTAAATGAAATGTTAATATGGAATCGGTAATGATAACCTTGAATTCCACATTGCGCATGGCGGCGTTGACTGTGAAAATGTCGCCCTTGTGGAGAGGGCGGTAGGCTTCAACGAAATAGGGCTTAAGGAAGACTTCAAAGAGGTTTCCAGTCAGTCCCTCAACGGTGTCGTCGATGGGAAGCACATGGACACGCTTGCCGTAGCTAATGTTCGGGGCCGCAGAGATGCTGTAAATATTTTTAAGTCATTAATACGACCATTTCTTGTTTCTAATGCTGCCAGAATTACATTCAATAATCGACTAAATAAAAAATTCTTTCATAATGTTAGCTTTCTAGTAGAGATCCGGACAGGAGTCCAAAACCTCTGTTCAGAAAGCAGATCACGAATTTATTTATGTTCGAGAGTTGTATCAGCGAAGAGTACAACGAGTCCATTCGCCTTCTTATCTCTCGTATATGAAAATGATGAGATCGCAGAAGGCTCACCTGACGACATCGCCGAGACGGACGCGAAGATTATGTCTGACGACGCGGTTCATCCTGATCTTGTCATTGGTGCAGGCATCGTCAGAGAGAACGATGCAGACAGTCTCCCGGCGTTTCTTTCCCTCAGGATAACCGAATCACCCCTCAAAGGAAGATCGAATTGTTACTGTTCATTTCATCAGCCAATTACCTGAACAAGCCAAGTTCGTCCATCTTAGCTTGGCTGAGTGAGACAACGGAATTGTCATCCTTTTCACTCTGGTCGACAAGGAGACGATTGGGCTTTGCCTTGTCCTTCAGGATTGCAGTCGCAAGCTCGCTGTTCTTCTTCTCTTTTTCGTCTTGAGTACTGAAAACAAAATCAGTGTGTACATATATACATATATATATATATGGGTATATGAATTTAAGCCAGAGAAATGCAATAAAACATAATTCTTACGTGGGGACGGAGGCCATGTTCCAAGACGACGATTAAAACTTTCAACAGTCTATGAAACCTGCAAGAAAACGAGTGAAGTGAAGCAACTGGTCTATATACCAGCCAATGACTACGTCAGCGAACTATTTAGCGCTCGGAAGAATTCAAACGAGCGCTGACTTTGTATTTTGCGTATTGGATTTCACGCAAACACGAAATGTGTTGAAGGTGTGTGGCCAGGCTGGGATCTACTACGGTAATCTTCACATGTGACGCCCGGTGCAACGCTAATTGTTCCCGCTGGGCTGGTCGTTTTTATTTTTCTGGGTGGTTTTGGCTTCCTTTTCGGATGTCTTGAAAGAGAAGCAGAGCCATAATCGAATGGGAGCACTGTCATTGTGTGTGTATACTCTTCTCTCTCTTCTGGAAGTTTCTTGAAGATTCCCTTCCATTTTGGACGCCATTTGCTTGGCCGCAGACTTCAATGCTATTCTTTATATCCGACGAAGTGAATGCGCGTTCCTGATTCGTACCAATCTTTCAGTCACAAAGCCAGCGAGGGAAGCTGCGTTGCTTTCCTTTAGGCGGGTGCTCTCGCTTCGGTGGATTTACCATTCCAACCATCAAGGTATGATATTTAAACAATGGTCAAGCTTAGACTCTTCCCTCACTGTGGTTCGCATCCGATCTTGCTAATATCAGTAACAATGAAGTTAATCAATTCAAATTTCATTAAGATTCATTTTTGGAAATTTGTTTTGTTATGCGTGGGTTTTTCACGTTAAGAAGCGTTCTTCATACGAAAGTAGGGAAATGTCAATCTGCGATTTTCTGTCTAATTTTGGGGTCGGCTTAAATTTTCAACATGCATCATCCAGTGCTGAAAACAACGGGATTTTGAGCAGGCCTTGTGCAGCACTGATTGAGACCTAATGCCTTTTAAAGAAAGAGAGGAACGTGTATTGGCATAGTGCCCCGTGCTGCTCGTTTATCTGCCATCCCATTGCCTAATTCCCGTCGATCTTCTTGTCTGCGTGACGTTGACTGGATCACATCCTTAGACAAGACTGAGTTGGAGTCACAAGGTTTGGCAGCTGCCTCGTGGTCCCGAGTGCTCTAGTCACCATCCTTTTCGTTCGCCATTTTTCTAAGATTGTCTCTGTCTCTCCGCTCCTTCTCTCTGTCATTCCTTGCTCACCTCTGCCGGTGTCCTCTGCCTTTCCTCCCCTCTTCCTCTCTCTCTCTTTGCACTCTTCAATCCATCACCTGTCCCCGCCCCTCATGGCTAGCCGTCTGGCTAAACTTATCAACCATGCCACCAATTCCTTAGCATTTTCTTGAGCCTAGTTGGTGTGGAGTGTATATGGTCACACTGTAGTACTATAAAAGCGAGAGAAACAAATTCCCTAGCGGAGTATGAGCATCCAGATACAATAACTTTTAATTTTTTTTTTCTGAATTTAGGGTCTGTGCAGAGCCTGGGCTTGTCCCCCGCCTCCCACCAACTCAGCCATGTCCATGTTCTACTTCGATGAGGAGCAGGACGCTTTCCGTTAGTTGACTACTATATTGTTAGAATTTCAACAAATATGGAACCATCGGTATTCGCGACGAGATTCAACTTGATTCTCATTCATATGGTTATCTGTCTAGCATGTGTGGTGATCATCGAATTCGATTAGCAATTCGCGCCCGAAAAGTCTACACTCAAAGTGATTTCGCTCCGATAGCTTTATGATTTCGTTAAAGGAGCAGTTAAATATAGTACGGATAGTAGTGTTGAGAGGTGAGGTAGATAATAAGGGGAGATCTGTTTTACTTTCTTATATTTTTTATATCTTTTTGAAAGAATGCTTTGTAGGAAACTCTATTCTTTTTGCAACGATGCACATATTATTCCTGATCAACAATATGGCTTTAGGCCAAAACGCTCCATCGATTTCCAAATGTTAAGTTGTCTCGAATTATGGACCTCCGCAATGGCCAACTCTCAGTTCACTGATGTAATTTACTTTGATCACGCCCGTGCTTTTGATCGTGTTTCTCACCCCAAGCTCATCCATAAGCTTGGTCTTCTTTCTCTCCCGCCTAAGTGTATATCTTGGATCGCCTCCTTCCTTAGCAATCGCACCTTTTCTGTCCGTGTCGCCTCCTCCCTCTCCCCCCCCCCCCCCCCTCTTCCTGTCACTAGCGGAATCCCGCAAGGTACAGTTCTTGGTCCTCTCCTTTTTATCCTATTTACTAGCGACCTTCCCTCTCTTATCTCTTCACATGATGTACATTCTAGTTGTTTCGCTGACGATCTTAAGATTTTTCGCTCATTTACTAAGTCTTCTTCTCATGCTCCCCTAAGCCATTGACGAAGTTGCATCCTGGGCAAACAAATGGCAACTCCCCCTCGCCCCCCTCAAGTGTTCCGTCCTCCATTTAGGCAAATCCAACCCCAAGCTACCTTACCACCTTAACGGCGCTCCCCTTACCCCAGTAGACGGCATCCGAGATCTCGGCATTATTATTGACTCTTCTCTTTCCTTTTCATCCCACTGCTCGCATCTTGCTAACAAGGCTATAAGCAAATGTCACCCCATCATCCGCTCCCTCCGTTCCAAAAACAAGGACGCCCTTGTTTCCGCTTATACCCTGTATATTCGCCCTTTGCTCGAATCCTCCTCCATTGTCTTTTCTCCCCGGCTCAAGAAAGATATCCTTCGTCTAGAACGCATCCAGAACTATTTTACCCGTTTTATTTACCGCCGTTGTTTTGGTTACAGCAATCGCGCTGATATTCCTAACCCTGCTACCCGTAACAAGGTTCTCTCCCTTCCCTCTCTCTTATCTCGCAGACAACAATCTGATTTTACACTTGCGCGTCGTCTTGTATTTGGCCACAGGCGTATCTCTGATCGCGTTCCCCATTATTTCCATTTTCGTAACTCACGTACTCGCGGCCTTTCCTTCCTCCTTGCTTACCCGTCCACTCGCTCCTCCGTTCGTAACCATTCGTTTTTCATCAGATCCGCGAAAGCATTCAACAGCTTGGCCAAGCACTCATCTCCCTCCTCCCTCTCCTCCCCATCTGCGACCCCATTACAACAGCCCATATTACTGTATGATGCTCATATATACTGTACTGTATCTTCTCATGTATACCATATCATGCATTGCTTTATCACTCATACACATACCTTCATTCATTAACACGTGGCAGCAGCACGTAAATAAATCAATCAATCTAAATTATTCTTTTAATTAGTCAAAAGCTAAAACGCAATTTTTTTTATTTATTTAATGGTTTTGTAAGCGCATTTGTAATTTTGCGAGCCCAGTCTTGTCTTTCTGTGCTTTGATTAGACGTAGTTTTCATGTGTGAAAGGATGCTTGTCGTCGCTTGTTCTTCCCTCGCACTATTTCGGATGGTGATATCCTTTTCTATTATTTTGAGATTATTTTTTACTTTTGCCATGGCAAGATTATAATGTTAATTTCAAATTTTGACATGGGAAATATCTATACGAAGAAGACAGCACGTGATAGAGAGGCAAAGAAAGGCAGATATGAGAGAGAAGAAGGAAGACAAGTTGAAGAAGGGAACAGACAAGGTCGAATCATCACATGACAAAGTGTGTGTGCTAAACCACGTGCGTTCTTTCGATATCTGAATTTTCGCTCCCTAGTCTCATTCTGTCTGCACCCTCCACTCTTTTCATTCTCTCTGCTTCGAATGTCTTTCTCTCTCGCTTCTATGCCACACTCTCTTGAGATGGAGTACTGTAGTGATGGATGGGGCCATTCTAGTCTCCTTCTGATGCCCACACTTCATGGCCGTTCTTTCGATAGACCAGATGGTTCTTTTCTCTTGCTGACCCTTCTCTTTTGTCACCAAGCATTTCCTTCCTATTTTCCGTGAACTGACTTCATGTACTTTTGTCATCTCTCTCATTCGGTTTCCATTCATTCCCTTTGTTTTGTTACACTCTCTGGAATGTATAACAAGCTGGATATGGTTAAGTGGTCTTTTCTTGATATTAATTTGTGCATTTGAGAAGAACGAGGCGGGGAGGGGGAAGTCTCCGACGAGAATGATGATGGATTCCTTGCCAGCCGGTTGGTTTCTTTCTGATTCACACTTTCTTTTTTCTTTGCTTCTTTCCGTTTTGAAATTCGCTATTTTCATCATGTGATCATTGAGAAATAGAGATTGATATGCCTAAACAGGACGCAGCTTGACTGGGCTGTCTATTTCTGTCGTTCTTTCTCTGGATGGAACAAGGGAAAAGATGAACGGAGAGAACATGGATGTGTGTGTTCAGACGGCGATATTCGATGGCGAGTCGCCCCTCAGATGGTTTCATCCTTGGTGAGTGGGAATCAGACGGGGCGGAGACGGAGGAGCAGAGTGAGGAGGACGAGTTGGCTGCTCAGCTCGTGCCGATGAAGATGCATCTCCATCGCCCTCCCGCTCTTCCCAAGCGAGTTCGCACTTACTCCAGAAGCAAGAATCTTACTTTCTCTGGTTAGGAGTTGGACTAATTGCGAAACTAACTCAGGAAGAAGTGTTTATGTTCGGTCAAGAACATCTAATAAGGAAGCAATTTTATTATATCTTTCATTTCTACTTTACGAGATGTTCCCATAACGGGATGATTTTTAAGATTTCTATGAGATGTGTGATGACCAGCTCGGGGCCGGATCGTATGGAAGTGTCAAGACTTGCATTCAGAAGACTTCAGGAGAAGAGATGGCAGTGAAGGTGAGAGAGGGAGTAGATTGATGGCAGAGAGAGAGAGAGAGAGAGAGTAGGTTGATGGCAGAGTGGTTGTGATGAAGGGAGAGTTCAGGTTGTGATAAAGGAGATTTGAGGTGGTGGAGAAGGGAGTGAATGGTCATTCTCGTGCTCGGATCATGCGAGAAGTGCGCACTCTTCAGCTATGCGCTCACCATCCAAACATCGTCCAGCTTGTTGATGTAAGTGTTTTTTTCCTTTCAATTTATCTAAATAATCTCAAGATTATCCTTGCAAGAAGCCTTTTTATTCGAAGCTGTGAGAGAATGTTTAATTGAGCTATAGAAGGTAGAGAGGAGAGTGTTCAACTCATTTCTTATTCTCGTGTGATTGCAGTGGTTCGAAGACGAAGAGAGGTACTACATGGTGTTTGAGAAGATGCTCGGTGGCCCTCTGCTCTCTCATATCCAAAGACGCGTTTGCTTCACTGAAGCCGAGGCTTGCCAGGTCACCAAGGACATTGCCTCTGCTCTCAAGTTCCTCCACGATCACGGTCACATTTCTTTTTCTTTCTTTCTCTCATTTGGAAATGACGAAGAATTGTTACAGGAATAGCGCACCGCGACGTGAAGCCGGAGAATGTGTTGTGTACCCGGGAGGAGTGCGTGAGTCCAGTGAAACTCTGCGACCTCGACCTGGCCTCTCACTCCACGGCTGGCTCTCGTCCTCTTGTGGCTGTTGCTTCCGAGCCGGACCTGGCCAGCCCCGTGGGGTCAGCCGAGTTCATGGCCCCCGAAGTGGTCGACGCCTTCGTGGGGGAGGCTCTGAAGTACGACAAGAGATGCGACATGTGGAGTCTCGGCGTCATCGTGTACATCATGCTCTGCGGCTACCCTCCCTTCTACGGCGGCGACTGCGGCAAGCCGGATTGTGGATGGAACGACGGCGAGGCCTGCGAGGAGTGTCAGGTCAGCAGCAGACTCAGCAGTACTCAGCAATTTGAGTGTCTTCAGAGTCGGCTGTTCGGCCGAATCCAGAATGGGTACTTTGACTTCCCTCCGGAAGAGTGGGCGGGTGTCTCCGTCCACGCCAAGCATCTCATCTCTCATCTCCTCGTCCGCAATGCTAAGAATCGCCTGACCGCCGACGAGGTGCTGGCCCATCCTTGGATTGCCGAGCCTGCTCCCTCCACTCGACTCCAGACTCCTGGCAATCTCTTCCGGTATCTCCCATTCTACTCTCTAGCAATATTTTTTTTTTTACGAACGGTGACTACTTTTGTCCCGAAATTGAGGAAATATCAAAATTACTGTCATTAAATGTTTTAACATGAAATGGCTGCAGGAACGACTCGGCCCGCGACGTGCACCAGATGAGCGAGCACTTCAATGTCATGTCCCGCTTAGCGGGCGTCCGTCTCTCGTCTGCGGCAGAAGGCGAAGAGAGCACTTCGTCCTCTTCTTCCTCTCCCCCCTCCCATCTCTCTGTTCTCACGGGCCATTCTGACTTGTCTGACTCTCCTGTAGTGCCTGCTCTCTCTTCCCTCTCTAACCCTCCCCTCTCTCGTCTCTCCAATTCTCATCTCATCCCTCTTCCTCAGTCTTGCCAATCTGCAGTTGCCCGTCAGGACTCTATGAGTGAAATGCAGAAAGCAGCTTCGAGACACGGCGAAGTCAATGTTTGACCCCCTTTTTCCTTCCTCCCCCTCGACCCTTCTTTCCCTGCTCATTTCGTGTTGATAACTTCGTGTAATTGTTAGTGCTCCTTAATGTCTCATGCGTGTACACTTGCTTCTACGACATTCTATTGATGAACAAAGGCAGGTGAGACGAGCTCGGGGATATTGAAGGGGGCTTCCCTTGAGTTTGTCAAGTCCTCTGTGTCTCTTTTTCTTTTCCTCTTCCTCTCTTCCTCTTCCTCTCTATCGCTTTCCCTCTAGTTTCATTTATTCATTCTCCCACGGTCTTCGGTTCATGAAAATTCAACAATACCTGACGTTGGGAACGGAATTTTGTTTCTGCAGCAGCATTTTTGTGCTTGGATTGAGCAGAGAATCGTGGTGGGTTTGTATGACTTTTTGGGAATATCTGGAGGTTTCCTTTTTATCCCATTCTAGTTATTATTTCTTATTGTTTGAGTAATTTAGTCTATCACTCTCTTCACCCTACTTCATTCTCCGTTTCGCTATCTGAACTTTTCTTTTTCTCGCCTTGTTACTCTCCTTCGTAGCACTGGCTCTGTTTTTATCGAGCCAGTGCTGTGTTTGTAAATATTGTATGAAAAAAACGAGAATACTGTGCATCTGGTAATGAGCTGTAATACTTGGTGCGTTCTTATCTCTTCTTCGGATGTTATGTCCTCCTAGTAAGTAATATGTTGTTACTTAGTTTGTAGATTGAAATCCTGTAACGCAGATTTGGCTGAGACACCGAGCGATTGCTTAGCATTCTCTTCTTGTAAATAGGAAGTCGTTAACTACTTCTCTCTGCTATTCCTCGATTGCAACTGAGTTTGGCAAGAGTTGTTCTGCGCTTTTGGTGTGGTGAGTCTTCATCCCCGAATGGGTTGCAACCCCCCACCCCCCCCCCCCCCCCCCCTTTAACTTTTCTCACGATAGTATGATCGTCTTCAAGTGTCACTTTGATAATACTGGGGATGATTCAGGAAGGATATGTCATCTACTGCCTTCCCTCTCACTGTCCTTGCGTTCCTCCGCCCTCTCTTCTCGTTGTTACCCTAGCTTGAGTCTTCCATTCCGGCCGAGGTGTTGCTTACCAGCTGTTGGTCCCTTCATGTTATTTATATCCGTTCCCCGGTCGCTCTGTCTTATTTGCTTCCGTTTCATCTGTAGCGTCGCGTATTTCTTGTAATGTCCTCCTCTCCTTCATTCTTCGTTATGTCTTTTCTCAATCATTAATCGTGACCCTCGATTTCACTCTACTCTTCTTTAAACTCTTCCCATTCTTCATCTTCTTCTCTTCTACTCCATTCTCCAAGTCCATCTGCTGACTTGTGAATATAACATCCCGACACAATGCCATCAGTCGGTTAATTTCTCCATCTGCGGAGATCGCGCAAGCGATTTAGTAAGAGTATTGTAGGTTTGTAGAGTAAGTGTATGGTAAGAGTTGTTATTGGTAGGGGTTAGGAACCACCGAGGTTGACTGTTCATTCCATCGTGAGGCAACTCGGGACGTTGCTCCCTGTTCAATTCCGTTTTATTGTATCCAATGAAACAGATAAAGTGTAAGAGCAAGCAATGCGTTATGTGCCTTATTATTTCTTGTATGTGGTTGTCGAAAATGGGAGGGTGTGAACTTTGAACGGGACACTGAAGGGAATTCCGGTGAGTTTAAAGTGCTGAGGGTGGCATTGTGGATCAAGTTGTGCTGGTCGAGTCAGCTGTTGTGGTCTCTCTCTCCCTCTCTCACCATCAGCTGTTGTGGTCTCTCTCTCTCTCTCTTTCTCTCTCTCTCTCTCCCTTCGTCTCTATGTATCCTCTCTCTATGTCTCTTTCTCTTCCTCTCTGGATTTGCAGTTCGGGCTATGTTTTTACCTTCTTTGTTTTATTTCTGTTTTTTTAGCGTTTCTAGGAAAAGGTAGAATCATTTACAAGGAATGTTTTGTAGTTTGTGATGTCCTTTTAGATCTTTTTTTTTAAATTCCGGAGACAGTCTCCCTCTGAACCTGATTGGTATTCTTCCCCCTCTCCCAAGTGTTGATGATTGCTGCATCATAATCCTACAGTGCCCGCCGAGTCTTGCGTTGCTTGTAACTGTGGTCTGACCATGCCCGCGTACACTCTTATACAACTAGATCACTTCACGAATCACTAGCCATCATCTTATGTTCCATGATGCAAAAGATAAGCAAGAAGTGTAGGTAGAGGAATAGAAAAGGTTAAAGTGCAACGCAGCAGCATGAAGTTAAGAGATGGCAGGTTCTCTGGAAAGAATGGCCATGGGACGAGGAGAGAAAGAGACGGAGAAAGGAGAGAGAGAGAGAGAGCGAGAGATAGAGAGAGCGAGAGATATATATAGAGAGAGAGAGCGAGAGCGAGAGATAGAGAGAGAGCGAGAGCGAGAGAGAGGGAGAGAGAAAGAGAGGGAGATAGAGAGAGAGAGAGAGAGAGAGAGAGAGAGTAGTGGTACCCTTCAAAAGAGGAGGGGGACAGCAATCGTATTGGTTGCACTGCAATTGCAGGCGACTAGAGAGGAAGCCAGAGTCGAAGATCTCGCCACTTCTGAGAGGAGAAGAGATGTTGCGGACCGTTCTGCTCGTCCTTGTAGTTGCAAAAATATCAGAAGGAGGAGATCTCCGATATCCGAATGAGAAATACTTCTCAAATGTTCGCCAGCTTACCTTCGGCGGAACAAATGCCGAGGGCTACTTCAGGTGTGCTTCCTCTTTTATGAATACAGTAACCATAACATCCTTTATCCATCCAGCTTCGACGACACCAAGTTAACTCTGCAAGCCACTATTCCCGGATCCACAAATTGTGACCAGGTTCCCGTTTTATAACTTTATTCGGATACCTCATATTACTTTTGATACAGTACAATGATGTACGATGGCAGGGTGCGCTTGTACGTTAAGTTTAAGACTGACAGTCTTCTCTCTCTCTCTCTTTCATCTGTTTCACTTGTTAATTGACCTTCACTCTACCTCGCTTTGGGATCATTTACCATTCTTCTCTTCCTTCAGATCTACCAGTTGGATCTAACAAAGGATCCAAAAGGGCAAGTTCCACGTAGAATGAGCACAGGAATCGGAGCTACAACTTGTTCGTATTTCATGCGAGACAACGAGCACTTATTGTATGCGGGTACCTTCCACCATGTTAGCCCCCCCCCCCCTTTCTGACCTTCGTCTTCTCCTCACCAGCCCGACTCACATCGTTCAGGTTAACATTACTGCGGAGAATCCGCAAGACGCTTTCGACACTTGTCCCAAGAAGAAATGCCAGCAGAAGCTAATTGACGACCCCAAGCTGAGGGCTCTCTGCAACACCTCCTATACTTGGGATGTCTATCCTGAGTATGACATCTTCCTTGTAAGTTGGAATTTATTGAAAGACAGAATGAGAGAGGGAGAGAGAGAAAGAGAGAGAGAGAGAGAGAGAGAGAGAGAGAGAGAGTGGTTGCAGGCAGACAAGTATGCCAACATTGTGTCTCGTCTCACAAACACTTGGGGCTACGATGCCGAGGGAGTTGTCTCTCCTGATGGAAAGCTTATCGCATTCACCAGCATGAGGTCAGGCGACCTTGATCTGTGGATCATGAACTCAGATGGCAGCAATCCCAGACAGGTCTCCTCCGCTCCCTCCTCCTCTGCCACTTCTCATTTCTTCTCACTTATTTCTTTTTCTTTTCTCTGCCAAATCACTGAAATATCATCATATGTTATTGATTCTTCAAAACGTTTTAGATAACGAATTCGACCGGCTACGAAGGTGGCTCGTTTTTCTCTCCGGATGGTAAGAGACTTATCTTCCGAGCATCCACACCCAAAACTCCCAGTGAAATTCAAAAGTACAAGGTAATACTTTCTGCTATCCCTTTATATGTACATATATCCTTCACATATTTTTCGTACCTTTGCTCGTCTTGACAGTTCTTACATTGCTCGCACTCTCTCTCTCTCTCTCTCTCTCTCTTTCTCTCTTTCTCTCTCTCTCTCTCTCTCTCTCTCTCTCTCTCTTTCTCTCTCCCACAGTATTTCTCTCTCCCCAACCTTCTCTCACTGCGCACCTTTTCTCTCTCTCTCACCTTCAGGATCTCCTGTCCTACAATTTGGTGGCTCCGACTGAGATGGAGCTGTTCAAAATCGACATAGACGGCTCCAACCTCGAGCAGATCACCCATCTCGGGGGAGCTAATTGGGCACCTTTCTATCTTCACGACAACAAGCGGGTCTTTCTCTTTCCCTTCTCATCTGCCTTGTATATCTTCGTTTGTATTAGCAATTCTTTTAATGTACATATGTATATGTATCTACTGAAGTTTCAACTGAAAAAAGACTACCAACAATTTTCACTGTTCATGATATAATTTTATTCTATGCACGCCTTTTAGGTGATCTTCTCCTCAGATTTCAACAACACAGCCGGCTTCGGTGCCTTTGATCTCTACGTTATAAATGACGACGGCACTGGTCTTGACCGGGTTCTCAGCATTTCACCATATTTATATTTTCGTTTTATTGTGTGTACATAAGATGGCTTTGAAGGTAACCTGGGATGTCAACCAGTTCGACTCCTTCCCAATGATGTCTTACTCTGGGAAGCAACTCGTGTGGGGAAGCAGCCGCAATGCTTCCAAGCAGTACGAGCTGAATCTATTCCTCGCTGACTGGGTCGAGCCTTCCGAGGCCGACTCCACTTCTCCTCTCTCTTCATCCACTCCTCACTTCGAAACTACTACCAAAGGGTGCTCTTTCCTTCTCTCATTCTCTTCTTTCCTTCTCCTTTTTCTTGCATGTCTCTAGACTTCTCTGTAACCCTTTCTGTGTTGCATGTATTTCATGATGGAGAAGCTTCCATAAGTTTTCCACTTTGACTGTTTTCTCGCCACGGATTCTCTCATTGTCCTGTTCCATTTTCGGTGTCCTTTGCATGCTGGTTAATTTGATCTTGCCATCTGAATCATTTTAGTTGTGCTTGTTCCTCAACTTACGCTCTTATCAGTTGTGACTGAGCTTCAAATAATTTGAGCTTCTGAGAATGGTTCTATTCTGTGGTATGATGAAGAAATCAGAAAGACTGCCCTCGTTTCTTGCTAGAATGGAGAGGAAGGGATAACATCCACGTTCCTGTCATGGACGACTTCTCTTCAGCCTTCTTTCTGCAGCTTCCTCAGCGAATACACAGAACTATTTTCTCTATTTATTATATATACGTATGTATATATGTATATGTATCCATAAGTGCACACGCTAGAATGTATTTCGCCACGAAATAAGACACCGTTTCAACATTAAAAAAACACAGAGAAAGTAGCCGACTAAAGTTCGTTCAGTTAGTTCGTTCTGCTTATGCTGCAATAGTCTATGCCTGCACACGTAAACATACATAATACACATCTTTGTATTATTTACATATGTAACTACAGCATAAGAATGCTTCTCGAACAAGTCAAAACTTCCTTGCCTTACACTAAAACAAATAAAGTTGAAATGCGCTAGGCTTACTCAGCTGCAGCATCATTATTAGAATTGTGAGATTGTGTGAGAGAAGAGAGATGAGGATGGAGAACAGAAGGAAGACCATGAATAGGAAGAGAGGGAAGAGGGCGCAGACGGTGATGCAGAAGAGACTCGTCTGCAAAAGGGAGAAGACGAGAGAGACGACGCAGCTCATCACTCAGCATGGCATCGGCCCGCCCAGAACCACTCTGTATTCTGCAAGGAAAGGATCATAGAGAGAGCGAGGTGAGAGGGGCAGGGACAAGGTGCCACTCCAGAGAGTGAGAGGGTGAGCGAAGTGAGAGGGGCAGGGACAAGGTGCCACTCCAGAGAGTGAGAGGGTGAGCGAGGTGAGAGGGGCAGGGACAAGGTGCCACTCCAGAGAGTGAGAGGGTGAGCGAAGTGACAGGGGCAGGGACAAGGTTCCACTCCAGAGAGTGAGAGGGTGAGCGAGGTGAGAGGGGCAGGGACAAGGTTCCACTCGAGAGAGTGAGAGGGTGAGCGAAGTGAGAGGGGCAGGGACAAGGTGCCACTCCAGAGAGCGAGAGGGTGAGCGAGGTGAGAGGGGCAGGGTGAGAGGGGCAGGGACAAGGTGCCACTCTAGAGAGTGAGAGGGTGAGCGAGGCGAGAGGGGTATTCCAAAGCAGAGAGAGAGAGAGGACGAGGAAGGGGGAAGCCTGTTCGAAAGAGAATAGTAGAGTGGTATGCAAAAGGCACTCGGAAATTGAAGTAAATCAGAAACGCACGCACAAATACACACAAAGATGCTGATAAAAGAAATGGATCGAAGCCGAGAGAGATAAGAGAGAGTTAGTGAGAGAGAGAGAGAGAGAGTATTAGAGGTAAGATTGAGATGCATGAGAAGTTAACATTACCATTATGTCTCATGAATCATCTCACAGGGAACGTAACGGCTTAAGAATAAGAGATCAGCCTCGGGGAGGAATAGTGTGAAATATTTACCGCCGGTCAGATAAAAAAGTTAGAAAAACAGAGAAAGAAAGTAAGAAAGAGAGAAAGAAAGGAAGAGTGAAGGGAGACCTCGGCTGAGCAATGCTGTCCAGATGAACATGCAACAGCTTACGACGACCTCTGTTATCACGGCCCTCTCGGCCACGCACACGCGACCACCATTCAGAGATCTGTAGAGAAAGAGACAGAGAGAGAGAGAGATGAGAGAGTAGAGGGAGAGAGAGGGAGAGTGAGAAAAGAGAGATGAGAGGAGCCGTGAGAAGACCTTGAGTGGGAGTGTGAACTGGAGGCGATACGAGTCATGCCGCCTAGATTCAATGGCAAACTCGGCAAGAGCGAGAAGAAGAGAGACGAGGAGACCCGTTGCGAGGACATAGAAGATGCCATAAACACTCTGGAGGGAGGAAGTGCGAGAGGACTCCGCCTCAGTCGAGCAGTCCACTGTCTCTGATTATTCAGAAGTCAGAGGAGCAGAAGGGGGACAACGAACCGCTTTTCAGATCCCTCCACCACTTATTCTTCAAGGCCTCCAGAATTGTTCGTTCTTGCAGTTGCAGCACAGTGCGAGACATTATATCACGGAGGGGAGAACCCTTCGGCAGAGCAATACCGTAACCCTGGAAGGAGAAGTAGAAGAATGAGAAGAAAAGCAGACCCATGCCTTGGAGTCAAGCAGTCCTCCAATGCTTTCTAGTTGACAATCTCTCTCCTTGTAATATTCCAGCATTGTCGACTCCATGAGGTAAGCGTAGTTACCAGCCTAGAAACACTTCATTTAGTAGTCTACTCTTACTGTTATATTCAACTCATCTAATCGGCCGCAAAGATTTTGCGATCTCGCAAAAGTAAGCCTAATCAATAACTTTGAAAGCATACAAACCTTAACTCGAGCAATTCCTTCCAGGCTATTATTAACGAAGACACTCGGTGACGAGCTCTCCATGATAGACCACCTAGGGGAAATAGAAAGGGAGTTGAATAGACAGAAACAGAAAAGAGAGAATTCTGACATTCTCTCGTAAGTGGGAATGCGAGATTCGCGGAAGAAGTCCATGGTTGACCCGCTCTTCAGCATTCCGTACTTGATCCTGTGCTGGCTGGCCAAGTCAGAGGAACTCTCGATGGGCGTGGCCATTCTCTCCACGGTCAGGAACGCGGCCAGCTGGGCTGTGTACGACGAGATCAGAATCTGAGTGAACATCCACCTACAAGAGAGAGAGAGAGAGAGAGAGAGAGAGAGAGAGAGAGTGGGAGAGAGGGAGAGAGGGAGAGAGTGAGAGAGAGAGAGAGAGAAAGGGAGAAGGAGGGAGAGAGAAAGGGAGACAGAGAGAGAGAGAGAGAGAGAGAGATAGAGAGATGGAGAGATGGAGAGAAAGAAGAGATGAATAGGATGATAAAAGTGGACTGACCAGATGACCGCAACAATTCTCGTGGCAGCCGCTCTGGGAATGACATCGCTTCCTTGTTGCATGAGAGAGCCAACCGCGAACCAAAGAGAGTTCAGAGGAGTGAACTGATTCTTGTGACCCTGCATTGATACATCCCGGCAATCCATCTTGTCAACATCGTACCTGAAAAAAGAAAGTAAAGAGAGAGAGAGAGAGAGAGAGAGAGAGAGAGAGAGAAAAGGAACCATTCGTAGGGAGAGAAGCGTGCGAGAAGGAACATTGAGAAAGAGACAGAGATGTAGGCAACTAGAAGACAGAGCCAGACAGAGAGAGAAAGAGGCTCGAGGAAGGTAAAGAGGGACGTCTTCGAGGCATCTTCCTTCGTCTTCGCCAGCAAGATCGAGATCCCCAGGTGCATGAAGGGAAGAGTGAAATCTGCGTGAGGGAGAATGTCCAATAAGAGCAGAGTACCAGAGAGAGCAGAGCAGACAAACCAATCACTTCCACTCGGCTGTAAGTGATTGTCACGGCAGAGACGGAGAGGTCTGCCTCGTGTCTCTGCAGGACACCGATGATCCCGTTGAAGCGGCCACTCTCATCCTAGACACAACATCATTCCTGTCTGCCAATTGCCAGTTGTCACCTCAATTCCGTAGGTTCCATCCACCACTTCCACAATTGTGAAGTTGAAGCGAAGGATCTTAGCCATCTCTTGTAGCAGATCAATGCAGAATCCCTCGTAGCTACCATCTGCTCTCCTCATCACGAAAGGCTCTTCCTATAGGAATTATCGAAATCTTGTGGATCCGGCAAGGAATATCATAACATTGTTCAAGACTTAGAGCTTACAATATAGACAACAACCCGGAGGTTCAGACCGGCGAGGTCCGTGGATTCGGGGTCGACCTGGAAAGGAAACATCATGACAGATAAGAGAGGAAGAACTCTCTTCTATTCCCTCTCTCCCGATTCCTCTTTCTCTCTCTCTCTCTCTCTCTCTCTCTTTATCTCTCTCTCTTTCTCTCTCTCTCTTTCTTTCTCTCTCCCTCTCTAGCTTCCTCTCTCTCCTCCTTTAAAGTGGGCCTATAGCGAATAAATAGTTTTGTTTTCTCTCATTATTTAGTCAGGTTGAGCTAGAATTTTCGATTGCAAGTGTTCCGAAGTCACAAAAATTCCTCTGCCCTGAGACAATTAACAGTATTCTCTACGTTGAATTCAACATTGGCCGGTATTTGCTTAACACGTCGGCTCCCACACCAGTTGTGTAACCACAAGTTTCTGTGGAGAGAGGCGAGGGGCAGTAGCACCATTTCTGTGGATTCTTTACACCGCACTTTTTACCAATCTTTCAGGGACTTCGTGGTAGGAATTTTTCCCTTATGGTCTCTTTTAAGTACTTTTGCAATTGCCTGAAATTTCCAGCGATTCGTGAAGGATGCCTCGAACTGCCAACCACTTCTCTCTGTCCATGTTCCGATCTGAAATGAAAAGTATAAGTTATGTAATTAATTAAAACTGTTTCCCACTTCCTCTCTCGCTTCCTCTCTATCTTTCATTCTCTCATTGCCTCTCTCGGCTCTCTCTCTCTCTCTCTCTCTCTCTCTCTCTCTCTCTCTTGCTCGCTTCTCTTTCGTTCTCTCTCTCCCTCTCTTTTTAATTCACGTCGTACCAATGACAGTTCTATTTAGTTGGTACAGCGAAACATTATGTGTTCACCGTTGTAGACGGGAGATGGAAAATAAGTGATTAATAGTCTGAGTGGTAAAAAGAGAGTGAGGTTGACCAGTGAAACAATGATGAAGCCGACATTTATAAAAAGAGGGAAAGGGTAATAATGAAGCAAGAAAGAGAGGGACTGAGAGTTAGAACGACATAGGGAGTGAGAGCGAGAGTGAGAGAGTGAGAGCGATAGCGAGAGTGAGAGAGTGAGAGCGATAGCGAGAGTGAGAGAGTGGTCACAAGTTTGATTGTGAGAAGAAAAGAAGTTGAGAGAATCGGGAAATTGCAAGGGCCGAACAAAAGAAACCGGCCAGACTATTTAAGTGGCATAGCAAAGAGAATGCTAACTTCTTCGGTTTCTTCTTTCTTTCTCTCCGATGTCTCTCCACTCTCTTTACTCTCTTATCGGTATCGCCCTCTTCCTTTCAACATCTGTATTCTCCCAACAGGAGCATCATCCACCTTTTATTGCCAATGTTGGTGTTCTCTCTAAATTCTAATTGTCTCTTAAAAAAAAGATGACATTTTTAACGAAAATAAATTTTTGAATTTAAGTTTACTTACTCATGTTTCTAAACTTTTTTTTAAAGCGAATTTCCATATGTAATAGTATAACAACAGGCCTCGCCAGCTGTCCTCAACAGCTTCTACGCTCTTCTCCAAGCAAACGCTGACCGCCCAGAAGAACAGGTATGCATCTACTGTTCTATAGAGAGAAGGCAGAGAGCGAGACAAGGACGAGAGATAGAATGCAGAGCAAGAAGGATAAGGCAGAGAGAAAGAATGCAGAAAGAGAGAGAGAGAGAGAGAGAGAGAGAGAGAGAGAGAGAGAGAATGGGAGGTGCCAGAAGGAGAAATAAGTAATGAAAAGAGTTCCAGGTGAACGCAGCCATCGACAACTGGGCCTCCAGGCAATCGCCCGACATCCACTTGGCCTACAGGGCATTCAAGGAAGAAGTCATCCGGTACCACGCAGAAGAAGAGGCTGCTCATCAGGCTGCACTGGTCAAGTTCTCCCCTGCTGCCAGACAAGCTGATGCACAGCTCAGCATGGTGAGTGAAGGAGCGGGAGAGAGAGAGTGAGAGAGAGAGAGAGTGAAAGAGAGGGAATGAGGGAGAGAACGAGAGAGAGGGAATGAGGGAGAGAACGAGAGAGAGAGAGAGTGAGTGGGAGAGGTAAAGAGAGAGCAAGAGAGAGAAATAACGGAGGGTGAGAACGAGAGAGCATGTGGGAGAGCTAGAAAGAAAGAGAGGGAGAGCGAGAGAGAGGGGAGAGAAAGAAGAAGAGAGAGAGAGAGAAGGGGAGAGAAGGAGAGGGATGAGAAGGCGGAAGAATAGCCTAGTTATGTTGAGATTGCTGGTCGGCCCGGAATGTCATTCGAATCAAAGCAGAGAGCGATCGAGCAGTTGATGAACAGCCTGAGCCAGAGAGTCAGGCAGGAGCTGCTCAGTGCAATGAACCATGGGCAGCGCCGCTAAGAATGCAGACCTTCTCACCCCCCCCCCCCTTTCTTATTGTGTTTCTCTACATAAAGTTTTAAAAAAACCTGAACGAAACAGGATGAATTTATAGAGGTGTTAGGAACTGCATCCATACATGCACTCGCTGCCCATATTTCCATTGCCCTCGCTCTCTCTCCCTGTCTCTTTCATTCTCGCACTCTTTCGCTTTCTCTCCCCGTCTCTTTCATGCTCGCTCTCTCTCTCTCTCTCTCTCTCTCTCTCTTTCGCCCTCCATCTCACTCACTCTCTGCTTCTCTCTCTCCCTGCCTCTCTCTCCCCCCTTTATTCGTCATTCAATTGAATCAGCAAAACTACCTTGCATGACAACGGCTATTCACAAGGTCACAAATTGTGTGAATCACTACATTGTTTTAGAGAAAATCGAAAAGAAATGACAAATTAAATGTGTGTGTGTACAAATCTATGTCTGGAAGGATGGAGAGAAGCAGATAGAGAACGACAGAGAGAAAAAGAGAAAGAGAGACAGAAGAATGGAAAGAAGAAGAGAAAGAAGGAGAAAAAGGAGAGAGAGAGGGAGAGAGAAAGAGACGGAAGAAGCGAGAAGGAAGAGATGAAACTGGCTTCAATAAATTTGTTG
This sequence comes from Allodiplogaster sudhausi, assembly GCA_945643635.1. NCBI lineage: Eukaryota > Metazoa > Nematoda > Chromadorea > Rhabditida > Diplogasteridae > Allodiplogaster > Allodiplogaster sudhausi. Next base: position 5,865,308 of record CALZFC010000005.1, read on the forward strand.
TGAACACGTGTAATCGCATGGAGAGAAGGTTCGAAGCGGCGGCCTGCAGCATCGAATCGGACGCGGCCAGTGAGAGAAGATTCTTGCTCTCCCTCAAGACAGAACACTCCTGTTCCCTTCAACATTCTCTTCTCTTACTCTTCTGATGGCTTCGTTCAGTCGAAGTCCGTCTTCCCAGATGTCGTCCTTATCACAGAGAATAGCCGTCGGATGTGGTGTCTCAGCTTCCGTGGAAACGAGGTGCCAGAGGCCTTTCCCAACCGCGAAAACCGCCTCCACAGTTAGTGCCAACTCGCTCTAAATTAAAAGCTTATTTTAGGATATATGTCGTATATATAGATATGTACATATATGCATATATTGTTGTTAATCGATTAAAATCGTTGTAACCTTCATGCGGGGGTCATTCCTCACGAGTTGCAATCCAGAGATGTTGCACCGGATGCTTCCATAAACGTTATTCAAGAAATCCTCCAGGAGAGACACGTCCTTTGATATTTATTCGTTTATGTACAGTCCCGCTCAACATTATTGGGTCCGATATTAATAATATTAATAATATTAATATAAATAATATGAACTGGAATAGCTCGCTGAATAAGCATTTTCGTGCCATTTCGCTTGTGTGGTAACCTATTTCGACCATGGAGAATAAGACAGTGAAGTCCGTTTTGGAAAAGATTCATAAATGACAGATATCTTACATTTTTAGAGTTTACTGCATTTAACACAGGCCTGGTGGTGATTTTTGCTGAGAAAGATGATGGCTCGAGCAGCCAAGCCTACAAACTAAAAAAAAAAATTTGGAACACTTCTAGGTTTTTCTGATTTTGTTCTTTTGTTTTGTGTGAGTTTCTCATTTAGGTTATATGTAAACGATAAGGAAATTCAAAGAGAGATTTTATCTAGGGGGCGGCAAAAGTTTTTTCTCGACTGGGTGTCGAACCCAGGACCTCAGGACCCCCAGTCAAACGCTTCCGCAATACACTACAGACGACTTAAAGTGAAACGATGATACCTATCTTTTGACAGCGATGACTGCTTCCCAATGCCTCCACCATTACCAGGCTGAAGGTGAGGCTAGGGAATATCGTTACTAACCAACGATTATTTTTTCTCAGATCAGTTAGCGGCACCTGCACGTTCTTTCGTCTCGCTCTCTCTCTCTCGCTCTCTCTCTCTCTCTCTGTATCTCTCTCTGTCTCTTTCTCTCTCTCTCTCTCTCTCTCTGTTTCTCTCTCTCAATCTGTCTTTCTCTTTGTTTTTCTCTCTCTCTCTCGCTCTCTCTCTCTCTCTCTTTCACTGTTTCTCTCTCTCTTTCTCTCTCTGTTTCTCTCTCCACCGGTCTACCTCTCTCTCTCTCTCTCTCTCTCTCTCTCTCTCTCGCTCTCTCTCTCTCTCTCTTTCACTGTTTCTCTCTCTCTCTCTTTCTCTCTCTCTTTCTCTCTCCACCGGTCTACCTCTCTCTCTCTCTCTCTCTCGCTCTCTCTCTCTCTCTCTCTCTCTCTCTCTCTTCCACTCTCATTCTCTCTTATTTTTACTACTTGTGTTTTTATTCGTATGCAACACCGTTTATAAGTTGAAATTGAGTTGAAAGAGATAGAGAAAACGAGAGCGGTGGACAGAGAAACAGAGAGAGAGAGAGAGAGAGAAACAGAGAGAAAGACGGATTGAGAGAGAGAGAGACAGAGAGAGAGAGAAAGAGACAGAGAGAGAGACAGAGATAGAGGGAGATAGAGCGAGAGAGAGAGAGAGAGAGAGAGAGAGAGAGAGACGAAAGAACGTGCAGGTGCTGCTAACTGATCTGAGAAAAAATCGTTGGTCTAGTAACGATGTTCCCTAGCCTCACCTTCAGCCTGGTAATGGTGGAGGCATTGGGAAGCAGTCATCGCTGTCAAAAGATAGGTTTCATCTTTACACTCTTAGTCGTCTGTAGTGTATTGCGGAGGCGTTTGACTGGGAGTCTTGAGGTCCTGTGTTCGATACCCAGTCGAGAATAAATTTTTGCCGCTCTCTAGATAAAATCTCTCTTTGAATTTCCTTATCGTTTACACATAAACTAAATGAGAAACTCAAACAAAACAAAAAGAACAAAATCAGAAAAAGCTAGAAGCGTTCCAAATTTTTTTTTTAGTTTGTAGGCTTGGCTGCTCGAGCCATCATCTTTCTCAGCAAAAATCACCACCAGGCCTGTGTTAAAGGAGGCTTAAACTCGGAAACTCCTAGCACGAAATGGCCGATCTTATAGTACGACACATTTTGGCAACGTGATCCTGGCAATTTGCCAAGATCCTTGCTTCGAAACCTTTTCTCGTAAAACATGCGTTTTATTCGGCGATTTCAAATTGGCGGTTTGCGTCCGTTTGGTGAATCATGAATATTCCGGTATATATTTTACGGCCGAACGACGAAATTTCACGATTCCGGTATATATTTTACGGCCGAACCACGAAATTTCACGTTTTTCGGTCATGATATTCTCGTCAATCGTATTTGCCCGTAATTTGGTCAGGGGACTAATGTTAAATTTAAAGTTCTGTATAATCACAAATATTTCCCTCATGATCAGGCGACTCTTTTCAGATGCAAATTACTCCGCTAACTTTTAGTTTAGTAAATTGAATTTTTGCTGATGCTTTCGCAAGGTCAATCCGGACATATTCACAGAATCATCCTTATAGCAAAAAAATTGAGTTTTCGCCTCCTTTAAATGCAGTAAACTCTAAAATGTAAGATATCTGTCATTTATGAATCTTTTCCAAAACGGACTTCACTGTCGTATTCTCCATGGTCGAAATAGGTTACCACACAAGCGAAATGGCACGAAAATGCTTATTCAGCGAGCTATTCCAGTTCATATTATTTATATTAATATTATTAATATTATTAATATTATTAATATCGGACCCAATAATGTTGAGCGGCACTGTATGTACGTATCTATGCAAGTACATATGCAAGTGTTATTTTTCAACTCTTTTCTCGTTCGACTTAAGTTTGTATGTTCATAGAGAAGAGTGGGAAAAGCAACGGACCGTGTTGATGAAGAAGTAAGAGAAGGGAGATCGAGTCATGTTCAGAGCACTGGCCAGTTGGATCACATTGTAGAGAGTGCTGATATTCGAAGACAACAGTGCCTCCAACAGAATACTTCCTCACTCCTCCCGGGTCATTTCAGACTGACAATGTTCGTCTCCTTCAGAGTGTTGCGAATGTACTTGAGGAATGGTTCGAAGTCACTCTCTGCCCTTGGCAATCTTCTCGCTCTGATAACAGGACGAGCTTCTCCCGGATTTGCTTCCACCGCCAGAAGAGCCGCAAGGGATTCCAGGTCTGAAATCACAGTCAAACTGTTCTATTGAACTCGGGAAGGATGAGATTCCAGTGGGATGTACCGGAATCTTCTTGGTAGATGAGAAGGAAGGAATTCCAGCGGAGACCGCGAATGAATTGAGAAGCCGCTGCAGCTAAGGAAGAGCGAGTTGGTGACAACCACGATGCCATTTCATAATCTGAAGGAAGAGATTTATTAATTGACAACTAAGTAATATAGAGAATAGGGACCGTGATCATCTCGTGGCGGTTGAAAACCAATGCAAGGGACTTGGAAATGACGGCACATTGAAGCAACAAAGTCTATCTGAATAGCAGCAAGATTATTCTCTTCGCAAATGTATTAGTAACCTCAATGGCCTTGGCAGTCGCGGGAAGCAGAAGAGCAGAGATTCCATGTCCGAGCAGATCGCAAACTGAACGGAGAACATGTTCATAGGAGGGGAGACTCCCCTGCCAAGTTCATGAAATACATGCGGATCCAATCAGAAATCGACAATGCCAATCCATCCAATGAAAAGAGTGGAGAACGGGGAGAATGCACAGACCCTTCTCGTGGATATGCGAAGCCTTTGATGAGAGAAGTGTGAGATTGACAGAGTTCTTGCCATTCCATCTCTGCACGGCGTATCGCTCGTTCTCGTAGGCAGTGGTTCCGTCTTCCGCAGTTGTTCCTGAGCACTTCATCTTATGGACACATAATGACACTTCATAACAAACCAATGATGAACTGAAGCGAGTTGGTGGAGATGGCCGAGTGGAGAAAGAGGAGAATGAAGAAGAGCATTGCTGGACGAGGCCAACTCACTCAATGCTCTTTCTCAGTCTTGGATTCCCTCTTACTTTGTATTACCATCTCGTTCTCCCTCCCGGGAGCCATTTTGAGAGAGGAGAAAAAGTGGAATGAGAATCGAGCGAGAATAGGAAATGAAGCATGCAAAACAGAGAAAAAGTGAAATTGCCTGGTATTCTCAGAATGAATACGAAAATGAAAAGAGCATTCATGAAGCCTTATGCGAGATGAATCTGGTTACAAAATTAATATAAAAATCATTAAGATAGAAGCGAAAGAAAGACAGCAGTCGACGATGCTCGTGGGAAGGAAGAAGTAGTGACTATTTCGTTGTCACTCTGTCTTCATCTCTGACCTCTTTCTCTTTCTTTTTCTCTCGTCATCTCTCTATTATCATTAGCCTTTCTCTCTATATATCTTTTCTCTAGTCATCTCTCCTCTCTCTATCTCTCTCTCTTTCACTCTCTCTCTCTCTCTCTCTCTCTCTCTCTCAAAGATGTCATCTGCATCTCTTGTCATCTAAGAGAGTGAACATGAATGAGGTCGTCGTGGGACCTTCTGAGAGAGCTTCTGTCGGGAGTAACGAATGCAGAATGGGCGGCTGGAGCGGGTCAGAAGTCGGCGTCCGCCTGTTCTCGCACTCCCGGCTTCATCTCTCCCTTTTCTCTGTATCCTCTCTTCTGCCTCTCTCTCTCGTTCTCTCTCGCTCTCTACACTCTCTCAGTTGTCCTTCCCTTGCCTCTTCTTCTCTCCCTTTTCTCTGTACCCTCTCTATTGCCTCTCTCTCTCGCTCTCTCTCGTTCTCTACACTCTCTCAGTTGTCCTTCCCTTGCCTTTTCTTCTCTCCTTTACTGCATTCCATTTCGCACATAATCTACAAGTCTCTCTCTATCTTCTGCAATCTAATTTTCTCAGTAAATCCGCTCCATCCTTCAAAGGCGTAGGATAAAAAACACTTGATAACCAGCAATTAGAGAAATGATTGTAAGTCGAGTAGATTGAATGATAGATATCCCATGTTCTGTACTATACGCTAACGGTGATTCATAAGAACATTTCATTGCAGTAATCCAAGCCTCCTTTGGTGGGGGGACTATTTGAGATTTCAAATTGCCACTAAAAATTGTCTACGCAGCCGGTTACTCCTAACAATAATGTATACGCGGCAATCCGAACCTGCATTAATTATTATTTGGTGTTCCTCCTCGTATCATCTACAGTAGCCTCAAGAGCAATGGAAAGAACAGGGTCTTCTGCGAAGAAGTATCCACATGGACACTCGCAAACTCTCTTTCTGTCTCTCTCTCTCTCTCTCTCTCTCTCTCTTCCTCTCTTATATCACGCGGTAGAACGATCTCTCTCTCTCTGTCTCTCTATCTTATGATGTCTCTTAACCCAGTCTCTCGTTCCCTTTCTCTCTCGATCTCCTTCTCTCTCCCTCTCTGCCTCAGCTTCTTCTCCATGTTATCCCTTCGCTTCCACTTGCCAGTCGAGCCAAACAAGGAAGATACAAAATGGAATTGCAAAGGAAGGAGGAAAATGGAAGGAAGTGTCATGGAGCAAGGAGGTAAAAGCTATGACAGAGTATAGGTAAGTAGAAGAAAGGAAAGAAATAGAAAATGCATCGGAGAGGGCAGAAATTGAAGAGGACGCAAAGAATGCTTCTGTTGAGTGCTTTCCGGTTCAGTGCATGTCACTGCTCGAATTTCCACATCCTTTTGTGCTTCTTCTCAAACTGTTGTCTTCCTCACACTTGTATGTACGGAGTAATTACACGAGTTTACGTTATTTTAATGTTACGCTGATGAAGATCCAAATAAAAAAGATTATTGGGATCGAGAGAAAGAAAGAAAGAATGAGATGGCAGCAATGCCAAGGCACACAACACTTCTCCTTTTCTTCGCAACACAAGAAACAAGCAGGTGCGAAAGCAGGTGAAAAAGGCGCGAAAATAAGGTGGATTACATTGGAAAGAGGTTGAAGGGAAGAGCAAGAGAGAAAGAAAGAGAGAGAGAGAGAGAGAGAGAGAGAGAAAGAGAGAGAGAGAGAGAGAAGTTGTGATGTGATGGGCAGTTTGCCCTCTCACGAGAACTGGAATGGCATTCCTTGCCGCGCGCGGCAGTGGAAGAAGGGCTTACCGCCCTTCTCAGTCACATTTCCTGAGAGTTCCAACACCATTTCACCACGAGCCACCATGGCAGCAACATACTACTTCTTCCAACCATTTACTCCCTTCTTATTGCTCTCTATCTTCTCTCTCTCCGTATATCTCTTTCTTCCTTCTCTCTCTCTCCGTATATCTCTTTCTCTTTCTTCCTTCTCTCTCTTTCTCTTTCTTCATTCTCTCTATCTCTTGCTTACTCTTCCTTTCTCCTACCCTGCATCTCTCCATCTTTTACTCTCTCTCAATGCTCTTCCTCCATATCCCACAGCCATCTCTGAGCAATTCAATTATTCCCATAGATCCTCCTCCTCTTCATCCCATCATTCCTGCCGTATGGAGCATGAAATAGGCGTGGGAATAAACTAGCGATGAAATTCTCTTCGACTATGTCATTAGGCAATGCAATGAACTGTCTCTACTTCTCAGTTCGAAAGAACAGATTCCTAGAGTGCAGAGGGAGAGGAGGGAGAGAAAGAGAGAGAGAGAGAGAGAGAGAGAGAGAGAGGGAGAGAGAGAGAGAGGGAGAGAGAGAGAGGGAGAGAGAGAGAGAGATCGTCGGAGATGGATGAGCAGATGAAAAAAGGGAGACTTGGTGAGTGTCAACTAGAGTTGCCCTCTTGCTGGCGGGAAAAGAGCTGTCCTTTTTTGTGTCCCCTACTTGGTTGTTGTTGCCACCTTCCGGACTGCCCAAGATGGACGACGGACAAGGGAAGAGACAAGACCAGCTGAAACATGTTTTGGCGGGAAGGAAAAGGGGCAGAGAGCAACCCTCCCAAGACAACCCCAGCCGGTTCCACCCAACAGCCAGCTAGTGCTCGCGTGTTGGGCGGAGTCAAAAGAGAGAGAGAGGGGGAGGGGGAGGGGGAGGGGCAGTCGCGCCCTCTGCAGTCGCAGCCAACACCCATCCTGCCTGGAGTCGCGTCTTTCTCGCGAGCTCTCTCGTTCTTCTGTGCTCTCTCTCTTTCCTGTGTTCTCTCGTTCTGCTGCCATCAGCAGTTGTATTCTCACTTTGATTATGACTGATAAGAACAAGCTCCTTTCCTCGCGACTCTTGCCATCTTCTCATGTTGTACACTTCCCGCTGATTCAAGTTCTTCATCGAATTTTCTCATTTTGTTTCATATCTAAAAAAATAAATTTTGTTACATTTTCAAATCTTTAGCCAATTTTCTATTCTATTTTAGTTTTGCATATCAATATTTCTTTCCCTTGTTCAATTTTTCAGTTTGAATATTTATTCATCATATGTACTCCCTTGGTTCCTGTCCATTCAGCTCTTCCAAACCATTATAGTTCAGTCTCTGCCATCCTATCTCTCTTAACCTCTCGCCATCTTTCTCTCTCTCTCTCTCTCTCTCTCTCTCTCTCTCGCTCTCTCTCTCTCTCTCTCCCTCTCTCGCTCTCTCTCTCTCTCCCTCTCTCGTTCTCTCTTTCATTTCGTTCCTGCACATGCCATGACCTTTGGATTGCGGTCAGGGTAGGATTATTTCTGGCCTTTCTTTTGACACGATCTCCTCTTTCCATCTCTGCTCCCTTTCTCTCTCTTCTCTCGCCATTCTCTCTCTCTCTCTCTTTCTCTCTCTCTCTTTCTCTCTCTCTCTTTCTCTCTCTCTCTCTCTCTCTCTCTCTCTCTCTTCAGATCTTCCCTGGATGTCTTCCAGTACGATCCGTCGTATGGGAGGAGGAGTCCGCGCAGCTCGCCGTTGCTTGTTTGGTCGTTCTTCGGGGAGCGAAACGGAAGCGTGGCTGGAGAAGGTCTCAGCAGCCCTTCGAGTACGAGATGAACTCCTCTGGAACTTCTCGTTCTCTTCCGAGACTCCTCTGCCCTCTCCGACTGCTACTTTCTGCTACGAGTTGCTCCCTGCTCAGTGTCTTCCCTCCTTCTATCGCTTCTCTTCCGATCTCTCCTCGCCTTCCTCGTCTTCTCCTTCTTCTTCTTCCTCGACCTCTTCTTCCAACTCTCCCTCCACTTCCGAAGAATGGAAAGAGAGTGAATGGAATGAAGAGCGAGCCGATGCCTCTCTTCTCTCCCTCTCTACACTCTCTTCCCTCTCCCCCTCCGGTCTCAAATCGATCGAGACACCGAAGAAGCGCCAGATCAAGATAACTCGTCAGTCTCTCTCCCTTTGTCGCTTTCAATTCACAAACAAGTAAATAAAGTTGAATATGAAAAAAAAATGCAACATTTGTACTCTTACAGGATTCTTTACGGAAAGTCGAAAGAAGCAGCGGCTGTCCAGCGGAGATTCCCGGAAGGAATCCGCCTCCATCCCTGTGCCCCTCTCGACAGTCCAAGTTGTCTAGTCATCGCCTAGTCTTATGCACACTCTCCATCTCCCTCTTCCATTCTCTCTTCCACTCTTTCTTCTACTCTTTCTGCCATTCTCATGCTCACTCTACATCTTGCCATCTCTCTCTCTCTCTCTCTCTCTCTCTCTCTCTTCCATTCCCTCTTGCTTTTACTATCCCCTCTCCCTCCCTCTCTGGCTATCACTGTTTCACTTGGAGATGTAAACTGACTTATGTTAATCGGCGCCTTCAAATGACGGGTCGTTTAGTTTGTGCTTCTCAGATATTGCAAGCATCAAATGTCTTTATTTCATGCAAGAACACAATAAAAAGTATTCCTTACATTACAAGTGTTGAATGTTCGAAAACAAGGAAGATTCTTACACGACCCTAACAAGCACATGGGCGAGGTAGAAATGGCCCGTAGATAAACAGAATATGATAGATTAGGAGGGGGGGGGGTTGAGAGGGAGAGAGCAACGGCAAGCATGAAAGAGAGAGAGAGCGAGAGAGAGAGAGAGGGCGAGAGAGAGAGAGAGAGCGCGAGAGAAAGAGAGAGAGAGAGAGAGAGAGAGAGAGAGAGAGAGAGATCCGCAGGTCAAGAGGGACAATGATGTCGGCTCTCTTCCGGCTTCCAGTCTGCGGCAATGCCTGTTATCGAAGAACAATACGGTCGACCGGTCAACTCTTTCATCTCGCACTTCCTGTCGGATGCGTCTCTCTCCCTCTCTCGCTCCCCACTCTACTCCTCTCTCCTTCCCTTCTCTCTCTCTCTCTCTCTCCCTATCTCTCTCTCTCTCTCCCTATCTCTCTTCTCCATTCGCTCTCCAGCTGCGCACTTCTAATGAGTGCCGCATTCATGACAAACAAAAGGTTTTTCTGGACGGTCGGGTTGGTCGGTGACCGTAAAGCGGGACAAGATGAGAGATAGAGGGTGGGCCAATGAAAAATGGGAGGGGTGGCAGCAGCTAGTATCAACACATTAATACCCCCGGCCTTCATTCTAGTTTTGCTATGGGCTGGTGAGCTAATATTGATAGTGAATAGTGGAAATTTCTTAAGAAATCGGTGGTGTAATTTCACTACGTCTATGAACGGTGCAAGTTCGTGAGATTGGAGCTTTTCGAAATACCTTAATTTATTTGATGCTTGGATTGTTAGATTGCTAGTTTATTCTTCTGAAGGTCGAACAGTCAGCTAGCTCTCACCACAGAGCGAGCTAGCAGCGCGGCGTGTGTAGCATCGATCGATCTCATCTGCGCGTCCTTTTCTCTTTCTCTGCCTTCTTAGCCTCCTGCCACTCCCTGCTCTCTTTCTCTCTCCCTCTCCGTTCTCCTTCCTCTCCTTGCCAGCCTCCTCTCTCTCTCCGTTCTCTTCATTATCTAAGAAGGAAGCCTTCTGCTTGTAGAATGTCAAGTGTGTCGGGCGGGGGAAGACGGGCCCGCCGTTGTCTCTTCGGCCGCTCTCCTCCTGGAGAAGTAGACAAGAGACTTGATCAGCTCGAGGGGGAGATGAGGCCTGATGTCGACCTTGCCAGACAGAAGTTGGTTACTTTCCATATGTTAACCAGTCGGACGAGGTCTGGACTTTACATTGTTTATTTGAATAAATTATTTTCATGTGTATATTTATAATTTTTTATTGTAACGAGTAGCACTGCTTTATATCATTTCAAGATGGGGCTTCGACTTCGAAGCTGATCATCCTGTGGACGAGCCCGGTTCCAGCTATGAATATGATGTTCTTCCTGCTAACGATGTAAATCTTTTTGTAGATAGCCCGCTTTGGCTTGACCAGGCTCTTTGACATAGCTTATGAAACTGATTTGAGATTCCGCATTGTTACGCTGAACGACCCTTTGCGGGTGGGAAGAAGCAAATCCCACCAGTGAGAGAATCCTCGCCTGTGGTCACCAGACTGAGGAGCCGGATTTCTCGCGAGAAAAGAAACGAAGAGCGAGAGGGCAGCGAAAGGAATCGTAGAGGAGCCATGGAAAGAGATCGTGGAGGAGCCATGGAAAGAGATCGTGGAGGAGCCATGGAAAAGGATCCCAGGCGATTCCAGCCACCGCTTCTACAGGCTCGCATCACTAGTTAGTATCCGTTCAAAAAAAAGATTAGCCTATCTTTATTTTTTTACTTTCCGTACTCCGTGCCCTCACCAGAGGTGTCAATGGGCCGGCCGGGCCCGGCCCTGCCCGGCCCTCAGGGCTGGCTGGCCCAATTTTCCAAGGCCCCGGGCCGGGCCGGGCAGGGCCCAAGAAAAGTTGGGCAGGCCCGATTGGGCCCTCAAGTCAGAAATTCCTGGCAAATTGATGGTAAAGACATAAACTTTAAATTTTCGGAAGTATTAGAAATTGGTTTATATATAGTGGCATGTTACTTGGAGGTGGGGGCAACATATTTTTGCTTTGCATTTCACTCAATCTGTACACAGGGGGGTTTTCGAACATGGAGAACACGAATATTACGTTTTGTGCTTGCATGCAGTTTAACAAAATTACCCTACTTTACTAGCAAACGATTTTTGACGTGTTTGCACTTGTGTTCTTCCTGTGTGCATGCGTGCTTCCGCCTCAAGAAACTGTTTACTCTCTCCCGTTCAATGGACTAGGCCACGGCCATCAACGACTTCGCCAAGAAGTACATCCAGGAAGTGGACCGCGAGGTTCTCTTTGATGCAGATGGATGCCAAGCTTTGGTCTGAAGCGGGATACTACGACGTGGCACGCACGACGACCTCTACGAGGCTCAGTTACTTTGTTAAGCTGCATGCAAGCCCAAAACAAACCCCCAATTAACTAAATAAAAATTTTTTTTTTTTTCGGATTTTGAAAATCGGGCTCAAACGGGCCCAAGGGCCGGGCAGGGCAGGGCCCAAAATTACAATTCCCGGAAATTTCCGGGCGGGCAAGGCTGAGACTTTGGGCCCTCAGGGCAGGGCTGGCCCAAAAATTTTGGGCCCGTTGACACCTCTGGCCCTCACAGATGTTAGTGATACTGCAATTAGTTGACTATTATCTGGGAAATGCATTCTGGCACTCATGACCTTCCTAATTGTACACCGTCCATGATGTATCTCTCTCTCTCTCTCTCTCTCCCTCTCTCTTCTCTCGTACTCTCTCGCACTCTCTCGCCTTCTGTCCACAGGTGCTTCATCTGCTTACGTGCGAAACATTGCATAAGGAGAGATGGATCTGGTGCTACGCAGAGTGCCAATTGGGACCAGAGAGAATATGCGAGAGGCGGAGAGTGTAAGAGATATTGTGGGATAGGTCGAGAGAGAGAGAGAGGAGAGAGAGAGAGAGAGAGAGTGCCAGTCGGGAAGGGCCGCCATCTGCGTTGACCACTTTACAAGAGCATTCTGGGTCAAGAGAGGGTAGTAGTTGTAATGGAGGAGGGCTCAATGGTGGGAGAGGCAAAATAGGGGATTCATTATGAGAGAGAGAGACCAGAGACACAAAGAAAGAGAGAGATACCAGACAGAAGAGGGAATGAGAGCTTTGGTTGTATGTTATTAGAGCATGCAATTGTTACATGCGGAGTTAGATGGTTTCTCAGGGTGCCTATGTCTCTCATTTCTCCCTCTCTCTCTCTCTCTCTCTCTCTCTCTATCTTTCACGCTCTCCCTCCATCTCTCTGTCTCTCTCTCTCTCTATTTCTCATTATCTTTCTCACTTGCTTTTGCAGATTACTTGCCCATTCGAAAGCGTGGAATGGCAGAAGAGGGGAAGACTCCCTCGAAGCGTCCTCGTGGAATGCACTCCCTCTCTGCCCCTGCCGTTCATCCCCAGCTTCCTCTTCCTTCCAGATTCCAGTCCGCTGCTCGCAGCTCCCGCTCCAAGCCATGTCAGTCTCATTCAATGCTCTTTTTCATCACTTATTTATTCACTCTTTTCTTCTCTTTCTTTTAATTGGGGTTATCACTTTTTTGTGCGCTAGTCTGTCGATTTTTTAACAATATCACTTTTATGAGAAACCCATCCGATAACCTCGAAAACTATCTTTGGTCTTTGTTGGTGAACACCTACTTTGCCCATCTCAAGAATATTGGTAGTGAAATGAGGAATCATTTGATGATTTGATATCCATCTGTGAACTGTTCCTGGAGCCCCAATCCAGAGCTCCTCGTGCACTCCTCTCATGTTGAGTGGTCCTTGCTCTAGGGTCTTTTGATGTCCCCTTTCACTTTCTTATGGTAATCTTTAGTTCACGGTCGATGCTGTCTGCTTAAGGAAAAACTGAAGTCTGTGATCTTTGCTGAAAAAAACTTTTCAATGAAAATACAGGAGAAAATGGAAATAAAAGCATCAGGATAAGGAAAATATTTGGCATTTTCATAGATGACGGCGTTGATAGTTGAACCTCCACTTGATTTCTATAATTCTACTTTCCACTTTCATTTCTTTCTTGTTCTCTCCTCAACCAAAACTCTACACTTTCCTCTTCCTTTCATCTATCTCAATCTCTCCTACCTAATACTTGAATTTGCTAACTAAGATAAAGTTTTTACAAGTAAGCATTTTTAGTAACTTCTATATATTTCGTAGCTGCGTTTGAGGGCCGTTTGCTTTCTTTATTCTCACTGTCTTCATTTTAATTTTCCCTGCCTCTTTTTCTCCTCCTCACTCTTTCTCTCTCCCTCATAATCTCGTGTCTCTTATTCCTCTCTCTTTCTCTCTCTCTTTCTCCCTCTCCTCCTCTCTCTATCTTTCTTCCTTTTCTCTCTGTCTCTCTTTAACTGTAGATGGTTCTGTCCTTTCCCCGTAGTGGATTCGACCTGCTGATTATTATCATAGTTGTGGTGCTGGATAGCGCTGTGCTTGATGCGGTTGCGCAAGCGGTTATAGCATTCCTCAAGGACGAGGCTCCTTTGGCCTGCGACCTTCCCCCTCGCGAACTATGACAATCTGTATTGCTCATTATCTCTCTCCCTACTCTCTTTTTCTCCTCTCCCTTTCTCTCTCTCTCTCCCTCTCTCATTCTCTCTCTCTCTCTCTCTCTCTCTATCTCTTTCCTTATTTCTTGTCTTTCTATCTATCTTTCTTTCTTTTCTTTCTTTCTTGTCTTTCTATCTTTCTTTCTCTTTCTTTCTTTCTCTTTCTTTCTTTCTCTTTCTTTCTTTCTTTCTTTCTTTCTTTCTTTCTTTCTTTCTTTCTTTCTTTCTTCTTTCTTTCTTTCTTTCTTTTTCTTTCTTTCTTTCTTTCTTTCTTTCTTTCTTTCTTTCTTTCTCACTTTCTCACTTTCTTACTTTCATTCTTTCTTCATTCTTACTTTTCCTACTTACTTACTCTACCTCTCTTTGTTTCTTACTCTGCTCTCTCTTTCTCTTCTGTTCTTCCCAATAGCGCTCTCTCTTCTTATCGTATACATTCCCTGGAATTAGCATTCTTAATGAATTCGCGTTCAATTACCTCTTATGTTGGTAATATTCTCTCCTAAAATTTGAAAATTCTTTAAAGGAAAAGGATATCGTGTAATCTTTTTTCTCTCTCTCTCTCTTTCGCAATTAACAAAATTCTTTAAACTTTTGAGATCGATGTTCGACCAAGCGAACTTATATTTAATAAAAACTTATATCTTAGTTATTAGCGAATATCTCATTTTACCCCTTTTCCTTTTCAGAGTCGAGGGGATTCCTCATGGAGAAAAAAAAAGAATGAAAGAGATTCCAAGTCGTCCTTCTCCCGGCTCCTTTAATTGTGCAAGCTGATTCGAATCTCTTCTAGTGATTTCTGTTCCATCTTGTCACGCATTCGTTTAAGTATTTTGTTGAAGAATTTTTTCCATGTCTTGAGACTTGCCTTGCTCTTCAATTTCTAGGCTCATCTATTCTGATTCATATCATAATCATGTATACATTCACTTCGTAAGTATTTCCTGTCTCATTCCTTGCTAATTAAAGGTTTTCTGCCCAGAAAAAGAAAAGCCCGCTTAGTCACCACGTTGAAGGATAGATAGAAATGATTATCTCTTGTAGAACTTTCCCTTGACGGCAGACACTCTTTAATGTATGGTTAATTTCATATGTTCTTACCATTAGACATTTTTGCACTATTGCCTTTTTGTATTTCCTTCGGAACCAGCAACAATTTAATAGTAATAAGTTGAACGAGTTCACCATTCCTTTGTAACAATATTGCTGACCTTTAGATCAAGGTTTCAATTAGCAATATCAAAGTTGTCACAGATTACTAAGAAGAATAAAGGAGAGAATTTGGTTAGCGGATCGTGTGATTCTAGAGAAGTCCAAAGAGACACGAGCCATCTGTGTCTGTATCCTCACACAAGAAGAATTCACTCCACAACAGACGAAAGCGCTTGCGGTCGATGGCGAAAGCGTAACTTCCATCTGGCAGCTGCAAGGGCAATCTTCTCTCGTTCAGAGGAATTAGAGTTAACCCGGCCAATGCGGTCGAAGCAGCTGAGAGCCTCCTCCTTCGGGAAGCGGAAGATGGAGAAGGCATGGATGTACTCAGACTCGTCTACTAAGAGGTCACCTGTCACGAGTACTTGTAGAATAGAGAAAGAGAGAAAGCAAGAATGAAACCGGTGGGGTCGAAGAGTTGGAAGAAGTGGTGGATGAGTGGATCCTCCCAATGCCTTCGATCGGATTGACCCCAGAGTGACAGCCACTGCTCAACTGTCATCTGAACAGGAGAAGAGAGTTCTTGTGAAAGGAAGACACTCGCCTTCTCATCTTCCACTGCATCCGAGATTGCATGCCAGATTCCAGTCAGGGCAAGTTTAGCACGAAGCATCTCATCAGGGCGTTGCTTGTTCATCCGAGTAAGAACGGACGATAGATCATCCCACAATACCACACCGTCACCATTCGTGTCTACCAATAGGATCCCTCTCATCTCTCTCTCTTTTTCTCTCTCTCTCTCTCTCTCTCTTTCTCTTTCTCTCTCTTTCTCTCTCTCTCTCTCTTTCTCTCTTTCTCTTCCAATGCTCTCGTTCCAAATCTAACCAAGAAAGTGGCGGAAGAAGTGAGTGCGCCTCTTATTTAACACTGAACTCTCCGGATCGACGCCTGGAGGAGGAGGAGACGAAGAAGAAGGCTGTGATTTCATTCTCCTTTGAACCGGCAGAGCAGGACAGGCAGGACTCATCCACAACGCATAGGATATGCCAGGGCAGTTGGCGGAGAGAGGGTTTGAGAGAGCCAAAAGACATAGAGAGAGAGAGGGGGGGAGGAGATGAGAGGAGAGAGAGAGAGAGAGAGAGAGAGTGCAAGAGTGAAGGCATTCAAAACAGAGATGTAAAATTTCAGTGGAGTGTGAAAGTAAAAGAAGGTAAAAGTCTTGCCACAACCTCCCTCTAATACCAGACTCCTTTGTTCACTACTACTACTCTGAACGAGTTGATTGTTGTCCTGTTATTTCACCCATAATTTGCTCCACTTAAAAGAGTGAGATATGAATGAAAAGAGGATATGAAATTCTTGCTTTAATATACATTGAGATCGTGCTTTTATTTCCGAATTCTGTTCTGCCCTTTAGCCAATGGATCAGAATGAAGAATTCGGTGATGTTTCAACGAGCGCAACTGAGATTCCCGTTCTTCATTCTCAATGGCTTATTGACTCTTATGTACATACTCCTAGCTTAAAGTTTGAAAACACTGACTGAAATTCGAGCGAATTTTCATTGTTCACTCATACCCAGAGGTGTAAATGGGCCGGCTAGCGGGCCGGGCCGGCCCAGTTTCCCAAGGGCCCGGGCCGGGCCGGGCCCAAGAAAAGTTGTGTGCTTATCGGGCCCAATCGGCCCGTAGGCCCGATTGGGCCCGATAAGCACACAATGTCGTCCAGTCAGGACGACTGGTGGCATTGATAAGTACAAAACTTTCTTCATTTGTTCATTTTTCCCACTAAAAGTCGTACTTCTATACATTAAAATGACTGTTCGTAGCACGAGCATGAAAAATTCTGAATTTCAAAACACATTGTAACTCGTTGGACTTTTTTCTCAAATTTTTTTGAAAATCGGGCTCAAATGGGCCTACGGGCCGGGCCGGGCCGGGCCCAAAATTCCAGGGCCCGGAAATTTCCGGCCGGGCCGGGCCGAGACTTAGGGCCCGACGGGCCGGACTGGCCCAAAAATTTTGGGCCCGTTTACACCTCTGCTCATACCTAACGACTTGCAATTATGTCGAGTATTTATTTAAAGTACATGCATCCAGTGCTGAATAAGGTTAATGCGTGCAACGTGTTAAACCTCCTCGGCCTGCCCAAAAAATTTCTGAACCCCCGCCCTCCCGGAAGCTATTTTTTGTCTGCAAAAAGGCATTTTCTAAATGTGAATTTTGACCCTAAAACGGCATTTATTTTTGCCTTTGTACACCTCCGGCCTGGAGAATGCGCCGGACCATGTCAGCATTGCATGCATAAAACCCGTTGGTTCTCGTCAGATGTCCCTTGAAGATGTTGAAGAACGAGAACTGTAATACAACAGCTCCATAAACAGTGGCACTTTGGCAGGTTGCAAGAGACAGGGAGTAAGGAAAATGCAAGGAAGAAAGGTCAAAAAGGGGAAATCCAAGTACAATGAACTTAGGAGTAATTTGAGTAGCATCGCTATTCTTCAGAACGTTAGAGGAATCTGCTGTGGAGAGAAGCAATAAGACAGAGGCGGTGAGTGCCACAAGAATAAAGCAAGGTAAAATATGGAGATAAAAGAGAAGTGAAGAAAGAACAAGACGTGATTCTCTTAGGTTTCCACGAAGTCTCGTATTCTTCTAACCAACTATTTTCTGTCCACAATAACTCGATTTCCTCAAATGAAGTCCAGTCCTCTTAAACATCAGTATTTATACATGTCTGAATGACAAAGAATAATAAAGAATGTTCGATATGGCCAGAGCAAAATGCCCGCCCTGCCAGAGAGAACCCGCGTAATTCCCCATTCTCTTGCTTAACCCGTCAGTCTTTCTCCCAATCTCATCCAGCTCAATCTGACGATCTCATCCAAGAGCAGTAAAAGAGCGCACATCTAAAAAGAATAGCGTCTCTATCCGCTTTCCCCGGAAAAGCTGCCTCAATCTTTCATTCGGTGCTTTTAAATAAAACACGCCTTCCCTTCCCCACGAGGCTGAAGAAGACCTTCTTCTTCACTTAACCACAATACAAATTAGAGACAAATACAAATATGCATGCACAAGAAAGGTATGGGAGGCCATTGAATGGACGGCAATCATATCGGCAGAACGGTAGAGGACTGGCTCTTGCAGAGCCGGCCAAACATAGAAGCCATCAAACGAAGGCCGCGCTCTCCTCCTGGCACTGCTGATAACACGAAGCTGCAAAGGACAGAGAGAGAGAGAGAGAGAGAGAGAGAGAGAGAGACGATGGGAGAGAGAGAGAGAGAGGGGAGAGAGAGGGGGGAGAGAGAGAGAGAGAGGGAGTGAGAGAGACAGAGAGAGAGAGAGAGGGAGAGAGAGAGAGAGGATAGTAGTTGGACTGATAGTGCCGAAAAGAATATTAACTAACCAGACGAGCGAAACTGCCTGGAAGGTAGAAGCAATGAAGGTGAAGACCACACTTCGTAGCTGAAATATCAATTCGCTATTTGGCTACTCCAATGTTTTTTCTCTTTTACACAGTATCCCTGTATGATGCGCTTGTTGCTTTCTGGACTCTCTAACGGGGCCACACTCTCTCGGCTCCCTCTAGTTGGGGCTAAGCACGTATCGTCACATGATGAGGAAGGAAGCAGTCAAAGGGATGGATCAGTGGAGATGAGTGACGAGAGAGAGAGAGAGAGAGAGCGTAAGAGAGAGAGAGAGAGAGAGAGAGAGAGAGAGAGAGAGCGTAAGAGAGAGAGAGAGAGAGAGAGAGAGAGAGAGAGAGAGGAGAGAGAGAGAGGAGAGAGAGGAAGAAAAACATAGCTTGCGATGAAGTGAACGTTGCCATGGCTGGCAGCAAGAGGGCGAGAGATGGGATAGAAGAGTGGTTGGGCGGGGCCGTTGAAGAGAACGGAAAGGAGAGGGGGGGACAGGGATAGGGAGAGGGAGATAGAGAGAGAGAAGTGTACGAGAAGAGGGAGGGGCAAGAAAGAATCAAAGGAGGTGACGAAGGGAGAGAGAGAGGGAGAGAGAGAGAGAGAGAGAGAGAGAGAGAGGTCGTGAAGCATGTTAAGAGATGCGATTCAGAATAGGCAGCAGCACCCTGACACCCTCTGTCGCGGCTGCTGCAACCCGAGTGGTTCAACATGTCCGACCAGAGGAAAATGTCGCTATTTAATCGATGGAAACAACAAACTGGAGAAGGAGGCCTAGAGGGCATCTCAGATGAAGAACTCGTCGAGTACAAGGAGGCTTTCCGACTCTTCGACAAGGTTCTCTTCTTACTCTTTTCCATTTAAGTGATGCGATAACGATCTCCCCTTGAATGGAGATAAGTTATTAGTTAAGGATGGAAATGGATCGATCTCAAGCAAAGAACTGGGAGTGGCGATGCGCTCGCTCGGGCAGAATCCGACAGAGCAAGAATTACTCGACATGGTCAACGAGGTTGACATCGACGGCAGCGGAACTATCGACTTCCCCGAGTTCTGCCAGATGATGAAGCGGATGAACAAGGTCATTGCTTCTTCACTCTATCCATACACGAGAGAGAGAAAGACAGACAGGGAGAGATAGAGAGAGTGAGAAGGACAGAGAGAGAGAGAGAGAGAGAGAGAGAGAGACTGAGAGACTCTGTCATTTATCATGTTATTCCTCTTTTCCCCTCTTCCAATGCTATTTGCGTCTTCCGCCAGAATGTTAGTCCGGCTTCGTATATTAAGGCATTCCAATCTGATTTGAAGGCAGGATTGCAGTGCCAGCCATCAGTCAGAAAATGGGTAAAATAGCGAGAAACAGGGAAAGAAAGAAGGAAAGAAAGAAAGTGAGAAAGCAAGAGAGTCAGAGAGGGAAACTGGGAAGAAAAGGAAGAGAAGAGGAGCAGAGAAAGAAAGAAGGATGGGAGGGAGCAAAAAAGCATGCACATTCACCAGCAAACTACTTCATTGGCCAAGCATATCAATCGGCTTCACCATTTCTCTAGGGATTGAACGGCATCTCAGCGGCAATGATGGAGTGTACCAGAGAAAGAGAGTGCCAGAGAGACAAAGAGAAATGAAAAAGGGCAAGAGAGAGAGAGAGAGAAAGAGAGAGAGAGAGAGAGGAGAGAGAGGAGAGAGAGAGAGAGAGAGAGAGAGAGAGAGAGAGAGAGGGGCGGTAGAGAGGTTGTTCGATGTTGTTGTGAAGCTCCTTGCTTCTTCGCTGGTTATGACGCTCACTTCCATTCCACGACAAATTCCAATTGAATCCCTCAAGGCCTCGGAATGACAGAACACCCAGAGAGGAAAAAGTGAAGAAAGCTCTAAGAGAAAGGAAAGAGAGGAAGAGAAGAGACTGAGAAATGAGATGAACCACATGACGGGAGAGAAGACACTCCACTGCACCACACATTAAACTCCTTTCTCAAATAAGTGAGAGCCTATCACTGCCGATGACATAAGCCAGCATATCCGAGAGAGACTACTGGGTCAGCGAGGAGCGGAAAAGAAAGACAAGGTGAAAGACAGACCGAGACCATAAGACAGCTAGAAGCTGGACCCCAAGGGTAGACGGCCCAAAATTTGGTGCCAACTCTGTCCTTCGGACCATGCTCGGAGCCCAGTTTTAGTTCGGGAACATGCTCTTCACCTTTTCTCACCAGAGAAGCGCAATATATTCGGAAAATGTACATTAGGAAACCGGCCAAAGCGGGTCTTGGTAAATCGGCAGGATTGATCCTCGAAGCTGGTCCGCTTACACCTCTCGGCAGAGAGAGCCTGTAAAAACGTCCTCATTTCATACAATTACCTTTGTATGAAATGAGGACGTTTGTACAGCAACCATTGCAAAAACGTAAGTAGGTGGAGTCAATAAAATGGACTAGTGGACAGTGTTGTGGAACATGGCAAGACCATAGGGCTGAACGGAATGTCTTTTTAAGGAAAACGACAGCGAGATGATTCGAGAAGCGTTCCGCGTCTTCGACAGAGATGGCAACGGATTCATTACGGCAGAGGAATTCCGATACTTCATGACACACATGGGAGAGCAATTCAGCGACGAGGAGGTGGATGAAATCATTGCAGAGGTCGACATTGACGGAGATGGCCAGGTCAAACTCAACCCCCCTCTCCCCTGCACCCACTCTCTCTTCTTCAGATCGACTACGAAGAGTTCGTGAAGATGATGACCATGCCATGATCTCTCCCCTTCACTTCCGTGTAATTACAAGGCTCATCGGGTCATCGCTGCCACTCTTACTCATCACTTCTTTTACATCCATGGTATTTTATGAATTCATTCATCTCTATTTCTCTTTCCCGGTCTCTGCTTCCATCTCTTTGCCCTTCCTATCTTTCGTTCCTTTCCTGTCTCTCCCTTCAACCTGTCTCTCTTGCAATCTCTGCTCTCATCATGTATATTTCAATGATTCCAATGACGAAAGAATTTTCCAAGCGCCTTCACCTCCTTCCATACTTCTGATCTCACTGCTCGCTGTGTTACTTTGAATCAATGACAATTGTTTTGCCTTCCAAATACGGAGAGCATAACCACTCGATCCAGTGTGTTGATCCCCTCATTTTTCCAGTGTTTTAATATATTTCCTCTAACTACTGTTCTATCGTGAAATATTATTCGAATACCAAACGGAACATAACCATTACGAATCCAACTGTTGAATCGGGCAAGTTAGAATATAGCTACTACTATGTTAAATAAATGATTCAATAAGAATTCCTTGGAACAAGCACCCGTAACGGTAGAAAACATGGGAAACATCTTATATCCATGCCCTTGGACTCAAATTACAAAACTATTTTCCCACAACAAAGGGCGCTGCAAGCAACAGACTATTGACACCCCTTTCACCGTCTGATTGTATCGAATCTCCTCTCTCGCACACTCTCTCGCTTTTTGAAGCCTCATCTCCCACTCGGTCTAACAAACCCTATGTAGGCGGAAAAAGAGTAAATGAGAGTCGAAGATGGGATGGAAGGCATAATTAGAATCAGCAAAGGTTCCTTTTAACTTGAAACAGCACAGTTAATTACTTTCAGCAACGTATTTTCTCGTCTAATTGACACATCCTAAATTAATTATCCCTTCGAAAATAAAACGGCCAGTCGTGAAAACACAACATTCCGCTTCTTCGTTTATGTATACCTGGACCACTTCTCTAACTTTCCGGACTCCAGTAATTCTCTGCGATTATCTACCAATCTTCCGCTTCACTTCATGCCAAAAGGTTTGAATGGCTACAGCAGAGGATAGTTGTCGAAGTGAGAGGGGACCATGAGGAGGGCAAAGTGGGGCTCTCATATTCCCTCACAAAATGCACGAAATGATTTCTTGCAGCATCTATCGAAGTTTTTTCAAATACAATCGGAAAATCCAAACAATTTCCCCGATCACTGAATCACCAAAAATGAATGAATGCTTGAAACAGCTGAAGCGTGCAGTGACTTCTAACCCCGTAAAATTAGTTAACATTCCTGTAGTTCATATCAGGGAATAAACGGGTTGCTGGATGGGAATTTTCCCTCTTTCTCTCGTTTTCTGAATTAAATGTACGAAAAAAAAATCTCTTCAAAAGCAGAGTGGGGGATTGGAATGACATAACCAAAAAAGCGTGCTATTTTATAAACTTGCAGGATCTCAATTTCTGGCAACGCAAACAATAATCACGGAGAGTGAAGACGTATCAACAGCCTGGAAAACCAGAGCGAGCTACATGGAATACAGCCCTAGACCCCGGAGTGGGGCATCCCATCATCCAATTTTTTTTAAAGTAAAATTCAGGGTGGTGTAGGGCGCCACAGTGACCCAAAGCAAGGTAGAGTCTGAATTATAGACAGTACTATGTCTTCACTGATAAATCAATCTGTATAATTAAATATGACTGCAAGTTTCGAAGAAGAACAAACCCAAAGTGAAGAGTAAAGCGTGGCGAAGATTGAAGAGACGTAACATACGGTGACCAGCCTCCGCGAAGGAGCAAGGAGATTCGAGGCATAGGGAAGAGGGCCCCACACGAACAGGAAGCTACAAAATATCTGCGTTCTATCCAGATGTTTCACTGACTTCAATCGATGATAAGCGAACTGATACTCGAAGGTAAACCACAAAAGTACTGTAGTTCTTCAAGGGTTAGATACACCCTATTATCATATTTATGCGTTTTTGCGGGGAAATTCGAGGAGCTCTATCTAGTCCCAAAATGAGACTGGGTTTGTCAAACCTACAGTACCTTTTCCCCCAGAATCAGCGTTAATTTAAGGAACCAGAGTAATTAATTGGGAACGAGACCTACTATGAATATAAACAGATAAAAGGACTCGAACCTCGCCAAGATCATGACGGAGCCCATGGTATTCAGAGCAGCGAACTTCCTTGTTTGTAACAACAAAACAGGCAGCAGAAAGGCTGACTAAATTACCATTTATAAATAAAGAATGACCAAGCAAGTATCGAAATAAAATGACATAAAAAAACCGTTGTAAAGCAAAATGCAGCGCCGAGCAGAAACAAGAAGAAGGCGAAAAGTCGCTGCGTCCTCGACAATCCAAACACCCATTCCTCTCCGCTCAGCCAGCCGCTCGTCTTCCTGAAGAATCAAAAAGCTAACATGGCAAAATCCTATTTATTCCCAGCAAAAATGGTGCTGGGAAGAACGAACCTGTTTTTTCCACCGTTCAGAATTCCTCGCCCACTCTCACTTTCAATCAGAACTTCGGTATCCCCAGCAGACGAAGAAAGAGAGAAGGATGACAAGGCGGCGGGCAACTTGGAACGCAAATCAGACAGAGATGAAAGCGACGAACTAGCAAAGCCGCCCTCCGATTTCTTCTTCTGTTCATTCACGAAAGCTTCTAGCGACGTCATTTTAAATCCTGAAAAATAAAAGTCAACGGAAATTATTCTGGGGCAGCTAATGCGACGATTTGGGCAAATCAAATGGAAAAGGAAGGATAAGAATGCCGAAGGACGACGTCTAATTAAATGGAATCAGATAACATTCACTGGCATGCTTTCAGATAGCCACGTAGTTTTAGTGCGTCGTCGCTAAAAAATTACGGTAATTATAATTTAAAAACACGGTCCCGTAAGATTCAAAAGATAGAGGGGGCTTTATTTATTATTTCATTGCGGCTGGGCGAGTAATTCGTGAACTTAATTCCGTTTTGTTATTAGAAGCATCACCAATTGCACTGCTTAGACAACTGGATTCCATTGGAGTCACGAGATATGTTTGAAGGATTCGAATGGAGAATGGCGAGAGAGGATGAGGAAGGCAGAGAGCGCAGAGTGGGAGAGAGTGGCGATCGGGGGGTGGAGAAGGCGTCAGACAGAGAAGAGGCAGCGAGTGAGGCTGCCTAGCTTGGTCTGCGCGGTTGGGATGGGCGAGAGGAGTGGATTGGCCCTCAGGGTCACTCTTCTCTTCTGGCTCCTGGTATCACTGTCACGGCAAGTCACGGATCTGGTCGGTCGGCTCTGGATTCCACTCCTGTTCGACACATTCCAGGTATCATTTATTCAGGATTTAGAATGAGGAGGGCGGAATGTATCATGGTATTTGTTTTTTTCGTCATTTAACTATTGTTTCGAAGAGTGCCCACCTGAGGTTTTTCCAATTTTATTTAAAGCAATCTTACGATGGCCACATATTACGCCTAACTTGCCTTTCAGAGAATGCTGGTCTTAATTACGATTTTCTTTATTTGCGATCTGTTTAAACTTAACCATAGGATATCTTACTGCTTTCCCGATATGCACAAGGGATGTTGTCAGGGTCAGCGAGTGTTTGCTCAGCGTTGCCCGTTCCTGTTTGAGGAAGAAGAGAGAGCGTTATCTGGCTACTCTGGCTCTCTTCTCATTCTGTGCTCTAGCTGGCTCATCCCGGATTTATCCACTCCTTGTGTAGTTCACACCGGTTGGAGAGTCTATTGGGGATAGTGAAGTAAGAGTGGGAGTTCTGTTACTCCGCCAATCCGCTCTCCAAGCACACCTCAACCGGAGTAATTGGTGCTATTGGTCCCTATTCTGTGAGGGCAGCGCGCAGGGAACCTTTCCTCTCCATTCTTTGTTGAGATGGGAAGAGACCAGAATTGAAGTAACTTCAAAAGGGGCTGACACATTGTGCGATCACGCCGATCGGACAGGAATATCGCAACGGGACTTAGACTAACGAAACTCCCACCAGTGCTGGACTCTTTTCATTTTTATGTCGTGGTCTGCATAATCGGAGTGTTCGCTGTATGGGGAACCCGTCGCAGTCTCCACTTCTTTCTCTTCTTCGGAAGTCTGGTTTCTGCTGCGCTCAATGCTTCTCTCTTCCTTCTTTGGCTTCAAGTTCGTCATATCTCTTGCGTATTTCTTGGCATTTTTCTATATATGCGATAGGATTTGCTTATTATATATGCCTATGTTAAGGTTAGACAGGCAACCGTGGCCGTTCCCTTGCTTGCCCTGGCCATGCCTTTCTCCTTCAGCTTCTGGACCCGCTTCACTCCCTTCTGTCCTGCTCGCTTCGATGTACAAAGTGGCCAGTGGCAACAGGTGGGCAGAGCCATTCGTTGTTGTTCAGAGGTGGTGTTGGGTTGCGAGTTGGGTGGTGGAAGCTGCGCTGGCGCTTCTGCATTGCTGCCTCGCCCTCTGCTCCGCTTCGTTCTCGCTCTCTCTGCTTCTCTGCTCCCTCAGAGAGAAGCCTCCCTCTCCCTCTCTGCCCTCTCTTCCTCCTCGAACTGACTTCACCAGCTATGCCAACTACTCTTTCGACCCTGAATTGGCTGAAGTTGGCCGAGTCCGCACTCCGCGCAGTGCCGCGAGTTCCAGCTCGGTCTGTATTCCCTCTCTTCTTTTCTTAACTGTCTCCAACACTCAAGGAAGGATATCACAACAAAATTGTAGAGGATCAAAGGTTTGCTAGAATATCGCGACCGTTTGTTGATAAATGGATTAGAATAGTCGGTAGCCTTTTGCAGCAGAAGCGGTGTTCCCCTCCCCCTCTCTGCGAGAATGTAAGAGTGGCCCAGCCCAGACTAGGCTGCCGCTCTTCTCCCATCCGACTCGAACAAGCAATTCCACACAATAAGGAGACTCGCTTCACTTCTCTCGTTAGCTTCGATCCCAAGAGAAGCCAGCCCATTCAGGTCTGTGATTCCAAGCCATTTCACACAATTATTCACAGTCATTGTAGTGTTCGGAGCTCTTCATATTCTCCTTTAGTTGAGAATTAATAGTTTAGTGAATAAAATATTGAAGACTTCTTTCAATAGAAAGGTGTGATATTGTCAGGTTCGTGAACTGGAAGACCGTGATTCCGCGGGATCGCGTGAAGAAAGATTTAATAACTGCGAAAGCGCCGGAATGTCAATTTCCAATCGGGACACTTTCCAGGTTCATTTTCTTCTCTTTTTGCTTTCTTAAAGTGTTCGGATTCCATTACTTCTTTTCACGGTGTTCAATTTCCCTTCAAACTATTTCAATATGCTGACCATAAAAATCTGTTGGAAAGGCTGTCGTTTGCAAATATGATATATATTCCCCTTAAATTTACTTTTTGCTGTTGAGATAACGAATGAAGGCGGCTCAAGGATTGGAGGGCATTCTCACTCTGAGCAGGTACTGCAGCTCATCCACGGAAGCCCCTCTATTCATGGCAAGCCACTCCTTGTTTGACCCCCCCCCCCTCCATCTTATCGGTAGATTAACATTCCTCAATAGTCTATCCCTGTCTTGTTAGTTATTACCTCTGATGATGTCCAGGTATTTCTGATGATGCCGGTTGTTCAGTTTTTGATGCTTTCAAATGTCTCACGCTTTACTTTCAGTTCTTTTTTCTTTTCTTCTTGTTTTTTTTTATTTATCGAAAAAAAATTCTGAACTAGTTTTTATGCTCAGGGTAATGAAGATAACGTGGAAGTCATCTTGTTAAAAAAAAATCCTTAAAAAAATTATTTGGAAGACCTACGTAGGAGGGGTCTGTGATCCACGTTTGGCCGGTTTTGGAGTGGTTGGGCCAGGAGTCCACCCAATAAATGACAGCACCCGGAAGGTTGCGGGATGTGCTCCATCGGGTCTGCAGGAGAAAAGTTCAGTGGGAATGAATGGGGGGGAGGAGCACCAACTTGGAATACATCGAGGTGTAGATGGCAGCTGCAGCCACTGCGATGTCCCTGCGAAGGGAGAGGGAGCGAGAGAAGGCGCAGGCAGACTCCGCCATCAACTGCAGGTCCACCATGACATGGAAGAGCGAGGGAAGAAGACCTGTCAAAATAGACATCAACCTTCCTCCTCTTCAGAAACACACCTGAATCTCATCTGAATCGAGAGTCACGAGCTGGAATCCCGCAGCGGAAAGCAACGACCTGATGTCAGAGGGACGAACGTGGGGGGAGACATGCGCGTGGATCCCCCCCGAGTCGTTCCATCTCAATCCATCCCTTTCTCCCCCTCTCCATTCTCGTCTCAATCCCTTTCTCCCCCTCTCTACTATCTTCTCACTCCTTTTCTCCCCCTCTCCACTCTCTTCTCAATCTCTTTCTCCCCCTCTTCACTCTCTTCTCAATCCCTTTCCCCTCTCTACTACCTTCCCACTCCTTTTCTCCCCCTCTCCCCTCTGCACTCCCTTCACTCACCTCTGCCAATTGCAAGGAGCATCTCAGTTCGAAAAGAGTGTCCTCTGCAAGTAGAGAGCCGATGAAAGGAGAATCTGGCTTGAGCAGCCCGTGGATACGGCCCATCCAGCCAGGAATGTCGTTGATCCAATGAGCATAGAGACTGCTCAAGGCAGCATCGAATGGAGGGAACCCCGAGAGTGCGGAGAGACTCTCTTCATCTCCCACCACCTTCTCCCATGAGACGGAGGCATCCGAGGGGGGAGCAGCAGAGGCCAGAGTGCTCGCTGAGCCGTCCAGCATCACCAGATGGTCGACCCGCGAAGAGTCCACATGCTCCCCCACCCCTCCCGAACCAATCCCAAGGATTCGGGGACGGCGATCCAGCAGATCCGACAGTTTGTCTGCCATTCGCCAGCCAATCTGATTGCATGACATATGAGAAGAAAGAGAGAGAAAGGGATGAAGCTGAAAAGCCGGGAACCTCGCCTTTCAAATGGCCCACGTCCCTAGCTTCCTCCTGCCTCGCAGCCCACTCCCTCTGTCTTAGCTTCAGCTGTCGGTCGAAGACGGGCCCCACTGGTTGGGAGGAGAAGGCGGAAGCCGCAGTCCAGCAAGAATGAGTTGTCTTCGCCAGTCGCCAGGCCATCTGAATACCCCAAGCAGGCTACGCTAGCCACTCATAAGGTGGCTCTATCTCGCATGAAATTTTAACATTCACAAACCGGGGTTAACGGAAAGATCGTGCGCACTGGTTTAGGTCATTGCCACTCAGCATTATTTATCCATAAGGACATGTACTTTTCCCGACAATAAAAACCTACTTCGCTATGAAGGAACATTTAAATAAATAACATACAGCATTCCAAGTAAGTCCCAAGTAGAGAAGTATGGACATGGAGGTTCACAGCTTCCGCAATAGGGATAAATAGAACTGTTATTAAGTTTTTGGATCATCGTCCATTTCTAGTCCCATGTTCACTATGTATACTATCTCCGCTAAATTATCCCTTGGTCTTAATCTGCGTATCTCAACTGCATGCTTACTCCTGTCGCATCCTCCTTATTTCCCCTATCAGCAAGCAGCTCACGTAATAATAATGCACTGAATAAATAAATAAATAATCGTTTCTAACTATATGATCATGATATCACTTTAAATATACTATGAAATATTCTGACCCAGTGCGTGCCATCCCTTTGAAAACTGTGAATAGAAGCAAATAATTTTGAATACAGGCAAGATCTCCCTAAAACAGCTTTGACTTTGTCGGTCTAGAAACTGTTCTCCGTTCAAAGAAGAGATGTATAAGAATGACGAGGTGAGCGAGATGGAGAAGAGTGGAAGATAATACTGTTGATGGATAAGTATTCCACGCAAACTCAACTGCCAGGAGAACCCCCGTTCTAAAGAAAAGATTATCTTCAAGAAATTGAAATATCAATCATATTTTCCACTGTACCTCCAACCAATCTGTAGAAGGGACTTCACATTCACAGTGGAGAGATTGCAATTACGGAAGAGAAGGAACGGCAGTTGATGGAAATACCACGAATAGAATTGGAAGTGCAGGGAACGAGCAACAGCCATTCCAAGAAGATTCGCAGTGAATAATGCATACAGGCATTCTACAAGGATAAGGGATCGCAAGAAGGAGAGAGCTACGAGTAAAAAGGGGGGCCGAAAGGAGGCAGTGAGAGAGAGAGAGAGAGAGAGAGAGAGGAGGGAGAGAGGAAGAGAAAGAGGAAGAGAGAGACAGGACCTGTTGCTCCGATGCGGGTACGAATGCCGTGATGGAGTTGCCGAATACATCTGAGAAGGCCACCGTGAGACCTAAATGCCGAAACAAAGATAATCGCAGGTCGAACAAATGAGCTAATCCAACCTGAACCACATGAAGAAGGCAAATAAAGACACTAAGATGATATGCGAGAGGAGAAGCGCGGCGTGCAACCTGGAAGAGATTAATAAAAGGAGACGAAGACAACAAGGAAGGAAGAAGGTTAGAATGAGAATGAATGAAGAACGGGAGTAAAAACGGTTGAAACCTCCTGTCGAGAAATACGCTCTCAGGTAGGAATCTCCAGTTGACCGTCCACTTGAACAAGAAAACTCGACCCAGATCAAAGGATCGAGAAATGTAAGCGACAGGATCCACAGAGAGAAAAGGCAACGCTACGGCAAGCTGCAACTTGCGAGAATCTAACACACAGGGAACTTAGAATGCAATGAAAAAGGGTCATGCAGACCTGTATGATTGCACACACGGAAATGTGCCAGAGAGCAGAAGAACACCCGCAGTTGATGAGAAGGAGGAAGAACAGAGCAGGAGAGAACAGGAGGACATTCATCTTCACAGAAACCGCCAAGCTCAAGAACATATTGTTTAGTTGTCATGCAATGCTCTACAAACCTGTAGAAGATGCAACCACGCAGCCACAAGTTCGACACGAAGAAGTTGGCTGCGATGTAGAAGAGTAGCATGGCGATGGGGTCATTGAAGAGACGCAGCATGAAGATCGAATGGATACGGTAGCCAGTCACAGTCAGGAACACAAGGACGAACGGTGCAATCTGCACACAATGAGCATCCGCGTTAGAGTTAAGCAAGGATTCTGTAACCTCCTTCGATTTGAAGTAGAGACGGAAGACCAAGAGCAGATTCAGCAAGTACAAAAATATAAATATATTCTGGGCTGTCCTGATTGAAGTCCCCGCACTCGTGACCACCGACAACATTTGGAAGATAACCAGAAAACCCGCAGGGTATCTGGAATAAAAGTTATTCCATCCCTTCTCAAGTACGGATTGCTTTCTCTCTCTCCCGCTCCTTTCTATTTCTCTCTCTCTCCTCTTATCCTCCCTTTCTCTCTCAGTATTTCAGATTTGATTAACCAACACGACAGGACCGGTGTCGCCTTCTATGCGGGAGTAATTACGCTCCCCTTTCGAGTAAATTGCCACTTGTTGCATGTACGTAGACCAATCAATCTCAGTATCTCAACCATTTCAGGAACCATAAAGGTGATAGAGAAGAAGTTTACGTACAAGGAACCCGCTTGACGATGAAAAGTGAAATAAACAGCTCAGCCAACAGAAGACACGCCGCAACCACACGGAATCCCCCATCATTGACGGCGAAGAAGACTGATCGGAACCACGCCCAGTCCATCCTTGTCTCCACTCTTCCTTTCCTTCCATACATCTCCAATTCTATTTACTTGTAGTAAACAACGCCGAAGCTGACAGCATTGAATATGAAGAAGCCAGTAAAGTAGATACAATGTTTATCACAATAAATGACAGCAAGAGGTAATAAATCATCTCCTGTATCGGTATCTCTTGAAAGAAAACCACAATTGGAAAACGCCATTCTGGAACTGTGACTTGTATCCAAACTTGTGGTTGACCTCCCACTCTCGGTTGACAATCTTGAATGCGATGTCTTCGTAGGGAGGCCCAGCATGGAAACGAATGATTGCGAAATCAGAATCATCGCAAGCAGTGACAGTGAAGGAAGGAGTGTCCGTCACATCCAGCAAGTCGTTGTAGAAGATCTGCAAGTCTCACTCTCCTTCCAGGACACTCCCCTTTGCATACATTGAACTTGTAGCCTTGCACAATCTTGGGGGGCGGGTTGTCCATGTCGTAGTGAGTCTGGTTGTACTTGTTCCAGTCGAAGCCAGTCTGCACTCGATTCAAGTAGCGCGGCTTGCGTGGCCGGTACTTCTCTGACCATAGCTGCTTCTTCAAATACGAACACTCTCTTTTATGGTTACTACTATACAAGGAAATTCCAAAGTCCAGAACTATTTCCTAACCAATGTATACTCCAGAAATGGCATCTAATTCTAACTCTCTCAACCCCTTTCCGTTTTTCCCCTGCCTGACATGTTGAGTCTCAAGACGATGTTCTCCGGCAAAGAGATGTTCGTCAGCATTCATTCCTTCCCGTGCAATGCTCAGCAACTCGGGGGCGATTCCAGCCTGTAAAATGTATTTCCCCCTGTGTATATATTGAAGAGAAGAAAAGAGAAAGATACATGAGAGTCTGGTTTGCGGTGCTTGGCCCTTCTCTGAGCAAGCAAAGCCTGGTCGTCTGCCTCAGGGAGGATGAGAATGCCAGGATGAGCATCGTCATCCCTGGCATAGGAGGGAGAGTAGCCGCCCTTCTCGTATAGTGCGAGCGTCGCTTTCACCAAGTCATCTTCGCCCAGTCTACAATGAAAGGATAGATATTGCAAGAACAGAAAGAGACACACCGACCGTCTCCATCTGTTTTCCCTCTCCTCTTCCTCAATGCCTGCTTCCTCGAGTGCATCCAATGAGAAGACCTTCCTCTTCCTCTCTCCCTCGTGCTCCTCTTCCTTCACATTGCTAGTAGTCTCTCGTTGGTTTTCCTCCTTCTTTCCCTCTTCTTGTACT
Source organism: Allodiplogaster sudhausi (assembly GCA_945643635.1). NCBI lineage: Eukaryota > Metazoa > Nematoda > Chromadorea > Rhabditida > Diplogasteridae > Allodiplogaster > Allodiplogaster sudhausi. The sequence continues at coordinate 5,896,974 of CALZFC010000005.1, forward strand.
CCTCCGAAGTCCACTTCCATCTCCTTCATCTGTTCCTCCCTTATCTTCTTCAATTTGAGTTGCAGTTTGTTGTCGTGTTCTTCCCTGATTCTCTGCCTTGCCATGTGGACAGTGAGTTGAGAGAGGAGGCTGCTCCAGTACGAGACATCCGTCCCCGTTGCCCCTGCACTCACTTTCCTTCTCATCTCCGCTTCCAGACGAGACAACTCAGCCACGCTCTTTCCCTAAATTGAGCATAAATAATTAACTGGCTCACAAATACAATAGCAGTAAAAGTGCATGATTCATTAGCATGCTCACGAAGGTTCCACGAGAATACTATAAAATAGCCTTAAAATAGCCTATTGAAACAAGAATCAAAGATCGCGGGCGGTTGGTTGTTCTTGGGCTTCCTTCATGAGTGAAATAATGAATAACGAGAAGGAAGATTACGAGGTTTGTTTTTTCTTCATTTTCATCATCAGGTTTCAATGGTTTACTTCATGCTTTAAGAATCTTCCCACCATGAAAGATGAGAAGAATGTCGACGGAGGAGGAGAAGGAACTGAAGTAGAGACGGAGAATGTGGAAGGCGAAGAGACGAAAGAAGGGCCGCGCCTTGTCAATGGACTTCCTTCCTACGTGGAGAATGACGTCGTGCGCGGTCTCCAGGTATGCCTCTCCCGTTCCAATAGCCGCTCCCGCCCCTCCCGCGCGCCTCTCGCTCACCCCTCTCGCCGAGGCCTTTTCGCTCAGTTCACCCTCACTCCTCTATGCCTGCCGGCGTTGGAAGCTGTCCCCTTGAGATCTTCGAACGCATTGGCTGGGATGACCGCGTGGGGGCAACTTATCTGGCCTCCGCTGCAGACAAAGAACTCGTCCTTCGCGTCGACAACTCCACTAAGGGAATCGTGACGCTTGAGGCGGCCTTTCTCAAAAAGGTTCCTTCTTTCACTTCTTCTCGCACTTGCTTTTGAGTTGGTTCCGCGGCAACTGTAAGCGCGTGCTTATGCCTTCCACATTCTAAGTACGCCCCCAATCGCTAAGTTCTCAGGCAGAAGAAGCGGGCGAGTGGCGCAAGTTCAGCCAGATCCATTCTTCGTGGGTGACTGACCACTTTGCCTTCCTGGCCCTCTACTTCCGCTCTGGCCCCACGCTCTCACAGTGCTTCGAGTTCTGTGGAAAGAAGTTCTCACTTGCCACGGCAGCCCGCCTCGGACAGGATATTCTCTCGGTCAGGGAGTGTAAAGGTAGATCAGTAGGTGGATTGGACTGTTCAGATCATCCGCAGTCTCCATTCCCTCGGATACCTCAGCCGCTGCTTGAATGTCGATCTCTTCCACTTCGATGCCGCATCCCGCCATCTCTTCATGGCTGACATCTCCAACATCCGTCCGAATCCCATGTTGCACGTTAGTTGTGAGAGAGATGGAATGATTAATGAATGAGATATCAACGTAGAGAAAGCTTCAGAATTTGCCCGGTACATTGTGGGTGGGCGGAAGTCTGCTCGCTCCTCTTGCCTGGCACTCTGGGTCCTCTCTGACTGCGGGAGACGAGGTCGAGGCGTGGTTCTATCTGATGGCGCAGTTCGTGAGTGGAGAGCTGCCCTGGCAGAGTGGCCGTGCTGAGGACGTCTTCGAGTCCAAGAAGGGCTTCATTCACAACTTGCTCTTCCCCTCCGCCCTCGCTCCTCTCGCCAAGCTTGTCCAGGGTGTTGCGGTAAGGAGAGGCTGTCAGTGGCAAGAGAGTCTTGTCGGTATGCTCAGGGCAAGGAGAGCATTGCCGACTCCGACTGGAAGAACCTGGACAACGAGTTGATGGCCATGTGGAAGACTGCTGGAGTGAAGGACCACGACGATAACCTCGACTTTGAAAGGGACCCCAATGAGGAGGAGCTCCCTAAGTCAGTTTAACCCCCCCCCCTCGTTCCAACTACAACTGGGCGAGTTCAGATTCGTCATGGAGCGTATTCCCATCGACTAAGAGTCTTGTCACATGCATCCTCTCTCTTTCCCATTCAGGCCAAATAAATGATTTTTGTCGTTGTTGTGGAAGATTTGTGTGGCACATAAATAAACCTTGAATATCTTGGAAACATCGTTGTGTACAGCAGAATGAATGGAAGAGCGAGAGCGGTCGATCTGCCTGGCCAATTCATCCTTGGCCACTTCAGCCATGTCCCTCCACCATCCGCTGTACTTGCTCCCTGTCACTGCTACGTATACCTTCAAGAATAGGCATTGCCACTTTGCCCATGCAATAGTCCACCCCATGCCTTGATATCCTCGATGAGATCCTCCAATTCGTCCGCCTTCAGCCCGTTCAAGTACGAGGAAGGCTCCTCTAGACCGGCTTCCTCATGACTTTCCGCTTCTTCATCTCCAAAGTTGATGTACCTAATAATGCTGTAGGATACTTCTGCAAACGCAAAAGCAAATATCACCTGGCGAGGAAATCGATCGGCTTTGCACGATTCTGCTCAATTCGAAGACGAGATCGAACCTCAAGAAATAACATGTGAAGGGGAGGGGGACCGGGCAATACCTTAGCCTGCTGCAGTTGGAACTGAGTTTCCTTGCGAGTCCACTCAGAATGCGCCTTTCTGTCTGCGTCTCTCTCCATAACTTCCAAGTCTTCTCTCGCTGCTTGACGAGCATCCCGATTCCGCTTCAACTCCTCCATTTCACGAAGATTACGCCGAATTCGCTCCCGATTTCTTTAAGCATATTACCAGCAAAATTGCTTGATCAAAGTAAGAATAATGCAAAATATGACTCACTCCCGTTCGACTTCCTTGATAGTGTAGTTGGACTTTCCCTCCTTTTCCAGTTTCTTACCCCAAACGAATGTCTGAGTGAGGTTGAGATCGTTGAAGGGGTTGTTGGTGTTTGTATAGTTGATAGATTCGGGAATGGAAGACTCCGCTTGTTTTCTCTTTTCTTCCTAAATGAAAGAAAGAAAAATTTCTAGTCCTAGCAAACGCGATATTATAAAATAAAACCTTTTGTAATTTCTTAGCAAGACGACGAGCTCTCTTCTCCTCGGCAGTTTCCAATTCCTTGAGGCGCTCCTTCTCCACTCGTTTCTCGTCTTTCCTTTTGCCTCTCTCCACGTTGAGTCGTTTGTCCAAATCGGAGCCATCCGAGTCGCTGCTCGAAGAATGCGATCTCTTCCTCTTCTTACTCTTCTCATGCTTCTTCTTATGACTGCCCATTCTACAAAATATCATTTTAAGAATTCCAACACACGTAAAACACCCACGTTGAGCGTTCCACGATATTATTAATCACGAAATATACATAAGAAACAAAACAATTCGGAAATGACTTCGCGAAAAAGTGTCGTGGAAGCACACTTTTTCGCGAAGTCATTTCCGAATTGTTTTCCAGTGGGCTATAGATAAATGTCTTTTCAAAAATTCTTCTTTGGTTCATGAAATACACTACGTATTTTTACTTCATCGACACTACGAGACTTTACGGTGAACTTATCGTCAAATGAGGAGTTAATTTAACATTTCAGTATCTCAAGTAAAAAGCGAATGGCAAATAAATGGTTCAGTAATGGCCAGTAATTACCGTACAAACACGGTAGTTTACTGATACGCGTTTCAGCAATAATACACCAATAGTGAACCATTAAACAAATTTCTCCGCATTAACCTTTCAATACAGTGGCTTTAACACGCATATAATGCAAACTTAACTGGCACTTCACACAGCATTTTTGAGCCATTAAATGGAGTACTGTAGGGTGGTGTGAACCACACTAAAAAATATTTTTCTGCGATTTAAATATTGCGTTCCATTTCTCTGCTATTAAATGGCGTACTGTTGTTTGGTGTGAACCACACCAAAAAGTACCTGGGCCTTTTATTCACTTCCACAGATGTGACGAAAAATTAAGACATTTACCAAGGAAAAAAACATACCAAGAGAAGAGATAACGAGAAACCGAAAGGCAACGATAAATGAGCGATAACGAAGACAATTAAGTGGCATGGTTTGGCATGGTTAACAACTTAAAATGTGGTACACAAATAGTGAACAAATACTAGTATGGAAGCATTAACAACCTCAAGGACATTCTAAAAAATGGGAAATGGGCGGGGATTCTAGTCTTAGTATGGAATTAAAAGACAGGGTAATCACTCGTAGGTAAACTCGAACATTAATTCAGTGGTTGTCCGTTTTTAAAGACAATGTGATCTCCGAGCTCCGTTGGCCATCATCATCGAACTCCTGCCCGTCTTCTACTTCCTCATCATCGACATCAACGTCATCAATAGACGACACTGGAACTACAACAAATACAACACGAAAACCCTCACTCTTACAAGAACCTGCTCGTTGCTCTTCCTCGATGGCAGTCAAATTATCGCTCGATTACCTCCTAATCGACAAAAGAGGCCAGACATACGAGCGTGGCCGAAATTGAGACCTAAAAAGAAGCACATCATCATACTCTACAGCAAAGCCAGCTATAACCTACATTTTGCTCCAATCGATGATATTGCTTCGTAAAATGTAGGAAAAAACACTCAGAAGCTCCTGAAAGACAAAAACTTATATAAGAATAAACCAATTCGGCTAAAATAATGATGCTTTAAAATCATACCATGAGCAAACCTTTCAGACGACATTAGACGTCTCGGTCAAAAAAAAAAATCGTTCAAACTCTTCAATAACGAGCCTGAAATCAACAAACGACATTAAACAACAGCAGTAACCATTCAATCAAGGCTGTTCAACTTTCAAGTCTTCAGCTCAAGTCAAGATAGCAGTGCGACAATTAGTAATGTTCACCCGTTCACCCGCGTTCACCCACGGGTAAAGTTCACCCGGCTTATAGTAAAGTTCACCCAGCTTATAGTAATGTTCACCACACTTATAGTTTTATTCACCCAGGCTTTCTAGCTCTCAGTGTTCCTTTCACCCTGATGTTTTGATTCAATTTATTGTTAATGGTAATACTTGTTTAGTATTTAACTGCATTTTTTCAGCAGAAAAATGGAAGATCATAGCTTTGACCCCTTGATGAGCAGCACTGTTGAAGTTGAAGAGGAAGATGAAGTCGAGTTTCATAGGCCTTCTCAGCATCGTGAGGATTATCGGATTGCTTAGCATAAATGAAAGAAAGTTCAAAATTCACAACATCATAACCAAAAAATGAAGAAGAGGTAACAAGAAACCGATTGCAGTAATTTACAGGTATGCTTAGCATAAATGAAAAAAGCTCGAAAATCACCACGTGATAATCAGAAAATGAACAACATATAACAAGATACCGATCTCCTCAGAAGTTCACAATTCCAAAAGACCTACGAATCCATTCCTTGTAGAAAGTAGTCAAGGAGGCTTTCAGTTTGGAAGAGAAGACAAAGTCGTGATGGGTGATGTGCGAGTGACGACCGACAACACAGGAAAATCGAGCGTGCATGTATCTGAAAGACAAATGAGGCATGTTTACAATATGCGTGTGGAGAAAATCGTTATTATGTACCTCGTTCCTAATCCACGACACGTCTTTCCTTCCTGATTCACATATTCGAAGGCCTCATAGTGTGCCACCACAAGATCAGAAGGAAGTCCGTCAATCTTGCGCTCTAGGGGACCATAGCACTCGGCACACTTCTTTGGCTGATTTTGCGGCATTTCTACAACCAACTCTTTTCCTTGTCGTCAATGCCATACCGAAAGATCTAGAAGCTTAATGGAACCTGTAGCGAGCGACAGCACCATCGAGTTGTCATTCTGGTAGAAGAACAGCCTTTTTGTTCGACTTGTCCCATCGACGAATTCTTGCAATCGCTGAGGTGACGGGAGAAAGATGAGAAATCGCTCCAGTTTCTGAGTATAAAGAATGTGTGCAAGAGACAATTCAACTGATAAATAGGATACCTCAGTCACTTCGGCAGAAGACGCGTCTAGTGCAGCAACGGCATCCTGCTGCAGCGTGGGAACTCCGCCGACACTGTGGTTCACCGTGCGGTGGGTGTATCCCAGATTGCCAAGGTTGGCATAACCAGCCCATTGGTCCGTGAGGAGAATCCCACCGGGGGCAACGTGTCTCTGAATGATCGCCTGAAGGGTGGCCGCGTTGCGTCGGCCTGTGATCTCAAAGAAGGCCATGCGAGTGCCGTCTTGGATGCCTCCGACCAGCCAATCCTTGCGGACAAGGCGCCCCTGGTTAAACTTGCGACGGACGACACATGTTTCGTCAAGCTGCACAACCGTACCCGGACCCCCCATGCGACGAACCGGATTCAGTGTGTAGTACTCAACCTGTAATCTCTCTCTCTTTCTCTCTTTCTCTCTCTCTCTCTTTTCTGTTCGCTAACTAACGAGAATATCCCTGAACCATTGGTTGTACTGCACAACGGTCCTCGGGGATATCTGGCATGACCGGGCCATTTCCGCGACCCCTCCCATATCGTTAATGTACAAATAGGAGAGCAGGAAGACCTTCTGGCGGTCGGCGTGGCATCTCTGAAAGAACGTGTCGACGTAGATGCCAACCTTGCGGTTAGCCAGACGACGACACGTGCGCACGTTACACTCGAACTTTCTCCTGATAGTAGAAACTTTCGATTACTTCTTCAACCCTTTCACCACACCGAAGAGCATTGGGATCGCTCGGGGTGATACTCCTCGGCCCGCCACAAATTGGGCAGGGCCTGTTCGTCCAAAGAAGTGCCCTTTCCGCTATGAAGGTGTCGAAGTCAGCGCTCGACATGAACGCAAGTTCAGGCCATGACGAGAAGAGATTAAAGTCGCGGAGGGAGAGCATATGCGCTTGGGCATTCATATTTGCCGTAAAAACGGAATAACTGAACGGGTCCCACTTCCGGGGCGCTTATATACCTCTTACTAGCGAGGGATGGGTGGTAGAGCAATGAGTAACTTAGAGAGTGAGTGGCCTCTGCCGGGATGATCTACGCCATCGGTTATGAGGGAGAGGCAACACGAATTGCTATCTACCAACACACTGACTCACAGAGTCAAAAGATCAGACAACATGTATAACATACATGATCTAGCTAACACCTCTAATGTACGGTAACTTTTTTTATACGCATAGGAGTACAAAACAAACGTGATATTCGTGTTCCCCATGCTCGAGAACCCCCCTGTGCACGATTTGAGCGAAAAGGAAAAAAAAAAGTATACTGGCCCCCCCCAGTAACATAGCACCCGCGTTTTCCTTCGTTTCTTATCATTTCTGAGATTCTGAGATCACCCCATTTCTCGTCTTTTCCCAGTCGCTTGTTCTGACCACTCCGTTGTTACGTTCAGGCCATCGGCTCCTGCTCTCCTTTTCTAAGCATTTTCTTTCTGTTCTCTCTTGAACTTGACAGCAACACTGGTTACATCTCTTTTGTGTTCTTCACTTGGCTCTTTAGAATGAGCTTTCGTTTGGAAGTCTTCGATGGAAAGACGCAGAAGTCTATTGTTCTTCTCGAGAACTTGAACGGAAAGGAGACCATCGGAGCAATCAAAAAGAGAATCGCTCAGAAAAGTTGGATCTCTGTTGTTGAAGAGTATGTTGATCTGACCACCGGGTTTTTCTTTTAGAGCTGACATTGCCAGTCGAGCGGCAGTCGCTTCGTCTTGATCCCAAAGGAAAGAACATCCCGAATGAGAAGGTATTCTTTTGTTTCCTTAGGTATTTTGCTATTGCACTGTTGGCTACGCAAATGTCTTTGAGAATCTGGATGATCTCGGTTTGTCGGCTGCAAATGCGCAACTCTTCGTCAAGGATCTTGGCCCTCAGATCGCTTGGAAGACTGTGTGTTTTAATTCTTAATAACTGACTTTTGTACTGAAGTTATCTCGTAATCCTTGCTTTTAAACCTTTGAGGTGTTCGTACTGGAATACCTTGGACCCTTCCTCATCTATCCTCTCTTCTATGCTCGTCCGTCTCTCATCTACGGCGATAGTGGGTGTTGCTTTCCTTTGAGCCTACTTCCCTATATGGTGTTTTCACCTGAACTTCGAGCTCTCTTTCCATTGGATTCCTTTCTCAGAGGCTTCGTTGCCGATGGCGGACACCGTGAGGGCTGCCTTCTTCTGCTGGAGTTTGCATTACGGGAAGCGGCTCTTCGAGACTCTCTTTGTCCATCGTTTCAGCAACGCAACCATGCCGTTTTTCAACCTGTTCAAGGTAAGAAAGGAGCGCCGTGTTGTAAGTTCTTCCGTATTTCCCATACTGTTTATTGATTCTTTCTGCCGGTTACAGAATTGCGGATACTACTGGGGCTTCGCTGCTTTCATTGCTTACTTCGTCAATCATCCTCTCTACCAGACGCCCAGCTTTGGATCAGCCCAAATTCTGCTAGGCCTCACCGTCTTCTCGGTTTCTGAGTTCGGTTAGGCTGTGTTTCTTCCTTTAAAGGAACTATCCGGCGAATGATTATACAGTAGCGCTAGAGAGCCAGTTTGAATGCGCGCGCTCAAAAAGTTGCCTGTCGCTCGGTCGAGAGAGCGTGTGAAATAGGAGGGCGGCTATGAGGTACCGTAACCAATTCTCTACCCGCCAGTTTTCACGTTACTATTGCTCAGAAAGTAATGGGAGAAAATTGCTCAAACTTTCTGTATTTATGTTTTAAGCCAAGATGAGCTTATCCACACAGAAAAAAAGACATGTTAATTATTCCCCGGATACCTCCTTTAAGTACGATTGTTCTGGTTACTTGCTGATGAACGAAATGTAGCTGCAGGTTTGTTTGAAATATTTATTGGGAAATAAATTTGTCTTATTATTGCTATTGGTTAACTCTAGAATATAGAAAATATCATAAATGGGAGATGAATTTGTAGGAGTGATGAGTTGTAATTGATTTTGGCTTTCATCTGCTTCTCTCCCATCAGACAACGGTACATTCAGGCAACCTTTCGATTCACATCTTGCAACGCAATTTGCGTCCTCCCGGCAGTCGTGAACGTCGCATTCCTCTTCCGGACGGAAACCCGCTCTCTCTTCTCTTCAACTACGTCTCCTGTCCCAACTACACCTACGAGGTGCTCTCGTGGGTCGGCTTCACCATTCTCACTCAGTCCTTGCCAGGTCAGCCTCTCTCTCTCTCTCTCTCTCTCTCTCTCTCTCTCTCTCGCTCTCTATCTCTCTCTCCTCTCCTCTCTCTCCTCTACCTAGTGGAATTTTCTTTCCGCTCATGCTTAGAGCAATTCTTGACTCATTGAATGATTTTCGTTTCAGCTGCTTTCTTCACTGTTGCTGGCTTCGCTCAAATGTCAGTCTGGGCCCTTGGCAAGCATCGCGCTTACCTGAAGGAATTCCCTGATTATCCGAGACAGCGAAAGGCAATTATCCCCTTCCTTCTCTAGAACCTTTACCTATATTGCCGAGCTTTTCATTCGTAATGCCATAAGTAGTAGTAGTTTCCTGATTTCATAGTATTTATTAGTTTCAAAACATTTTTTTCCTGTTTAATATGTTTCCACGTTTCTTTTCTTTTCACCTGACTACAGAAGGGAATTTCTTTTTGGCCGGTGAGGTTTAAGCTGTGTGCGCCGGCCCGTATCCTTATGCTCCTCCTGGCAGTATGTGTTTACTCCTTTTCCGTCGACTATTGTTTGATGTTTCTTTAAAAGTTTAGAATATTAGGCAACTAATGTCATAGTATTTTGTCTGCAGAGTTAAATAAAATGCTGGTTTTTTTTACTTACAACATGGTTTCATAACTTTTTGGCACCTAGAACTCCGTTTCCATATTCGCGAATTAAGTTACGTTCGCCTTGCGGAAAAACAAACAAGCAACAGATTTATTAGAGAGAAAAAAAGTTGGCAATTTGTTCATAGAGCGTTTCCTATCTTTTTAAGCACATGAAGTCATCACCGAGGTAGATTTGCTTTCATTTCGAATCCAATTCACCCATCAGATGACTCCACTGTGAAAAATCGTTGCATAACACGGTGGGTTAGGTGTATGGAATTACGGACATTAGAAAAACTTGGAATTTTGCCAAAAATTTGCAAAGGATAGGATCTCAAGATTGCTTTAAGGGAAATCGTGCCGAGAGCCTAAACATTTCAAAATTTGGTCAGAGAAAAGACGAAATAGTATTCCATTTTATTCTAGTGTGAAGTGCGAAGTACCGTAACAGCTTCTTATTTAGTGCAGCTTGGTACCGTAACCACGTTTTTCTCATAATTCGTACGGTCACACTAAAAAATCTCCAATGTTTTGAAGACTACGTTTTGAAGCAAGGTTAACCGGGGTTCGAGAGCGGGCGAATAGCCGGAACTGCTTCTGTCATTGACTAGTGGAGAGGGCTACCGGTACAAGGCAAAAGGGTAGAACAGTATGGCTAGAAAAGGAAGGAACAGTGGCAGCTACAGTACAAGGCAACGAGCACAAGCAGAGGGAGAGAAAGGAGAGCGAGGTAGATGGGAGGTTCTGCCACGTAGGATGCAGAGATGCGCAGTGACAAAGTGAGACCGAGAGGATACTGTAGAGGGGCTGAGGGAGGGTGGGTTACGGTAGGAGAGGACAACTACGATAAAAATAGGATAACTACATTCTGTAATATGGAAAGTTAATATTCACTTTACATTTTCCCTCCTGTACTAGGCACAAGAAAACATTTCATATATGGTTTCCCACTATAACTACTGATCTGAATAGTAGAGCTCGAATCTAATCTAAGGACTTGCTACATAATCATTTGTTTCATGGCTAGTACTCTAGTGTCTTGTGGATAGCTATAATAGATCCAGAAATATAATTAGAATTCAATGCAAATTATGAAAACTTGGAGCAGCAGAAGAGTACGTAAGTGAGGGTAATAGGCGCATTTAGGCATAACGAAAATACACTAACCAACGTTAGAATTGGAAATAGAAGAAGTGAGAGGAGAGATAGAGAACGAGAGAGAGAGAGAGAGAGAGAGAGGAGAGAGAGAATAGTGCACCTACAGAAAACTGTGTGAAGAAGTAAACTCAGCGGAATGTGCTCTGATTGGGAGCATCATTGCTGAGAGAAGCGGTGGGATGGAAGAAGGAAGGCAGAGACGACTGCAGACCACCAAAGTAAGCGGAGTCTCCAGGCAGCGAGGTGTAGAAGGAGGAAGGAACATAGCCGCTGCCAAGGGGGGGCACCATGCCAGGACCCGCAACTACGTTAACTGTAGACTGTAGAAGACTCTCTTGACAAGCTCCTCCAGACTCAGACGTCAGCATCTAGGCAGGATTGGTTTAAGATTTGGCCAAGTGGAAGAAACAGGATTGAAAGGCTCAAGGTATGAAAGACCTCGAGGAGGTCTGAAGGCAGTGTGGGAGAGCAGTCACGAGTCTGGGTTGCCATATCTGATCTCTCCTTCGAGGTTGGCGAAGGGATAACCTGAACGAGAGAGAGAGAGAGAGAGAGAGAGAGAGAGAGAGAGAGAGATGGTTCCATCCAACTGACCTCGGCTGGATTATCAACGAACAACTGAACGAGAAGAGGGTCAAGCGATGGACATCCAAACATCTTCGCCAGCTGAACGTTCTCTCCCATCACTGCTGATAACTTCTGCAAAGAGAGAGCATAAAGTGGGAGTGCAAGAAAGAAAGAGAGAGAGAGAGAGAGAGAGAGAGAGGGAGAGGGAGAGAGTAAAAAGAAAGAGAGGAAAGGACCGCAAGTGGCGGGAGAAGAAGAAGAAGATTGCCAAATCGGCTGCAGATGGAAGACTCGTTGTGCACTCGGGAACGGACGACAGAGAAGAGAGTGGATTGAGTGGCATCTCGCACTTCACACAATCGAGTGGCCGAGGCCGAGGAAAGACCCGGCGTCTCTGCGAGAAGAAGAGAGAAAGCATCAAGGATGCTGAAGAGAATACTCACCCGCATCCAGGATTATCAGAGCGGTCAGGCAAGCGATTTCAGTCTCAGAAATACTGAGCCGGTGCATAGGAGTCACCAACTCATCCAGCACACGGGAGATGATCTGATTCGCCAGTAAACTGAAAGAGAAATGAGAGAGAGAGAGAGAGAGAGAGAGAGAGAGAGGAAGAGAGAGCGAGAGAGAGGAAGAGAGAGATAGAGCGAGAGAGAGCGGGAGAGAGAGAGAGAGAGAGAGAGACTAACTTGGTGTCTATGAGATGACGTGGAGCTAGTCGTGGTATGGAAGTGCCGTTGCAGAGACAGAGAGCATCAAGGTCTGAGGGGGTGCAGTTCACGGTTTGAGATGAGAGGGTCAACAGGCAAAACGCTGCGAATACGTTCTTCAGCACAGCTGACTAAAACACACCATTCATTTCGGTGAGAAATGTAGATATTATAAAGTTTGAAATAATTGACACAGCGAAATTTACAAAGAGAGAAGAGGAAGAAGAGAGAGGAAAGAGGAGAGAGAGAGAGGAGAGAGAATACAGAAGCAACTTAACCTTGTCTTGAATGCTATCGAGTCGAGCAAAACGAAAGAGAGCCTCGATCCAATGAATGCAAGAACGGAGAAGCCGCCGGAGAGATCCCATCAACTGTTCAACTGTCGCCACTCGACCACCAGAGAATGACATCTGGAGAGAAAGAGAGAGAGAGAGAGAGAGAGAGAGAGAGAGCGAGGGGAGAGAGAGAGAGAGGGAGAGGGAGAGCGAGAGCGAGGACAGAGAGAGAGAGAGAAAACGAAAGAGAGAACGAGCGATAGTGGAAAAGTATGTAAGTCTGAAATCAGTAAAGATGGTTAAAAGGTGCCATACAAATTCTCATAACAAAAATGCTTGCTGGACCTTGTAGATGTGATGGAGGAAAGTGTTATGATGTGAAGTGAAGAGAAGCGAAATGTGAAAGTCGGGGTCGTCTTTGATTCGATTATCCGCGATTCCAATGGCCAGAGGAGGAGGAGAAGGAACTTCTGCCCGAGCGGTCTCCTCCACTTCCAAGAAAAGAGACAGCAAACCATTCCCCGCTGCTCTCCTGCAGTTCATTTCTTCATCTCTTTTCTCTCCATCTTCTCTCTCTCTCTCTCTCTCTCTCTCTCTCTCTCTCTCTTCCTCCATTTCCCACCAAACTAACGGTGCATCATGAAGTGCACTGCCGGGTGACGGGAGGCTACTCTCTTCCTGCTTCACCAATTTCTTCCTTCTCGGATTCTTCTGCTTGCCAATAATGTCTCGATCGGGTCGAATAGCTGAAAAGCAGAATAGTTTATAGCTAAGAAAAAACTATGATTAGAGTTTTGATAGGCGTAAATGAACCTTCTGGTTCCATTCCAACGAGAAGGCAGCGTTGAAAGCGGCAGAAGCGACAGGCATTTCTTTGATCTGCACAACACTCTTTTTAGCAATCAGGACTATTACTCTACGATAGAAGATATTATTAGGGAAGGAGAAAGAAAGAGAGAGAAAAAAAACGAGAGTGAGAGAGAAAGAGAGAAAGGACAAGAGAGAGCGAAGGCGAGAGAGAGAGAGAGAAAGAGGGCGAGAAGGAGAGAGGAAAGCGGGTATTTCAGAAACCTTTATCGATACTGCACTGTCGATCGAAACGGCAAGAGTAAGTCTGCCCAGATCGAATGGTTCTGCGGAAGAATCCCTTGCAGCCGTAGCAAGCCATGACTCCTGAAGGAACTCCCTTCATGCCTTCTCTTCTTCACTCGTCCAAGATTCATCAATTTCTACTCATTCATTGTTGATTCGGAGGAGGACAGTGAACTGCTAGAAAGAGAAAGAGAAAAAGGATAATGTACCGTAATGCTTGCCGGCGCTGCGGTCCCCGCAGACCATGCACTGGCCATCGGGGGCCTCGACTGGGGCCGGAATCGGCTCTCCTTCCATCCCCTACCAGGCTCTCAATCTCTCATCCTGTCGAACATTCTGTTAGAATGGCTCTTCTATACTACAAATGTTAAAGTTACATTTCTGAATGCTTCGTCTGTACATTGAGAGAGATATAGGAGAGGGAGGGAGAGGGAGAGAGAAAGAGACAGAGATTGAGGGAGAGAGAAGCAGACAAAAAGAGAGAGAAGGAGGGAGAGGGAGAGAGAAAGAGACAGAGATTGAGGGAGAAAGCGTGAAAGAGCGAGAGAGAGAGAGAGAGAGAGAGAGAGAGAGAGAGAGAAAGTGTGATAGAGAGAGAGAGATAGAGAGAGAGAGAGAATATTCGAAATCTATATTAGAAGCAAACGAGAGTGTGCAATAGAGAACTTATGCATTCGATTACACAATTTCGAAGGGAATCTCTGAGAAGCACATGGAACGCCGACTTCCATGGAACTGCTGGTATTTTATGAAAAGAATTTCTATGACTCTCTTTATAAAGATTGAATGGGTATTCTCACAGTCTTTGTCTGCTAGGCCCTTCACTCTCTTGCATTTATCTTCATTACTATTTCGTTTTATCTTTCCTGTCAATTTTTTTTCGTCTTAATCCAAGGAAATTTTGAGCAAAATTTTCAACTTTCTGTCCAATGATACCACAACCAAATGTGAAGTTGAGTTCGTTTCCTAGCGCGGAGTAAAAATGAAAAATATGAACGAGTAAAGTAAGGAATGGAAGGCAAGAGAGGTGAAAGGTCTCGTGAATCGGTAAACAGAGAGAAAACGGGACTACGAGGGAGAACCCAGACAAGCAGAGAAAGACGAGGTGATAGACCTACTCTAGACACGCAGAGAAAGTTGCACCAGAGTGTTGAAGTTTGAATGAATAGACAGGAACAAGTAGAGAAGTGCCAGAGAAATCTCTAAGAAAAGGGACACCCGAGTAATAGTGAGACGGAGCGAGAGAAAGAGAGAAAGAGAGAGAGGAGATGAGAATGTGATAGAGAATGGGAACCGCGGCCGTCTCAGCTTCATTACTATTTCTCTCTCGCATACTCGCTCTCCTTTCCATATCCATTACTCTTCCGTCCTTCTCTAATATAGTCTAATTTACTTTGCCTCTCTGCCACTGTCTAACCTTCTCTCCGTTGCTATCCTCTATTTCTCTTTTCTTTGTCTCTCTTCTCGGCCCTTGTCTAACCTTCTTTCTATCTCTAGTCTCTCACACTTTTGCCTTGTCTCTCTCAACTCGCCGGCTGCATCAACATAAAGAAAATTAAAATAAACATTGTCTTGTGTTTGTTTCATTAGGAAGCTGCCAGCTGTTTAGGTCGCTTTGAAAATGAACTGGGAAGAAATATAGGCTAAAGGAAGACGGAAAAGGATATGTGAGAGGGGAGGGAAGGTAGACAGAAAGCGAGAAAGAGAAAGAAGTGAGAGTGCAGGAAAACCACGCACAGGGAAGAGAGATAGGCAGTCAGAGGGAGAGAAGAGACAACAGAAGAAGGTAATCAAAAATAAACGCTATTTAGCCATCCACATAAGTTCCAACATCATTTTGAATCATTAAACTTAGATGTAAAACTTAGATACTTCTCAAATACAACCTTTTAAAAATAGAATTCGCGAACAACATTGACAACAATATTTTAAGAGTAATAATGTTTTTAAAAAGTGGTATGTCTAATGTTCCCCAAATAAATTTCGGTGAAATCTCGTGCTTGGAATAGGTTTACGCAAAAAAAATATTATGAAAATTTCTCCACATGTGGGTTATTGTTTTTACTAGAAAGAGAGAAGAAGGCGGAGAAGGAGAGCAAGTGCGACAGGAGTGATTGGTGAAGGAGAAAGGATTAACTTTCTTTTACTAGTCGGCTAGTCAAAGCATCCCTTCACTACACGTGGCTCCCCCTTCGATTGAACGCATGCTCCAAAGCAACAAAATGAATGTAGCGATAACGAAAGAGAAAGAGCGAGTAGAAAGTGAGAGAGAGAGAGAGAGAGAGAGAGAGAGGGAGAGACAGACAGAGGGAGGCAGCGGGCTGGACAGAGAAAAGGCGAGCGAGATGGCTGAGGAACGAAGAGAAAAGGATGAAATTGAGAAAGGAAAGAGAAAAAAGAGAAGAGATTGATAGAATGGCAGAGAAAAGTGACAGAGTGTGTCTAGACCAACGATGGACGAAGGATGAGTGAAAAAGAAACGAGATGCGTTCGATCGAGAGAGAAGAGGAGAAGAGAGTGCACTGGAATGAGAGAGAAAAGAGAGGATGAGAGAAAGAGCAGAGAGTGCGAAGAACGAGAAGAGGAACGGCGTGGCAGAGAAGAAAAGTGGCAGCGTGCCAGGCATCGCCTGCCGCTGCCATACTCCCTTCCGGCTGACGAAGCACCTTCCCTTCTCTCCTCTTCTTCTCTTCTCTTTCTCTCTCTCTCTCTCTCACCCTCTTTCTCTCTCTCTCTTACCCTCTTTCTCTATCTCTCCCTCTCTCACCCTCTTTCTCTATCTCTCCCTCTCTCAACCTCTTTCTCTCTCATTCTCTATCTCTCCCTCCCTCGCTATTTCGCTTTCCCTCTGACCTCCCTCTATCTTTTCTTATTGCACTTTCATAATATTTTCCCTCTATTCTCTCCGACACCATCTCACTCCCTTTCACTTCCACCACCCTTTTTCTTCTTCTTTCCTTCTTCTCTTCTGTTTGTCTCTCTCTCTCTCTCTCTCTCTCTCCTCTCTCTCTCCTCTCTCTCTCTCTCTCTCTCTCTCTGTCTCTCTGTCTCTCTCTCTTCTCCCTCGTTCTTGTGAATGGCAGGGCTTCTTCCCAGTCATTCAGCGTCCCTTCTTTTTCTTATTGCTTCCACGCAGTTCTTCGTTTTCAGCTTCTCTTGAGGAGATCTTCGCATGCAAATCAAACGATTCCAATGAATGAACATTCGCCCAAAAAAGACAATTCATGTTCGTCAATTTCATTATCTTAACGGGGAAAATATTTTGATAACGTTGCGAATCGCCGCAACACACTTTGGTTCCTCTTTCGATGATTAACTGATAGTGTCCGTGTTTCTCTTCGTCTGACAGCAGTTCACTGCGGGCGGAGAGCCATTTACGGCCGCTTCCCAGAGGCAATTGGAATGGAATAGAATGCCATTAAGCTGACAAGAAGAATGCTCTTATTTATTGACCCATTCTTAGATGGTGAATGGTGCATACAAAATAATATAGAGACAAGAAGCACTCATGACAGTCCTTGCTCTCTCACTCTGCATGGACCAGCTACCCTCGGGTAGAAAAGCAAGTGTGCGGAAGACCCTAGAAAAAGAAGAAAAAACATTGTAATTGTGCCGCTGCACATTGAAGACCACGTGACCTTTCCGAACACTTTCATATAAAAAAAATCGAAAAAAAACTGCTGCATATGTACGTACATATGTATGTATGTACTACATAAATGCGATGAGGTCCCTCCTGCACTGTCCTGATGTTGGTTCACGACTTTTCCCACTGCCCCGCACAATAGTGGATTTTTACAGTCAAAATGTATGATATAGGAAACCTCTACCAAATGTTCCTGGATTTAAGAAAGGGTTTTCTGCTCAATGAGAATACAATACCCATTCTAGAAATCTGCACTCTCATTCCGTGGAGAGTTCCTTCCCTCTCATTGTCTTGAAGAGGGAACGCAGAAATTTTGTTCTCTTTCAGCTTTGATGTTAAATGAAAAGAAAAAAAATTGTATGGTTACACAAATTTTTTTTTAAACTGACAATGAGAGCACAGGAGCAGTTGATACTTCAGTGAAAATTAATAAGAGAGCGTGAGCTGATCGAAGGGAGGTCTGGATCAGGGATGGGATCTTAAAACAATTTTCGCCTAAATAATTTTTTTTGTCTTTAATAAGGGGCTTTACGGGATTTTCGCAATTCTTTGTTACCATGAATTGGGAATATTAGCTCGATCATCCTCAAATCCAATCCATCCATGTGATTCCGGAGAAGACACTTGGCTGCAAGACAGTTGCGCCTAAACTTCGTCGGCCACTTGGACGAAATCGCCGGTGCCTTCTTTCTATTCACAATTCATTAAAGAGGCTGTCCAGGGACCTAAATACTACCGTAATCCTAAGGAAAAGAGAATGTAATAAGAGAGAGGCTGACAGACAGTGAAGTACGATAGATTTGAAGCTAGGACATGGATAGCCTCTTAAAAAAAATCATTTCAGCGTGCATCCCCTTAGCAGATTGATGAGAACATGAGTTGGCAAAAGGTTGAAATTGCTGTGGATAACGTGGCCGCGTGTGCTCGTTCAACCGCTCTGCTTGTCAATCCCCGTCATTCTTCATTCTCCCTGTTGTCCTGCAAATACTCCACTCCAACCATCTACGCTTTCAGTGTCTATCCTTCTTCTCCTTCATTTGGTCCATCCAAACCAACAATTCAGTGGCATCTTGGGAGGCAGAACAGTACATGAAAGTCATGTGTTTATTACAAAAAGACCATTTGAAGCGCAGCAATGATTGGAAACAGACAAATGTATGCAGATGTGAGATAAGGCTCGTCATAGAATGAGAGGGGAATGTCAACCCATAAGTATTGGTGTGCAGCTGGAGAAGCTGCCATCTGGACAAGGTTCTTAGATGGCGAAGCAGAACTGAGGGGCGTCGGGAATTTGCAGAGGCACTGCAGTCGAGGAAGAAGGGGCCACGGCAGTCGTAGTCTCCACTCCGCGCATCTGAAGGCATCCAAAGAGTAGCTGAGCTCTCTCTCTCTCTCTCTCTTTATCGCTATTACTCCTCTCTCTATCTCTCTCTCTCTCTCTCTCTCTCCACTAGCCTGAGACGACTGCGAGTCCTCCTGAATCGACTCCTGTACTCCTCCGAACAGCGCAGAGAAGAAGTCAGATCCACCGAACATGCCCTTCACCTAAACAGGCGTTCTACTTATTCATAGAACTCACATGGTACACTCAACAGACTCTCTCTCTCTCTCTCTCTCTCTCTCTCTCTCTCTTCCTTTGTCTCTCTCTCTCTCTCTCTCTCTTCCTTTCTCTCTCTCTCTCTCTCTCTCTCTCTCTTCCTTTGTCTCTCTCTCTCTCTCTTCCTTTGTCTCTCTCTCTCTCTTCCTTTGTCTCTCTCTCTTCCTTTCTCTATCTCTCTCTTCCTTTCTCTATCTCTCTCTCTCCTCCTTTCTCTATATCTCTCTCTCTTCCTTTCTCTATATCTCTCTCTCTCTTCCATTATCTCTTTCCTTCTCTCTCCCTTTCTCTCTCTCTCTCTCCCTTTCTCTCTCTCTCTCTCTCTCCCTTTCTCTCTCTCTCTCTCTTTCTCTCTCTCTCCCTCTCTCTTCCTCTCTCTTCCTTTCTCTCTCTCCCTCTCTCTCTCTCTCTTCCTTTCTCTCCCTCTCTCTCTCTCTGTGTGTCTCTCTAATTCTTATGGTCTCCATTTCCAAGTCCCTCTTCTTCCCAGTGACCTGCTTCTGAATATTTTCCTGAAGTTGCTTCTGGTAGCCCGTCATTTTGACATCAAAGTCCTTGAGCTGTTGCTGCTCCTCTGTTGTCAGATCGCGAGCGAATGTCTTGCCGACGTAAAGCTGAAGCGAATCTATTCCATCACCCTCCCTCCTCTCTCTTTTTCTCTCACACTCTCTCTGTCTCTAACTCTCTCTGTCTCTAACTCTCTCTCTCTCTCTCTAATTCTCTCTCCCACTCTCTATTTCTTTCTCTCTCTTTCTTTCTCTCTCTCTCTCTGTCCCACCCTCCACTCTCTCCCCCACATTTGCGCTCTCACCATCAGTATATCAATAACCTTGTTGTCCTGAACCATGCAGCCGTCGAAGTAGTACTGAGTAGTCAAGTTTTCGCTGCAGAACGAAGGGCGAGCTGGAGGCATCACGTTCTGCAGAGAGAGAGAGAGAGAGAGAGAGTGAGAGTTGATAAAAAAAAACAGAAAGATAGACAAATTGAGATTAAAGACGAGAGAGAGAGAGAGAGAGAGAGAGAGAGACTCGGAAAGTAGAGAAAAGGGAATGAAGAGGAAAGCGTACGAGGTCGTCGGACGAGTTGTTCTCGCTTGCGGTGGACTGGAACTGCCCGGCCATGCGCTCTTTCAGCTTCTCGCGGCGCTGCTCCAGAGCTGCCTTCACCTTCTGCATAACATTCCTTTCATTGACAACATCTCTCTCTCTCTCTCTATGTCTCTCTCTCTCACTCTCTCTCTCTTTCTCTCTCTGTCGCTCTCTTCACTCATTCCCCCTCTCTCGATCCCACCTTCTTGTAGTCAGCAACAGAAGTCTGATACTGGGAGAGTTCACTCATCTCAGCAGAAGTGAGTTGGCGGATCTTGAACCCATTGGCGTACAAATCGTTGCCCTGAAGCAGAGAAGAACTCAAGGACCGTTTCTCATCCTCTCGCTCTCTTTCTCTGTCCCTCTCTCTCTCTCGTACTCTTTCGGCCTCTCTCCATCTTTCGCTCTCTCTCTCGTTCTCCTTCTCCATTAGAAGAGAAACTCTGACAGTAACAACACAGCCAGCAGCTCCTCCGATGGCCGTGGAGGCAAGAGTAGCGAATCGCTTGGAACGGGTCGAAACAGCCGAGGCCGTGAGGGAGAGGAGAACCGCAAGGAAGAACACCGACAACTTCGCCATTCCCACCAATTACTCTACAATAAACCATGAGATACACGACAGTGAGATACACAAGATTAACACGGAACGAAATTATGAGACGGTTCCACGCATTCTTCGCACTTCCAATTGAAACCATACTTTAAAGCAAAGTAAAATAAGAAGAACGAAAGGAGCACAGAGAGAATCGAAAGTGAGAAAGGAGGTCAGGGAGAGAGGGAGGGACGGGAATGAGAGGGGGGGACTCATACATCCTCTCATGCTGACTCATCCGCCACACCCAACCGATCAACAAAGAGTCAGGGGAAGGGGCAGATCAGTTACAAGCAGCTAAGGCAAATGAAAACAACGACACCAGAGCATGGCAAGATGAGATGAATGAATTTAGGAAGAGAATGGCCCTTCTTCAACCTCTCGCGGATCTCATTCGACTCATCCCTCTCCCCTCTCACTCTATCCTCTCTGACAATCCCTCACTCCATCTCTCATCTTTGCCTCCCACTCCCTCTTCCCCCCCTACTGATCTCAACTCCTTCCCTTTGATCTACATAACATTAGTTCAACGTCCATTCAAATCGAAAGAAAGGACACTTCTCCTCAACACTTTCATATCTGAGCGTGCGACAACCAAGCAATGATACGAACAGAGAAATCTTATTACGGACGATTATTGGATGACAAGGTGAAATAGAACAAAAGGGGAATCGTAGGAAGAGAGATAGAGGGAGTCAGAAGAGATAAAGAACAGAGGAAGACAGAAGAGATAAAGAAAAAGGGGAAGACAGAAGAGATAAAGAAAAAGAGGGAGACAGAAGAGATACAGAAGAAGATTGAGGCATAAGAGATAAAGAAGAATGAGGAAGATGAAACAAAGCACATCGGCATCTTTGAGCAGATCCGGATTGCCTGCCAGATCGGGCATCGCGCAGAATCTATGACGGCACGTATCGTGAGAAGGAAGGATATAGCCAGTTCCCTGCTCCGCCTCTTCTCTCTCTCTCTCTCTCTCTCTCTCTCTTTTCTCTCTCTCTCTCTCTCTCTTCTCTCTCTCTCTCTCTCTCTCTCTCTCTCTTGATCTGCTTCTTTCTCTCCTCTTCTCTCCATCCCCTCACTCTCTTTATATATCTTGTTGTCTTCTACGTTGATCGTTTCTCTATCGGTCCTGTTCTGTACGTATTCTCTCTGATTCAGCCTCATTTTCAGTACCTATCCTTCCATGCTTTCTCTATGTCCCATCTCTCTCACTACCAATCCTATTCTCATTTTACCTACCCGCCATTCTAGTTCTGCCTTCTCGTGTACTCCCCATTCCTTCTTTTCACACTCTTCTGGATCTTTCTCCTTCTGTGTTTGGATAGCGAATTTCACAAGTTCTGGCCAGACTCGTGTAAAAGTAGGATGTCAGAGTGTGAAGGAACGGAGATCCGCATCACAACACTCTCACACTCGTCTTCTCTTCGGATATGCGCTGCATGTCAGCATAATCCTCCTCCTTCCCAGCACAACTCTCTCTCTTTCTCTCTCTCTCTCTCTCTTTCTGTATCTCTGGACTCTCTTTCTCCCGGATCCATCCGCACTTGTCAGAGTCCTTTTCTTCTTTATCGGAGCATGGAGCCAAAATCTGCTGGTGCATTGAGCGATAAAGAAAGAAAGAGAGAGAGAGAGAGAGAGAGAGAGAGAGAGAGAGAGAGATGGAAAGGGAGACCTTCCTGTTTACTTATACTGACTGTTTGAATGAAAGGGTCGAAGGTAAGAATTGGCAGGCAGAGGAGTGAGGACGGCTGCTTCCAAATAACAATGACTCACGCTTCACTCAACAGACAGCAAGAGGGAGATTGGAGAGAGAAATATGGACAGATAGAGAAACGAGAGAGAGAAAGAGAGAGAGAGAGAGAGAGAGAGAGAGAGAGAGAGAGAGAAATAGAGATAGAAAGAAAATGAGAGAGGAAGAAGGCGTAGAGAACGGATATGAGAAATGCAAGATATCGCTGAATGGGCTAGGATAACGAGTGATTAGTCGCTGTTTGGCCCAATTTTATAAGCGACGATAAGAGAAGGGAGAAGGAAGAGTGTGTCATGAATGAATTGTCATCATCCTTCCCACTCATAATCTGCGTGGAATATTCAATGACAACACCAAGTAACGAGTCAGCATTTTTCAGACTACAATTGATGGAATCGGCATGGAGACAACTTAGCAACAACCCACTTCATAAATAGTTCATGGTGGAAGAGGAGAAGAAAGAGAGTTGACTGGTGAAGGCGGGGAAGGGCCAGGAAAGAGAAGGCGAAGAGATGTACGTCTTCAAGCGGTACACTCAAGTGGATGCGGCGAGCAGAAGGAAGCCACGCCACACGCCCTCCCACTCCGATTATGGTTCTCTTTTTCCTCCTTTCTCCGCAAGGAGTTCAAAAGATAACCTCTTTTCAGCCGAAATAGAACAAGCCCAGCCACAAGACCGGCCACTGCCACAGAACACAACCTCATTTCTGCCAGGACAACTGAAAGATGTGGCATCCAAGTATAAATCACCCACTGCTGCCAATACCTCCGCTCCTCTTCAGCTGACTAGGAAGATAGCGTCAGCTTCATTGTCAGCAAGTAAAGTGAGCAGGGAGAGCGAGCGGACATCAGACACCCAACAGGGCAGCCTCCAGGAACAGAAGCAACGGAGTAGCAAGGTGGAGTCGAGTGCATCCACAAGTAGTCTAGGACAGGATGGCCATTCCATCGCAGAAAGGAGACCACGGAGTAATAGGAAGCAGCGCATCCCCGTCAACCAAAGCCAGCCATCCACTGCAACATCGAACTACAAGGAGAATGGAAGGAGAGGAACAGAACCGTCCGACACTCGGGGAGCCTCCAACAGGATACCGTCTCCCCTCAGCACGGCCCATTACTCTTCTGAGCCACAATCCCTCTTTCTTGTTCAGAGCGAGCACGTTAGGAATTTCTGACTATTCATTTATTCACGCCAACAATTTCCAAATAAATGAGCAGACAGTTTCCGAGTAAGCAAACGAAATGAAGTTGGTGAAGGAATGACAAAATGCTTAGAAATCATAAGGACGACTTATGACTTTATATACTCGTCATTTTACGATTACGATTAGAATGAAGTAATTGTTAATATCCAAACCGAATTGAGATTATGCCCAACAGAATGTGAGAAGAATGGTTAACATACAAAAAGAAGAATGGATAACTTGATAAGCAGAGAGATGAGAGTGGGAGAGACCGAGAGAAAGAGGGCAGGAAACCTGAGAATCGAACGAGTGAAGTATGAGTCACTTAGAATGCTTAGCAGCTATTCTGTTGATGAGACTGGAGCGGCGGCCGACTGGCAGATTCCGCATGCCAGGAACAGTCTTCCGCAGGCTCACTCCGTCACTCTTCACTTCTTTCTTCTCTGAACAAGGCGAATTCGAAGGAGAGAGAGAGAGATATATATAAAATATAGAAAGAGAGATGAGAGAAAGAGAAGGGACGAAATGGTGAAAGATATGGTACAATTGAGAAAGAAGCAAAGAACAAAATGACTTTTGACGGCACCTTTTATAGGCTTCTTTGTAGGGGTCTTGCTATTCTTCGCTGTCTTTCCCTTCGTTGCATTCTTAGTCAATCTCTCCTTCTCCTTGCTTTCCTCATCGGGAGAACTTCCTTCCGCTGAGCTTTCTACCACAGGGGTGCGTCGCTTTGCAGACACTCCTGATTTAAGAGAAAAAAATTTCACAAGAAACAATTTTGAGAGGGGGGGGGGGAGAGAGCAAAAAACATGGCTTAATGAAAACCAACTAATGGAAAACCTTGGCAGAAGACAGAAAGAAAGGGAAATAATATTGAAGAAAATGAAAGGATGAACCATTGGAGGGAACGATGTTTCTCTTACGAGTGCCATTGCCGTTGGAAGCCTTGCGAGAAAGTGCATTGGTTGAGGCAGCTGAAGAAGGGTCACGGGAAGAGGAAGAAGGGCGGGAGGAGGAATCAACAGAAGCTGAAGTTGAGGAACGCTTTCTCCCCGACCTTCTCAAGTTTGCAGATGACTCTGAAAACTAATAGAATGAGATGATATACGTGGTCATTTCACCTCATCCAGCATAGAATTTAAGAAAGATACGAAAGTAGAAGTTTCTTTTGACAGCTAGGAGAATAAGCAGTCTCTGACTTTCTGGGTCTTCCTTTGGTACTCTGCTCTTCTTCTTGATTGAGCTGCTTCCTCTTCGAATGGGAACTGCTTTTGGCTGACTGGTCTTCTTGGTCTTCCGAGAAGGAGCAATGGCAATTTCCAGTGCCTGAGTGAGATGGCTGGAGGGGGAATGGGGATTCTCTGCCAACCTGATGGATGGAGGTGAAATCGACTGGTTGAGTGTAGGGAGTGTGAATGGCAGTGTCATACAGCAAGCGAATGGCAGAAACCACTGCCTCACTCTCCTTCTCCAGCAACTTCTCCAACTCCTTCCCCTGCTTCAGCTTCTCCTTCCCTGCTTGCACTGTGGCTGGATTCCCTTCATTTTCCTGGCAAATTCACAATATCTTCATTAAAATCCAACGATATTTCTTTAAGATGAAAGGAAAATACCAGCCATGGAAGAGTTCCGGTAAGCCAGTAAATCATGTTATACACGAGAATTTCGATGTCGCCGCGATAAGAAGGCTGCAGCCCCAAATGCGCATCCAGACTCGTGAATACCAGAGTTCCGTTATGAGCTGGAATTACTGTAGGATCCCTTTCTTATAAAATCATCCCATCTTCTTCTATCATTCTTGATAAATTGGTGAAATACTTGTTACCGAAATGTACAATGTAAAAAGCATAAAGCAAGTGGCCATTTTTAAGACAGCTATCGTTTGTAGTTCAACAACTTTGATGTACAGGAGTAAATGTAAAACGAGACCTCTTTTCTTCTCGGGCTTCTCGACATTACTCGAAGCCATTCTGGCCAGGCCGTAATCAATGAGAACGGCGTTGGAGAAATCAGAGGCTACGGTCATAACAATGTTGCCCGCCTTCACATCCCCGTGAGTGTAATTCTCAAGACTCAGAGCGATGGACAAGGCAAAACATAAACAGTAAACCAATTATTAAGAAAACAAGACAATCACATCGCTATCTACTTCGATTATTGAAGAGAACCTTTGAGTGGATGTATTCAAGACTTCTTGCGACAGCCTGGGCAATGGCGAAGACTGTGGTAAAGAGGAATTTTTTCTGCTTCAAACGAAGAGATTCGAGCGACGTCCCGTACATAGGCATCACCTGTCAAGTTTAGAAACAGAATGAATATCTTTTAAGATCGACATTTTGAGATCGAAAATGTATAAATAAGAAGCATTAAAAGACTTACGAGGTAACGAAGCTTCACATTCTTGTAATCAAAAACTCCTGAGCTGATCAAAGGAGGAACACCCACGGCCGCTACTTCTTAAAAAGTAAGAATCGTACCTTGAAAAAAGGCATGACAAGCACAACAAGAAATATGTTTACCTCGCTCTTTAAGAAACATCGAAATCAGTTCCGGCTTGAAGATTCGTTGAAAGACATTCACTTCAGTGAAAAGTGGACCATTTCCTTGTGGTTCAATCTTGACGACCATTTCTTGTTTGGAACTTGCCTAAAAAACAGAACTAATATTCCCAGATTCCATATGATTAACACAGAATGCCATAAACAGTAAAGAAGACTCTCACCATTTGTAACTCCTAGTATCAATCATTAGCCAAAACTTTCGCAAGCAGAAACCTCTCGACATGAGTAAATCCTCCCGAATCCACCAGAAGCAATCTGTTTGCCGAGTACAAATACTTTCTTCGTGTGGTCATCGAATTTGGTCCCGACTGGAATCTGAAGAGGGAAAAATATCTTCGTGAACAAAGGAAATTAATTAATCAGCAAGAAAAATTAGAAAAGAAAAACAAAACCTCTGGAGCCAGCTGATGCAATTTAGGCTTAGCAACACGTTTCGGTGGCATCTGTGAAAAAGCAGAGATTAGTCAGGAAACAAAGGAAGATAGAATAGTACAGCAGTGAGCCAATTTCCTTTGTAGCACAACAATCATGAAGAAACAGCACTTCCCGCTCTCACACATCAAATAGAAAAATGAACTAGTCTTGATTACTTGCAAAAGAGTACACTAATTTAGCTAATTTTTCACTGATCTGAGGTTTTTCATTTGTCTTTTTTTACTATTAAAAGAGAGTCACGTGGCAGATATCCCAATTCGAAGAGTCGGCTATTGATCTTATGGGTTCAGGTATCCTTTTCTGTTAATACAAACAGTTATTTTCGTCTAAAATTCCTAGAAAGATCCTGAACATTTTCCTCATCAGCTATTTCATTAGCTTATTGTTAGTAAACCAAAATAGAAAAAAACATGGAAAAGTTTAATGTTGGAAATCTCTCTTTACTCCTACTAAATGTCGCATAATTTAGGATATTGTGAGGTTAAATATTTATGCTTTCCAGTGCATTATTTTAAATACATGAAAGCTGAATCTCTCGGGACAGTTTTGTAAGATGTCGTGACATTACGACATTAATGTTACTATTAAGGCAAAGCTGTCATTCTCTTCTTTTCCAGGTTATGTCGGCTTATTACGAGTGAACTGAGTAGACAGTCAAGATGGGTGTGCCGAAATTCTATCGGTGGCTGAGCGAGAGGTATCCATGCCTCAGCGAAGTTATTCATGATTCACAGGTTCGTTCTAATGTCCACCAAGCTTTGTTAAGGGTTTTGCATTTAGATTCCTGAGTTTGACAACTTGTATCTTGACATGAATGGAATCATCCATTCTTGCTCTCATCCCAATGATGACGACATAACATTTCGAATCACGGAGGAGCAAATCTTCAAGGACATCTTTTCCTATATCGAGGCTAGAACACCCTGATTATTTAAATTAATAGAATTAAACTGTTGCAGAAGTTGTTCGACATTATCAGACCGAAGAAGGTCTTCTTTATGGCTGTGGACGGAGTAGCGCCGCGTGCAAAAATGAACCAACAAAGGGCCAGGCGTTTCATGTTAGTTATAAGTAATTGTTGAAATACTGTCAGGAGCTTGTTGATTGATTTTCTTTGTAGGTCCGCCAAGAATGCCGAAGTTCTCGTGAAGAAAGCTCTTGAAAACGGCGAATTGTTACCTGACGAGAAGAGATTTGATTCCAACTGCATCACACCGGGTTTTTAAATCGCATTACATTGCTAACTCCGAACGTGATTCACTATTTGTTTGTGTGAACATAATTATTTAAGGAACACATTTCATGTCGAAGCTTCACCAGGAGTTGAAGGAGTGGGTCAAAAGGAAAGTGGAAGGAGACGCTGCCTGGCAGGGAATTCGCATTTACCTCTCGGGCCACAATGTATCTCTCTTTTGTTCTGCTAAAATCTTTTCACCACATTTCTCAACTTATCATTTGATATGTCTTGTGTTGAAGTGCCCGGGAGAAGGCGAACACAAAATCATGGATTTCATTCGCTCCGAGAGATCCAGTCCTGGTTATGATTCGAATACTCGACATTGCATGTACGGATTGGATGCGGATCTAGTCAGTCTCATTCTCATGGAATCGACAGCTTGATATCTGATGTTGTGGTTGAGATTATGCTGGGAATGTGCTCGCATGAGCCTCACTTCTCCTTGCTCCGAGAGGAAGTGAAATTCAACCGGCCGATTCGGGTCCACGCTGCCAAAGCTGCTCCTCCACCCAAAAAGTCTCTTTGTTTACTTGTTTCCTTATCTTCTTCTCGTCTTTTAAGAATAGCCTTTCTCTCCATTTTCAAGATCTTACTTTCTCTTTATTTTTTTGATTCTCTAGACATCCAGTTCTAATAATGTTCTGTGTAGGAACGATGCTGGGAAAATCACCTTTCATCTACTTCATCTGTCTCTCCTCCGCGAATATCTCTCCCATGAATTCTCCGCCGTTAAAGTTCGTATTTACATAGCTTCATGAATCATAAAGCTCTGAAGCATCTGAAGCTTTTTTCCACTCTTTTTCTAACAGTACATATCCGAAAAACTGAAATAACTGTTTTTCTTGAAGGATATCCTTGTATTTCCGTACGAAATGGAACGAATAATAGACGACTGGGTGCTGCTTGGATTCCTCGTTGGCAATGACTTCATTCCTCATCTTCCCAATGTCCATATTCATGACGATGCTCTGCCTTCTCTCTACAGAACTTATGTCCAAGTTCTGCCTACTCTTGACGGTTTGGATGAAGAAGTCGAGAGAGATTGAGATTTGCTTGTGAATAGGGTACATCAACGAGGATGGCTACTTAAATCTCAGCCGCTTCCAAACTTTCCTCCGAGCATTCGCCGCCAAAGACCGGGAATGTTTCTTGGCACAAAGCGAGGATGAGATGTATCTGCAGAGCAAGCGAGGAGGGAATTCTGTTGATTCTGAGGTTCCCCGTCCCGAGGTCTCGTTCTTGTTCCTTCTTCTTTTAAGTGTCGATGCTTGTATTCTAGTTGGTTGCTTTCGACGATTCTGATATGTCTACTGAGACCGAAGAAGAAGAGGCGGAGGAAACTGCTGAAGCTGCCTTCTTGAGCAGTGATGAAGAAGAGGGAGGACGGACAGACAGGCAGACAGAGAAGAAGAGTCTTGCGGACGGCGGGATTGGATCGGCCCAGGATGCTCTCGCTGATCTTCGTTGGTCCATTCGTTCTCGTGGAATCTTTGCTACTTTTATTATTAACAAGAAACTTTTGCAGAATTCGATCCTATTGAGGACGAAATGTCCGATGCTCTCGGGCTCTTGCAGTTCAAAGAGATGGACGACAAGGAATTTGAAAACAATGTAGAGGTTCGAGTTTTCTCACACAAGGAATTCCTGTTTGTTTTTATAATGGTCATCTGAAATTTTTTTTTAATATTCTGTATAATGTTAGTTTTCTAGAATTGCTGGACTCGCGCAATCAACAACAACTTCAAGCGGCACAAGAATCGATATTATAGAGAAAAGCTATCAATGGTCAACATAAGCAAGCAACAATTGAAGGAGCAGGTGGAAGGATACGTGAGGGCCATTCAATGGAATCTCCACTACTACTACCATGGCTGCTGCTCCTGGAGCTGGCGAGTCTCTCTCTCTCTATTTTCTCTCTTTCTTTCTCCTTTCTCATTCTCTCTTCTCTGCTCCCTTTTCACTCTTATTTTTTTCCTTTTTTTCATCTGCGATTCCTTGACAGTTTGTAATATATCGCTGTTGAGGTTCTTCAAGCACCACTATTCTCCATTTATGTCTGATCTGGTCGACTTCGAAGAGATGGAGATGAAGTGGGAGCAGAGCGAGCCCCTTCACCCTTTCGAACAGCTGCTCGCAGTTCTCCCCGCTGCCTCTGCCGAGTGCCTTCCTCGTTGTCTCCAGGCAAGGATCTCTTCTTCACTCTCCCCTGTTTCCAGACTATTAATACCCTTCTCTCTTCTTCATTCTCCCCTATTTCCAGACTCTCATGTGCGATGCGGAGTCTCCAATTGCGGATTTCTATCCAACCGATTTCTCTACGGATTTGAATGGGAAGAAGAATGATTGGGAGGCCGTGGTTCTCATTCCATTTATCAATGAAGAGCGTCTTCTGGGCGCGATTCAGTCGAAGGCAAGAAAAAGCAGAGAAATGGCTAGCGGGAACTGACTGTTGCAGGAGCACTTGTTGTCGAAGGAAGAGAAGGAGAGAAACAGCCATGGCGGGCATCTTCTCTTCACTTCTCAGCCCTCGACCCTGCAGCAACGAGCCCTGGCCAAGTTATTCTCTTAAAATTACTATCTTTTAGTTCATTATTGGGCTAAGAATGGCTCATTGGCGAACCTCAGTCTGCATACTTTCTTCTATATTTTAAATATATATGATGGATTTCCCCTAGATGCGAAGAAGTGACCCGCAGCGCCTTCTGTATCCCGCGCGAGAGGGTGGTTCATGGCCTGCTGCCTGGAGTCAAGTTGGATGTCTTCTTCCCCGGCTTCCCCACCATGAAGTATCTCCCTCATTCCGCCGTTTGTCAGGAACTCAGCGTCAAGGTCTCTTCCATTCATCTTCTCATATTTAGTCTTCGATTCATCTTCTGTGCAGGTCTTCTCAATGCCATCAAGGAAGCCTTCCATCAAATTGACGATCCTCCCCCGCGACCACCTCAAGAAGGTGTTGAGAATGAATGAAGAAGGAAAGAAAGACGAGAGAGAGAATTGGTTGTAGGAGATGAGCGAGATAACAGAGTCTTTGCTATGCGAGGAGGTGCATACGGAATGGCCACTCCTCAAGGTTCCGTTCTGATTCTCATCCCAGCCTTCTGGATACATTCATCTCTTTTAATTCTATATTCATTGATAAAATTATAACTGGTGCAATGAATTTTGGTGACGTTTAGGCTGGAGTTGTCGAGGAGATTTGGACTGCAGAGAAGAAGTGGACGAGAAGAGACGAGAAGGTAATACAACAAGATCTCTCCACCATCGAGAGAACCTTGTACAGCGAGTCGATGAGGGATATCAAAGACAGGTGAGAGGGAGAGAGAGAGAGAGAGAGAGAGACCAAGCTGCGCCTTTGAGACTGCTGACACGGTACGCGATAGAGTGCGGAGAGGGAGGAGGCGCGCTGGCCCGAGTGCGTCGTCTGCTAGGAAAGGCAATGACCTGGGATGCTTCTGGCCAGACTCTCCAGGCCCTTCCCCAATGGGCTCCCAAGGAGGGTGCCTCCTTCGTCCCTCTCAATCTCATTTGCACTGTTAGATTTATTCAACTAACGTAACCGTTTAACAATCTTCATTCCTGCTTTATGTTTTTCAGGGAGTTCTGATGGACGAGGGCTTCCGATTCGGTTCGCTTTCACTCTCTGAAGCATTTCCGGTCAATTCGAAGGTCTTTGTGATGAAACCAAACTGGGATGGATACGGGCAGCCGGCATTCGTCACAGAAATAGTCAAGGAAGGACATCCTGACTGTCAGTGGAATCAGGGGATCAGAGAGGATGGCAGATCAGAGAGGAAAGAAGGGAAGAGTGTCCGTTGCAGGCGCAGTCGTAGTCATTGCGGCGTGTGGCCAGCAGCCAGATCTGCGTGTTCTGCGGAGTGATCTGACTGCCTTCTCTCTTCCATGGATGGACAATCTTCACGCCTCTCATCACTGTGGAAGTGAGCCTGCTCTCTATCTCTCTCTCTCTCACTCTCTCTCACTCTCTCTTTCTCTCTCTCTCTCACTCTCTCTCACACTCTCTCACTCTCTCGCTCTCTCCTCTACCTATCTCTTTTTGAGTGAACCGCGGCCTGATCTCTCGCATAACGGGGACGGTCTTCCTCTTGGAGGGCGTCCGCGAAGAAGTCGAAGCTGACCCAAGCAGCCGCCCTCCTCGCCTTAACATTGGTCTGAATCTGAAGCTGACGAAGCAGAATCTGGAGACTCCTGACTATGCTCTGAGGAAGCCGTCGGATGGGTACTGGCTGTACTCCATTCTCACCGTCCGCCTTCTTACTGAGTACCGTAATAAGTCAGTTTAGCTTTTCCAGTTGGCAGGCTTGCATTGCTGTGAGAGTTGAGATTCCGCGACCTGGTGACGTACTTGGAAGGGGCTTCCTGTGTAGACGACGTGTATTACTCTGGAGATGTATGGAGGAATGCGGAGCAGAGAGAGAGGAGGGTGGAGGAGTTGAAGGAGTGGCTTGGCCGTCTGCCAACTGCCAACCTCACCAAGCAGACTGCTGGCATCAGCTACGTCGACCAGCAAGCCATTGGTTTCTTTTCTCCCTCTTCATTTCATGCTTATCCTTTCAAACTGTTCAGGTCATCTGGAGTCTATGATTGCGATGACTGCCACGAGGCAGATGGCGAAGAAGAGTATGGCCAAGCCTTCTGTGCTATATCGTGTAAGTCTTTCTTTCTCTCCATCTCTCTCTCGCTCCACTCTCATTCTCTCTCTTAATCTCTCTCATTCTCTCTGTCTCTCTTTCTCGCCTTGCCCTGTTACTCTTAAAGTGTTACCCTTGCAGCCAGCTCTGCAGCAAGGCCGAAGCAAGGCTCGGCCCGATGCTGATGCCACTTTCATGCTCCTCGATCGAGTCACCTACACCCTCGAGGTGAATTTTTGTTTGATGAAGAAATGGAGAGAGATTGATGGAGAGAAGAGTGTGAACTGTGTGTGTGTGAGAAAGAGGGATGACTACAAATAGACCTTGCTACAGGGGAGGACAGTTCCTTTTGGAATGCAAGGTACCGTAATCGGCATTTTGGGCCAAGATGACGTGGAAGTTCTCTTCGACCGCGAGTTTCCTGGGGGTTTTTCGATTCGGTTAGTTTCCTCGTTTTCTTAAGTTGTAGTTTTCATTTGACGTTTTCTATCCATTGTTTCTATTAGGAGTTACATCTCATGCACAAGAATAGATGGCTGTCTAAAGAACAGTCATTTCGTTTGACTGGAATGCCCATATCTCTACATCCTTTGCAGAGGAAGCAAGTCATCTGCTGCTCGCGTCCCTTGCTTTTCTCTCATCAACGTGACCTTTGCGAGGGAGCGGAAGTTGGCTGCTGCCCCCTCTGCCGAGTCTAAACACAAAGAAGCGAAGAAGAGTCTTCTATCAAGGACAATCGGTTAGGAAGGTTTTTCTCTTGCTTCTCTGTGTCGTTCACGCTGTTCATTATTAGTGGATTTTACCGGACAATAAATCTTAACATGGAGTGGTGAATTTGGTATTTGCTTTTGGTTCCAATTTTATAGATTGTAGTTTAAACTTTAGAAGAAAAGCTGACAAGAAAAGTTTCGTTTTTAAGTTGTTTCTTTTCTAGCTGAGCCTTTATTTTACAACTAAAGATCTTAATTTAAAATTCAAGTAAAGATAAAATTTGAAAGTTTGCAGCTCGAATTGTCTTTTTTAACTGTTAGTTAAAGGAAACACGCTAATTGTAGGCAAGCCCAAACGGAACCCTGAGAAATCAAAAGGGGGTTTTTATACGGAATGGCAACGTGTTCCTCTTGCATGAACAACGAGATTCAGTAGGAAATAATGCATCCAAAGTTTTTTTTAAATTAATATAATGAACGTTTTTGAGATATATTTGTATTTTGCGATCTATTGTATTTTATATCGAGATCAAACATACAAACTATTATTTTACATATCAAAAACGACTTGAAAATGTGGAATTAGTGCCTTACAACTCAAAATTATTGGGAACCCCTTGGGTGAAAAATGGCCTAAAAATTTTTGCTCCGAAAATGAGTATTTATGTTTTATATGGCCTACTAACCCTATACAGCAATTTAAGAGTCGATAAAGACTCGTGAAGATGGTGATTTTTTGGGCTTATTCCCGGGTTTTCAAGCAAATATAATGCGTTTGTAATTTTTTTTATTGCGATTTTCGTTATCTACTCGACGAGAGCTTTTGAACGGTAGCGAAGCAGAGACTTCTTTGACCGAAATCCTTTAAGGAGAAGCGAGTTCGTCCATCTCGACAAGCACTGCAATTGAAGCTGATTCTCGGCCTGCGTCTTCACTTCAGACCGGCCCCTCTTCACAGGCAAATCTGCAGAAATCTGAGAATAAGCGCAAAGGCAAAAAGAAGGATGACAAGAAGAAGGTATCTCATCATCTTGTTCTTGTCATTTTGTTATTTAAAATAGCACGCTGAGTAGATTGTAATTATTGGAGAAGGTTGGACTCGTGCAAGAAGAGAAGAAGTCGAAGGCTGAAATGACTCGCGAGGCAGAGGCTCTGCTCACTTCTCTCATGATGGGAGATGCGCGTCTAAAGCAAGCGAAGCGGCAGAGAGAGAATGCAGCTCCTTCTTTTCCGTCCGCCTCTTCCGAGCAACAGAATGTTCCTCCCTCTTCTTCTCTCGTGAGTTGATATCTTCCCACCTCGATCAGTCAATTGTGTTTCACGAATGTGCTTGAGTTGAAAGGAGAGGATGGCAAGAAGAAAGGAAGTGTCCCCGACAGAAAGAAGAAGAGCGCGGACAGTGAGAATCCTCCACGACTGCGGACGCCCTCACTAAATGTGCTTCCTGAAGTGGTTGAGATCGTCTCAGCGCAACCGAATTCTATGTCTCCCTCATCTTCTCCAAGGGTAGCCAACGTTCTAGCATAAAAAAATGCAAGGCCTCTACACCGACCTTTGTTAACTGACACTGCAGGCTCCGGGAGTTACGACTAGTCGAGGATTCGGTGGGGGCGGCAGAGTCCGAGGTGGGCGGGGCCAGAGGGGAGGTCGCCCTCTTCATGCTCCTGAACAACCTCCATTCCCGCATCACCCCCCGCCGTGGGCAATGCACTCCTCGCCGGCATCGATCCAACGGTCAGTATCCTCCTTCCCCCTCCCCCTCCCCGTTCCGTCTCCTCCCTCCTCCTTTCCACGACACATCTTCAGTGGTGGTTGGATGGGTCAACACGGAGTCCTTGCTGTCTACGGCCAGCCCCCTCCCACTCTCCTGCGCAATAATCCTCCGTCTGCCAGTCCGAGACCGCGGAACAACCAACGAATCTTCAGTGATCCCTCCGCGTTCAATGATGGGAAAGTGACTGACCTGATGCCTGCTTCGGTCAGCGTTTCTCTTACCTTATGATACTGTAAGACTTTCGATTAACTCATTGTTGTTGAAGGTGGCTGGAGTGAATCGCCGAGGCGCGAAGAAGAATCGAGGCAGAGTGCACGGGGCTGCGCCTGACGTGCCCCGCTCTCCCTCCTCTCCCGTTCCAGCCTCCCCTGCTCTCCCTGCTGCGACTATGGCCGCGGAGAAGAACAAGCCACGCAAGAAAAGGATAGCCGCCAATTTCAGCGCGGTCTTCTCTTGAATCTTACGGGTTCTCTTTCTCCCTTCCGTCCTGTGCAGGGTGCCTTCTTTTATCTCTTATGCATTAATCTGTATATTGCACGTTGAACTATTGACCCCTTCACATGCAAATTGTCTTCATATCAGAGAAACAGTCATCTGAGATCATTATTGAAGGCAGAGCTTCATATTTCGATTGTAATCGAATAGTTTAAACTTAAATAAGATTCCCAAGTACAAACCGAAGGGGAATGAGTGAGTGGCAAACAAGATGTACAGCGGACTATCACAGGGTCAAATCATACTGCGATCAATCTTTTACAATGGATGAATATCATGGGCAGGAACAGATATGTGGCATGAGAAGAGGCATGAATATCGATTGAGATTGACGTACTACGGTATTTACAGGGATTGTGGAACTTTCACCGCGCTCACAGAGAATTAGTTGCTGAACCGTTCGGGGCATTATGGTTGCTAATAAGGCGAATGAGATCCTCTACACTGAATGCAGCTTGTAGAGAAGGGGCGGCTGGAGGGGCAGGCTGGGCAGAGAGAACTTGGTGAAGGGCCCCGGGGACAGCGGGGACATTCGAGAAATAGAGTGGAGCAGGTTGGACAGGATGAGGGACCAAGGAAGTTGAAGGAGCAGAGGAACCCTCTATCACCTGGTGCAAGGCCAGCGAGGAAGACGTCTGAGGTTGCAGGTTTGCGAGTTGGGAGAAGAGAGTTGTAGTCTGCGGGAATGGAGGAGGAGCGCGAGAAGTTGGGAGGAGAGAGGGAAAGACTGGCAGAGAAGCAGAGGAACCGGCCAATTCAGTCGAGGGAGAGAGAGTGGAGAAGAAGTCAGCGAAGCGGTGGAAGAGGAACTCGTGAACAGCGTGGAGTCGATTCTCCGTCTCGGGAGGAAGCGAAGAACCACTCGAGGTTAACGAGGCATTCAGAACCATCAACCCGCTCAGCTGCAAGACTCCTGCTTATGGGAAGAACTCCACCACCACCGACCTCATTCGTCCACTGCTTGTACGTGGCAGCCCACTCTCTCACTTTGCCATCCACAAAGGAGAGCATCGGCTCGGTCAAAAAGTCGCGGAGGGCATCGATGGTGTTCCCTTTAAGATCATGCTAAAGAGACTGACTTGTCGAGAGAGGGAGAGAGAGAGAGAGAACGAGAGAAAGGAAAGAGTGAGAACGAGAGAAAGGAGAGAGAGAGAGAACGAGAGAAAGGCGAGAGAGAACGAGAGAAAGGAGAGAGAGAGACTAACCTGTAAAGAGACAGTGGAAGAGAGTGTTCTGCAGGTCGCCGCACTTCTTAGAGTCGAGAGCGCGTTTCTTGCGAGGGGGAGACTCCTTTTCCTCTTTTTCGATCTCCTGGTCATTGACCTGAGAGAGCGTGGATGAACGAAGAAGAGAAAGAAGTTCTTCCTCGCCTGCACTTCTCGATCGCAGAATGAACTTGGCCGAGAAGCGAACTCATCGATCTGTCGCTGCTGCCTGCCAATCACAGCCAGAAAGTGCTGAGGGGTCAGCTGGCTGAACTCCACTTCAGGAAATGCATTAGTCACCAGGGCTCTCGCTGCATTCATCTCCTCGTCTTCCTTCAGAATACACATTATGCTATCTTCTCTTCTCTCACTCTCTCTCTCTCCCGCACCTGTGCTCCTTCAGCTATTACTCGTTGGGCCTCAACCACAGCAGCAACTTCAGATGAATAGTCCTAAACATTACTTAGGAATAGTAATAGTAATAATAATAACAAGAATAATAATAGTAAGTAATAATAATCATCATCATCAGAACAACGATAGTAGGGAATGCGTAATGCATTAGTTCGTAAGGAAGAGAGAAATAAAGATATAGAAATTTGATAGTTAAAAGGAATAAGAACCGGCGATTCCAGAGGAGTAACGTACTTCTCCTTGATGAAGGCGTTAAACCTATAATTATCACAGTAAACAAGATGGCCCTTGTGCGAATTGTTCCGAAAAGTGAGCAAGAAATTTCTGATAGCAGACGAAGAGATGAATAAATACTTTTTACGGAATCTGTTTTAGCACATAAAGCACGAAATATGAATCACAAAAACGTTAAATGCAAACTTTAAAGGGGTTAAAATGTTACAAAATGAGTATCGCTAACCCATACCAAATTTTTTTCGAATCAAAGTTTCGAATTTCGCGCTTGCTTTAATTCGCCCAACTTTCTTATTAGTGTGAAACATTGGATCAAGTTATTTAAATGAGCGCGGAAGAGGTTATGTAGACTCTCTTATCAGGAAGAAAGTAAAGAAGAAAGCAGGAAGATGAGAGTACAAACATGCGGACGAGGTCGACGCTGTTCATGTCTTCGTAGCGGAGATTCAGATAGTCCCGCCAGTTGTCGGCTGAGAATCCCCAGTGGATTGTGTGGTCCAGTTCCTAAGAGAAAACCATTCAAAAGCAGGATTTAAAGAAGACACGCTAAAGCAGTATTTTACTGTTTTCTAACGAACAATAATTAATGTTTAAAAAAAACCAACCTCTCTGGAGTGAGTGTGAAGGACGAATTGAAGAGGAGTGAACTGGGCATCGCACTCATTGCACACCACAACTGCACCATTGGCATTGTGATCGGAGAAGGGGTAGATCGTCCCCTCACAACCACCAAAACACGCGTGCTCCACCACGAAGTGGAGATCGTCCCTCTTCACTTTCAGACTATAATGAAGAGAGAATGGAAAGGAAGAAGAGAGGGAGAAAAAGGTAATGGAGAGGAAGAGAAGATCGGAGGGGTTCAGGAAAGGAAAATCAGGCAGAAAAACCGACGTCCGCTTTGGGCCGGAGAAGAATTCGCCAATGATTCTCTGAGCGTCCGACTTGCGGATAAGATGAGCCATATAGGAATTAGGGATGAGATAGCTGCCAGCAAGAAGAGCACGCACTTGGGCTGCCGAGGCTGTCTGTGAGGGGAGAGAGAGAGAGCGCGAAGAAGGAGAGAGAGAGAGAGAGAGAGACGAAAAGACACTGCACGAACCGAGAGATTAATCTGCAGGTCAGCCATTAGATGAGCGACTTCAGGAAGTTCGTTGTTGAAGAAAAGCACCCCCAGAAACTGAAGAAAATTATATTAAATAGAGAAGAAATATTACGCTTCGAAACGAACTTGAGCGAAGCAAATACAAGGCTCTCCACAGCTATCGAAACAGGCGAAATGAGTGCGGAAGGGTGGGAGGAAAGTGAAGCGAAGAGTTGAATCCGACGTTGGAGAGGGCACGCAACGGACTATCCGACGGCAAGCTTCTTCCAGGTCCTGAAGTAGAGCAGAGGGACTGACAGGAAGAGAGAGGGAAGGAGAGTAAGAGGGAGAGGGAGAAAGAGGAAGAGAGAGGGAGGGAGCAAGAGAGAGGTTGAGAAAGGAAGAGAGAAGGAAGGGGAGGGAGAAAGGGGAGGGGAGAAAGAGAGAGGGACAGGAAGAGAGGGAAGGTGCGAAAGAGAGATAGAGGGAGGACAGAAAGAGAGGGAGGAGAGAAAGAGAGGGAGGAGAGAAAGGGAGAAGGAGAGACAGGGAGAGAGAGGGAGAGAGAGAGAGTAAGAGAGAGGAAGAGAGAGGGAGGGAGAGAAAGAGCGGGGAAGGGAGAGGAAGAGAGAGGGATGGAGAGAAAGAGAAGGAGAGAGAGAGAGAGAGAGATAGAGAGAAAGAGATAATAAGAAGGGAGAGGAAGAGAGGGGGAGAGAGATGAAGGAAGAGGGATGGAGAGGGAGAGAGCGGAAGTGAGAAAGAAATGGAGTGAAGAACCTCCTCATCGGGACTGCTCGCAAGTCGATCGGCCAGTGAATCGGAGTTGTCTAGCCAGGGGGGCACGTCGCGGAGGAGATGATCACGGACAGGGTTGGCAGGGGAGAGACGGCGGATGAGAGCGAGAAGCAGCTGAAGACCCAGCTCTTCCGCCCGCTCTTTCGGGGGGAGGGCCAGACGAGGGTCACGGAAGAAGCCGGAGGGGGACACCAGAGAGTCCCTCTTCTTCACTTCTGCCAGGCACAGAGACGACAGCAGAGACTCCGACTCACAGCGACTCATCTCAGACACGCACTCTCTACGCAGAACGGCACTCATCTCCAGGCAATCTGAGAGAAGTATGGAAAGAGAGAACACTCATGACAAATGGCAGATTAGACAGCAGAGGACACAAAAGGATACGTTACATTTAATATACGGCAGCCTCCGGAATTGACGCAGTAGACTTCGAGAGGGTGCGACAGCGAGAGAGAGAGTGAGTGAGAGTGAGAATGAGAGAGAGAGAGAGAGCGAGCGAGAGAGAGAGAGAGAGAGAGCGAGCGAGAGAGAGATAGGAATGGATGAAGGGAAGCTAACATGGGGCCTGCCTCGAGACAACATTTTGCCCCAGCCGTCTAGCCAACCGGCAGAGAGTAGAAAGAGACAACGGTCGCAATGGAGAGCACAAGCAGAAGGAGAAAGATTGGAGTGTATGAGAGGCCGCGGCAGACCGACAGACACATCGGCATTACTCAAAAGAAGGAGGCAAGTGAAGACATGACAAAAACACAAAGTCAAGAAAGCAACCATCCGTTGGAACACCGAGACAGAACACGTCTGAGAACGTTCAATAACAGTCGACGAGCCAAAAATAAATTAGGCTGACTATGGAACCCCGTCCTTTCTTCATTCAGAGGTAAAGGCTTCTTTCTGCCTTCAGATTTAATACATTTCAAGACGTGAGTAAACGGAGCGAATATTGAATATTATTATTCGACTTCCAGATTAACAGACAAGTTGCAATTCTTCTAACATTTCTCATAGCAATGAAGCCAAGCCTTGGAATTGATCATCTAGAAGAGGAGAGAAAGAGAGAGAGAGAGGAGAGAGAGAGAGAGAGAGAGGAGAGAGAGAGAGAGAGAGAGAGAGCTATTTAACAAGGCAGAGTAAGAAAGAAGGACTGGCAACAAATTGCATCGCAGTTCGAGTAGGAAATGTGAACGATCACAAAAGTATTCTTTCATACAAAAATCTATACTTCAGGCACATTCAAATAATTATCGCTATAAGTTATCACAATGAATTCTGGAACCATAGTAACTGCGGAAAAAATCATACAAGATTTTAGTGATTAGTTAACGCGCAAAAAATTGACGTTAGAAAAGTTGATAAATGAGAGAGCTTCTTAACGTATTGCAAAATGAAGAAAGGCAGAATGACAGTATGTTCAATGAATAAGAAAGTCAAGAACTGAAAATGAACGTAGGGCAGACATGGGCAAGAAATGTATAAGAGATAATTAAAATAATAGAAAAAAGAAGGAACTTCCTAAGAATGACATAGAACGCAGGAAACTGAAAAAGAAGAGCATTAGATTAGACAGCATCCTCGCGGCCCATCTGAAGAGGGTTTATGTACTCAAAGCCATCGAATTCACTCTGGTCAATCCGGGCAATGATGGCTGGGTCATCCGGGGTAAGACAAGGCTCCTGCAAGCAAGGCTAAAATTCATTCCTTTTAACATATATTCCATGTAACGGACTAGTCCAATACTGAAATGGATAAATTATCTCAAATAATAAATGACTTTAACAAATATATAAAATTGAAGCGGACCTCATCAGTGAATTGTGTGTCAAAGTGTTGGAGATCACGGTCGTTCTGGACACTTGGATTGTACGGGGGAGCGACTTGCTTGTTCTCCAGCTTAAAGGAGAAGGAAACTCAGGCAAAGAGCCAAAGATGGAACCCACCAGCTGCCAGTCAATGTGGCCACGAAAGAAGGAATGTTCCTTGATGTCACGTAGCCCCTCTTCGATGTCCACTTTGCATCCAAGACGATCGGAAGGCTCCTAGGAAAGAAGAAGGAATGAAAAGGGGAGAGCAAGGAAGAGAGAGGGGAAGCGAGCAAAGGAATCTATAACCTTTTGAAGGAACTGGCCGAGTACGGAAGTTGCCTTGACAGAGAGAGTTCGCGGAATGCGAATTCTTCTCTCAAGGATGATCTGGAAGAGGTAGTCTTCCGTGTTCTGCTCGTTCTCTCCTTGGCCACCCATTATGTCGAAGGGAGAGCGGCCAGCCATCATCTCATACATCAACACCCCCAGGGCCCACCTTCAAGAAAGAGAAAGAGAAAGAGAGAGAGAGAGAGAGAAGAGAGAGAAAGAGAAAGAAAGAAAAAGAAATAGAAAGAAAGAAAAGCTACTGAAAGAATGAACAAGAGGTAGAAAAAGAAAGAAATGAGACAAACCAATCAACGCTGAAACCGTATTCCTCGCCTCTAAGAATTTCAGGAGCGATGTAGTTGGGTGTTCCGCAGAATGTTGATGTTAAGTCACCTTCGCCGATGTTGTCCTAGAGGATATGAAGGATATTAGGAGGCTCAACTTCGTGAATGGAAACAAACTTTGCACATTCCATAGTCGGTCAACTTAATATGGCCATGAGAATCTATGAGAACATTGTCCAGTTTGAGATCACGGTAGATGATGCTGTGAGAGTGAAGAAAGTGGAGAGCCAGAATTATCTCAGCTGAGTAGAAGCTGCAAGATCTCAGTCAAGAATTCCTTCTATTTCCACCACAACCAACCGAGCGTGGTCTTCAGGAAGCTTCCGCTGTCTTTGCATGTGAAACATCAGATCTCCGCCAGGGACAAATTCAATGACAAAGAAGAGTCGCGAATCAGTCTAAAGAACGGAGACTCGCTGTCTATTTCTGATTAGAATTGAAAAAGAACCTGGAAGCACGAATGAAGGCCAACGAGGAATGGATAATTAGACGCCTTCTCAAAAACAGACTTCTCGGTTTGCACCCAGTCAATATCCTGCTAAGCATGAGTTATCATCTGCATCATTCCTCCACTCTCTCTCTCCTCTCTCTCTTCTCCAATCTCACGTCAACCTCGTCCTCATTGAACATCTGTTTCTTGATGATCTTGATAGCATAAATCTGCTTAGTTGCAATGTGCTCTGCTTGCATCACCTTGGCATAAGATCCTTTCCCTATCACCGTTAGCAGGCGGAAATCAGAGAGAGACACGGACCAACCAGGCCGGAGGTCCGCTTCGTTCTGCAATACAAGACGGTTTTCTCTCTCTCCCTCACTCTGTCTCTCTCTATCTGTATCTCTCTGTCTCTCCGTCATTCTCTCTCTCTGTCTCTCCCTCTCTCTCAGCTAACCACAAGGGAAGTCGCCCTGCTCCTGTCAGCTTCGTCATTGCCCTGCTCTGGCAACACACCAATCTCGCACTCCTTGAAGGCTGCATTGTCGATTCCTTCTCCACGGTTTCCATTGATGGGGGCAAGCGGGCGACTCAGGGCGGGAACAGAAGGGAGTGCAGGAGTGAAGGATGGGCCTCCCTGGAATGAATGAGTGAGGAGAGAGGGAAGGATGTCCTCTCTGGACTTCTCACTTCTCCACACGCCGCGTGCACCAGTCGGTGGCACTTCTTGTGAACAGCGAGTCTGCAATCCACGCATCGATATCCCTGTCGGCCGATTCCCCAGATGAAGTCATGGCAGATCTCGCATTGCATTCGACGATTCAGACGCTTCGCCTCCAAGTGGAACAACGCAAAGTATTTCAGCACCTCTTATATCGCTCAATTATCGATGGAAAACACTTTAAACGACTAGAACAACATTACATTGAAATTTCAAAAAGAAACGCTATGACCGCAAATTTCTACCCCGAATTATTGAGTGAAATTCGTTCTCATGCGGAAATATGGGTAAAAACTTTTGTTAACAATCAAAAATGCTGGGACAGGAACTTGTTTATCTTGGTGCAAGACACCTAACAAGTAGCTATCTTGTTTTAACAGAATAAACACCCCATCTAGGCGGGAATAAAATCACAAGTTAGAGCTCAATCGAAAACCATTGAGATGAGATGTTCATACCTTAAAATGGGGTGCTTGGAAAAAAGTCCGAGGAAGGATGCGTGAGGGAGTGCTTTTTCGTGCTTTATTCATATAAATAGCTAATATATTTTTTTACATGTCGATTATTTCAAAATATTTTATTTTATTTTACCTGGAAGGGTGTTGAAAATTTGGTTAGGCAGTCGGCTTTTAAGCTATGAATCTCTTTAAAAAAAGCTGTTTATTCTATAAAAAATTTCAATATGAGAGTAATGGCTAC
Source organism: Allodiplogaster sudhausi (assembly GCA_945643635.1). Taxonomy (NCBI): domain Eukaryota; kingdom Metazoa; phylum Nematoda; class Chromadorea; order Rhabditida; family Diplogasteridae; genus Allodiplogaster; species Allodiplogaster sudhausi. The sequence continues at coordinate 5,940,202 of CALZFC010000005.1, forward strand.
ATACTCAAAGTTAAACTAACAAATCTCTGAGTACCGGACCATTTCGGAAAACACCGAAAATGGTCCGGTATCTATTAGATGAACTTGCCAGTTTACACTTCTCTGTCAAATTATGGAGTCCAGTTAGAAAAATTTCACGCACGCTTACCGAAAGGATGTTTCTAGATTCCAAAACCTTTCATCTCAATGGCTTTCGCTTGAGTATATTGATTGCCTCATTGCGATTTCAGGCCCATGGTAGGATACACTTATAGCCTTCAATAAATAAGCACGGCTTCTTTTACCTGGAATCGATGCCCTCTGACGTGGTAAAATTTCTTCCAGCGACGGGCACCACGGCGGTAGACCGTTTCTGAGTGGATTAAAAGCTGGATTAAAAGACAGAAAAGAGAGGAGGAGAGAGAGAGAGGAGAGAGAGAGAGAGCGAGAGAGAGAGAGAGAGAGAGAGAGAGAGAGAGAGAGAGAGAGAAGGAAGAGTAGACAGCAGACGTAGGAGAGAGAAATTAGCTTGAACTAGAAGGAATAAGTGTGAGAGGGAGAGCTGACTGTCTTCTCCCTGGCAGGGCAGCCCAGGCAGCGCGGGAGTGCCCACGAATACGTGAAGAGTAAGCTCAGCGTCTCCGTTTTGCTACACAAAACATCTACTTTCAGATTTCAATGCTTCAATCATTTTGTGTCTATTGCATGTACAAGCACGATTTTAATTGTGGATCCCATAAAATTCCACAAAAGATTCGGAATAATTACCGACCGCGGATGTGCAAAACAACGTGGATATGAAGAATTTGATATGAAGAATGTTACGGTGCGTATTACAAATGACTAACTTCAAGCAACCGCAAAGCTTCATCCAATTCGCGCTGCGACGAAATCGTGCATGGGTCTCCTGAATCAAATAGATTGCCCAGAAAAGTGTTATAAACTACTGAATTAACCTTCATCATCAATCCACTTAACAGTGATCGGTTGGTTCGCAGGTTGTTTGAGTGCTTCGCAAAGCGAGCAGTAAAGAGTTCCCAGGCGAAGCGGAAGACGTGCATACAGGACTACCACCTAAGATAATGTTAGGAAAACAAACCAATTCAATTAAGTTTTCGTGCATATGAATGCCATAAGCATAAAAAATACCTGGCCAAGAAATCTTGCTTTCAGCTTGATATCACTCTCTTCCTCCATTTGTCCGGTCTCCGTGAAGACCTATGAAATAGATGATATGATCAATTTGCTTAAAAAAAATCACTCTCCACGACAATGGCTGAAGGTAACAAACATTAAATGACTCAGCAATCGATTCATCTGCTGATAAGAAAACTGTACATCTCGAAAGACAAGAAGAACACGGAAGTGGATAAAGCAATTAGCAGGGATATAAATTACAAGTAAAAGCTCGCAAGTGTATTGCAAGATCAAGTTTAAATCAACTCTTGGTTGTTTCAAATCTTATTTAAACGAATGACTTAGTAGAGGAATAAACGATTCGCGCTAGCATAAGAAATGATTTCTGGCTAATGACAGCAAACCATGCTATATCACTTAGGAAGCGGAGCTCCAAGCCGATGAGATCAACTGGATCAAGTCCAGTCCGAGTGCACTCGCGAGTGCTCCTAACAAAGTCTAACCTTATATAAAAATACACCAACACAACTCAATCTATTACAACACTACGGAGGAATTCATAAATTCTTCTGATGGGTCGTATTTGTCTCATAGGAATTGCGTTGCCTGCTTTACTAAAAAGCAATCTCTTTGTTAAACTGGATATTTATTGCTCGAACGGTCTCTTGGATAAGACTGTGGAATAATGAAAGGGGAAGGAAGACCATGTTGGTTTTAGTGCAATAAAACTGTTGTGAGTTACGGTATTCTGGAGGAGGAATGTGTCTGTCAGCATTGTTGTGTTGATTAAAAGGATTGCTTGAGGAATGGCAGCGGATACCGGAGGCAGCCTGAGGCAGACGCTTTGCGAGATCGCCAAGGCAGAGCACACCCGTGACTACTCTCTCGGACTCAAAGCTGCAAATCGACGTCGGTTCTTTTTCATTTCTATTTGACGAGCTGATGAGCGATCCGGAATTCATTCAGTCATCAAGAAGTTCCCGAAAGAAACGTATGCCTTCAAGTGCAAGCTGGTCTCTCTTATCCATCTCTCTCAATGGGACGATGCCCTTACACTCCTTAAGAAGACTCCTGCTAGCCAGATGGGGTTCGTTTGTTCGATTATTATATCATTTCCATTTTTTTTGTCATGGCATTATTCTCACAGCTTTACTCACGGGTTATTTTGGTATGTCACATTTTTGCTGTAAGTAGCGTGAAAATAGGCAGTTTGTAAAGTTCATCTGTTCATCTGTTCATCTTGTTCATCTTTAGGCCCCATATGGGGCAAGATGAACTTTACAATAAGGTATTTTCTATTAAAATTTATAAGATGAACTTTACAACAGACGAACGAGATGAACAGATGAACAGATGAACTTTACAAACTGCCGTGAAAATAATATCACTGGATGATTTCCCAGAATACGAATTTGGTGACCTTTTTGCTCGAAATTTATGTACTCAAGGAAAAAGATCCCCCCGAAGAAGCGAATTACACAAAATGCCGAGCAAATATTTGACATTCTACGTATACTACGGGAATATACTACGGGAATAGCGTTGTGATAAAAAGAATTAATCCTCGTGTTCCCAGTGTCGAATAAGTCCGGGGTGAATTTTATCAAAAAAATTTTGAATTATTTTCGACCTCTTTGAGTAGCTGAATTGCACAGAAGGTCTTTATTTTTCCTTTCCAGAAATTGTTCGTTCGAGAAGGCTTACATTCATTATCGCATGAGTGACAATTCATCTGCTCTCGCCGAGTTGGAAAACTGTGACCAAAACGATGTTCGTGTCGTGGAACTGAAGGCTCAGCTTTTCTACCGCCTTGATCGCTATTCTGTGAGTTGATGATTGACTTCTCCCATGTACTTCTCCAATGTACTGATCCCTCTTCTCCCATGTACTGATCCCTCTTCTCCCATATACTGATCCCTCTTCTCCCATATACTGATCCCTCTTCTCCCATATACTGATCCCTCTTCTCCCATATACTGATCCCTCCTACATTTCTAATTGTAGGAAGCGTGCGACTTGTATATGAATCTGCTGAAGAATCACTCAGATGAGAATGACGAAGAGAGAAAGGCAAATATAATGGCAGTGAAGGCGCAGATGGCCGGCAGAGGGGAAGATATCGTCAGTATTCTTGTGTCTTATCGAGGGAAAGAAATGCACCACCTTAGCCATAATACAGGAGTGGAGTAAAGTTTTGGAGACTCTAAATACAGGTTTGAATGTAGGCAGAAATGACAGTGTTATGTGATTGTTTGGTTTACCTTAAAGAAAAATAAATTGGTGTGGGTTTCCCTTTGAAATGCTTGCAGAACATGAGTGGGGAGTCTGCCGAGACTGCTGACCAACTCTACAATTCCTCGTGCTTCGACATCGAGAAGGGCAATTACAAAGCTGCCCTTTCAAAACTCGACAAGGCAATTCGTTAGTTTCTTACGATTAGCCCAGGCATGAAGTGGTGATGAAAGCGACTTCTTTGGTTTCAGCTCTGAGTGCGGCGAGTTTGGCAGAGGCGGGGTACACGGAAGAGGAGGCGGAAGAGGAGGGCGGCTCGCTCGCAGTGCAGCGCGCCTTCTGTCTGCAGCAACTCGGCCGGCAACAAGAAGCAGTCGCTGTCTACTCTCGCCTTCTCCAGCTCAAGTATTCCTTTTCAGTAGTCACATCCTAACTTGCAACATATAGTTACTCTAGTGAGTCTCAAATTTTGAAATGGTAGAGTATTCATAGGACAGTACTGAACTACCAGGCGAGGCCCGTGCTTTTCCATTCCTTTGGAATTTTTGAGCGCTACCCGATCCTTGTGCTTGAAAATGTAATTAAAATTCAATGATATTTGCCCTGCTATCATGGTGAAAGCCATTGACATAGATGCTCCTTTAAGGTATCTCTAATTTTTTTCATTTAGTTTCACTAGACGCTTTAATCTTTAGCGATAAAAAAAACTTAAGCTGCAAGGTTAAATGATTGCATGTCTCTGCTGATCTGTAACTTAACTTCTTGAGTCCATCGGATCTCTCGGTCCGCGCCTCTCTGCTGAACAATCTGGCCGGGACTCTAGCAGTCTCCAGCAATGAAATGAGAAAGAAGATCAAGACGGCCCTGCAGATCGACCCGAGCAAACTCTCGCGTACTCAGAGAGCGACTCTTCTGCTGAACCAGGCGAGTGTCCTCTGACTGACTCGAATGACTCTCCCTTCTGCAGGCATTGGTACTGCTGATGTCTCGGCAACGCGAGCCGACGAAGAGAGCAGTGGAGTGTCTGGTCAAGGAGTTCGGGGAGTCGGAAGAGACTCAGCTGTTGAGTGCATGCCTGGAATGGCAAGGGGGAGAAGAGGAGAAGGCCCTCTCTGCCCTCCCCTCACTCTCTCCCTCTTCTATCATGGCCAAAGCACACTTCCTGGTGAACATGGGAAGACTGGCGGAGGGGGAGAAGCAACTGCAGCTCCTCCCTCCCGCCCTCGCCCTCTCCCCTGCTGTCATCTCTCTCCAAGCCACTCTCCTTCATGCTCTTGGCAAAACCGACGAAGCTGCTCGCATTCTCTTCGAAGCAAAGCAGCGGTCTCTCACTCACTCATTTCTCTCTCTCCCTCTCCCAAGCTCTCTCCCTCTCTCTCTCTCTCCCTCTCTTTTAATCTCTCTCCCTCTCCCTCCCTCCCTCCCTGTTCTCTTCTTCAAAACGAACGAATTTCTTTGCAGAGTGAAGAAGGGCCACATATCGTATTCCTCTGTGCTGTCTCGGCTTGCTGATCTGCTGCTTTGCTCAGGAAAGAATGCCGAGGCCGTGACCGTGCTGGAAGAACTTCTCGAGTTAGCTTACTTTCAATTCTAACTAGGGTACTATTTCGGTACTCCTACCACAAGGCCACGAAAAAAATTTGTTTATGCTGAAACTTGCCCCAGGGGGAAATTTGATGCGAAGAAACCGAATGTGAGGTAAATTTTGCACGATTTCGCCGTTTTCGAGGGTTACATCAAATAGGCCCTGTGGCAAAATTTTTTAAATCTCATGGCCTTGGGGTAGGAATTGCAAAAAAGTACCCTAACCAGTTATACTCGTTAACTTGGCAGAAGAATGGGCGTGTCTTATGAATGGAGTATGTTGAGGATTCGTCCGGATGACATGAAAGTGGTGGCTGAGCTGCTCCGCGCATATTCAGTGGTGGACCCTTCCAAGGCAGAGCGACTTCGAGAGAAGAGCAGACTTGGACAGCAAAAGGGAAGGAAGGAACTCGATGTGGAGCAGCTGGAGGACAGCGACTGCATTCTCTACGGGGACAAATACAAACTGAAGAAGGATGCGAAGAGCGGAGAGGCGGAAGATGCAGTGAGTTGGGGAGGGAAGAGAAGGTGGAGATGAGTTGGGGAGGGAAGAGAAGGTGGAGATGAGTTGAGGAGGGAAGAGAAGGTGGAGATGAGTTGGGGAGGGAAGAGAAGGTGGAGATGAGTTGGGGAGGGAAGAGAAGGTGGAGATGAGTTGGGGAGGGAAGAGAAGGTGGAGATGTGTGTTTGTTGCAGGAGATCCTGACTGGGAAGATGCGTCGTCGTCCTAGAAAGAGAGTGGTTCTGCCGAAGAACTACGACCCGTCCGTCCAGCCTGACCCCGAGCGATGGCTGCCAAAGCAGGAGAGGACTGCCTACAAGAAGAGGAACAAGAAAAACAAGGACCGCGACGTGGGAAGGGGCACTCAGGGGGCGAGCGCCGCCGCTGCTTCCTCTTTCGACTACAACAAACCTGCTGAACAGTCCCCTCGTATGGCCAATCCTGCCGAGGGTCCCCGTCAGCAGAGACCCGCTGCTCAGGCTAACAAGAACAAGAAGGCCAAGGGTGGCAAGTGGTGAATCATGTCTTTATCTGGTGTCATTTATAGAGCAATGCAGATAACTATTCTAATATGTCAGTAACGTGAATGTGTTGTACCTCTTTAGGCATATCTATATTTTTTCTTCGTTACAAAATAATTTGTCTTTTCATTCCTCGTGTACACTTTCTTTCTTTTTTTGCTGCCGTTCAGCGGCCTGCTGGTAAATGATAACCTCTTTTAGAATCTGTGAACAGAATGTGGTAATGAGAATGTGCCGTGTGGTGCCAGACACCACCAGAGATCGGAAAAGTTTGGAACATTAGGGCCTATTCTTGGTATGGGAAGGACCGGCGCGATATTTTTACTCAGCCTTAGTGACCTCTGGACTGAATTTGAAGACTTTTTATTTTTTGTTTCCAGAGGCAGGAGTAACCTCATCATTCATCAAAATAATAGCAAGTTCGAGTCGACCGGGACGAGCTGCCTTCGCTCTTGAGATCGAAATCAGCCCAAAACACTTCCTCGCGTCCCCCCTCCCCAAAACACTACCACAACAACCAAAGTCGTCTTGCATTATACATCCAGCAGCAACTCTTTCATTCATGTAAATGTTTTATCTCAAAAATAACAAATGCTTCACGCAAGCGAGACGAGAATATAATTTTAAGGTGTTCGCAACTGTTCATTACATCTTGCTAAGATAATTAAATGATACGAGAATATAATGTCAAGATGATGAAAAGGGACTCAGCCGGACTTCTCGAAGAAAGCCTTGCTGTTCTTGGGATCTGGCTTGATGGTGTCCTTGCCAGGAGTCCAGCCAGCCGGGCAAACCTCTCCGTGCTTGTCCACGAACTGGAATGCTTGCACGAGACGGAGAGTCTCGTCCACCGAGCGACCGACTGGCAGGTCGTTCACAGTGATTTGTCGGAGGATGCCATTCGGGTCGACGATGAAGAGACCGCGGTAGGCAATGCCCTCGTCCTCCTTCAGCACTCCGTAGTCGCGAGAGATCGAGTGGTTAGTATCAGCCAGAACAGGAATCTGCAGAGCTCTCCTTATTCATCACACCCCCATCAATGCACGCTCAACCCTCATTACTCCTCACATCCCGATCTACTCACCTTCATCTCTCCAAGTCCTCCGTGCTTTCGAGGTTGATTGATCCATGCGAGATGCGAGAAGACGGAATCAGTGCTCGCCGCGAGAATCGCCACGTTGAGCTTCTTGAATTCGTCGACTCGATCGGAGAAAGCGATAATTTCCGTGGGGCAGACGAAGGTAAAGTCGAGCGGGTAGAAAAAGAGCACGACGTACTTGCCCTGAATATCTCCCCTCATTCCAAGTCTCAGCCACTTCCATCCTTCTCACCTTGAAATCCTTTAGCGAGACGGTCTTGAACTCGCCGTCGACGACGGCTTGAGCTGAGAAATCCGGAGCGGGCTTCCCGATGAATGCCTTCGACATCTAATCACACAATATTACGCTATCAGTCATCACGAACGATGGAAGAGGCAGAATGTTGTCCAAGAAGCGGCCACATAAAGGGGGAACAAACTACACCAAGAATACATCAAGGGGAAGGAACATTCTCGCCCCACACGCAAGATCTTGCCATTTCATCATTTGAGGAGTGATAAGCAAATGAAGCACCCAACGAAGAAAACTCCCAATTTCAGCCCCATAATAGCATGACGAGAAAAACTGACATTGCGATACATGGTACTGGGGCTGCAAGCATCTAGCTATCAAACTCAAAAATGCAATGCGAAGACGCGTCCCTAGCAACCAACCTACATTAATATTTCTTCAACATCTAGCTCACCCCCCGCTCTCTGTTAATTTCCAACGCGCCAGGCAGAACTCAAGAAATTTTTTAGCACATATAGAACGAAATAGAATAAACCGAGAGGGGAAAAGTAGAGAGAGCGCGAATATCAATCTGAAAGTCGGCGAAAGTAGATTGTGGGAGGAGCGGTTCCCATTTCCTGCTCATTGATTGAACAGAAAAGGATTGCTGCCGCCCAACCCACAAACAAGAAGGCACACTGCAGGGTTTCAAGGACAGCAAGAGATGGGTTGCATCAGAAAAGGAGAGAGGAGCGACTGCCTCGCAGAGAACTACATGGTACATTGAATGATCACTCACTCAAGATGCGAGTTCGAGCACTCCTCTCGCGCTCACTCCCAGTCAACATTCGCACGGCGGGTAGGCAAGTTCGTTATGGTGTGCGAGTGTATCTATAAATTGGGGTAGTCGACATTTCTGCCGACGTTTATGAAATCGCAATTCTGGCGATAACGTACTCGTTTATTGAGACTTGCGTCACTGGCAATTAGGAAAGTTCATCTGTTCATCTGTTCATCTCGTTCATCTATAGGAAAGTTCATCTTCGTAAATTTCACCACGCAACATACTATTGGAAAGTTCATCTTGCCCCTATAGTGCACCCAAACACGCAATTCTTAGCACTCAACTATTTCTGAATTCTAACACCATTTGTACGATGAATGTGGTGCTACGCGTGAACGAACTTTAACCAGCTGTTTATTGCACAGAAGAGAACAACACCGGGACACGTTTTAATTAACAAATTTGCTTATAGCTTATTAAAGAAAACAAAACAAGTAGGATTCTTCAAGCTCATTAGCGGAGGAGCTTAAAGCCCTTCCAGGCCAAAGGACAGACGAAGCCACTCGCGATAGAGTGGCGTAAGAGAAGTCTTCAGGAGATCAGACAGCTGGAAGTCGGCCGGAGAGCTGTGAGTGTGCCTTTCCACGACGCAGGCGAATCGAGCATGCGTCCATCTATTTTTTATTAAGCGTATTATAAAATCAAATTTTGCACATCGTTGGCCTTCATTACCGGTTGCCAGCGCTTCGATGCAGTCGACCATCCGGGTGCATATACTCGTATGCTTCAAGGTGAACGACGACCAGATCGAGAGGACTTGAGATTGCAGTCCTCCTCTCCAACTGAGCTGAACACTCAGCACAATTCTTCACTGCATTGCTCGGCATTTCTAAAGAAGAAGAAAAAGCGGATGGCTGTAGGGAGCTTGCTTTAGTAAAAACAATTCAAACCTGATGCGAGAGAGATGATGAGCGGATTGTCATTGTGATGAATAAACATCTTGCCGGTGCGCGATCTTCCGTGCATGAAGTCATGAAGAGCCTTCGCCGACGGTAAAAGGATACGATGCAGCCGGATGACCTATGATATACTTGGTATTACATTCCTTTTAATATATGAAATTTTTTAAACCTCTTTGTCTTCATCGGAGAGTGAGTGCGGCAAAGGTGCGCGTGAGTCAACCGTGTCCGTGACATGGGGCGAGAAGCTGGCTGGAATCTCTCCTTCAGCCAGCAGCGGAGATTGAAAATCTAAAGGAACTAGTCAATGGTTTGCACTTTTATGGATAACTGCAAGAATATACTTACTGTTAGAACGGCGCACTGCTCCGGTTGCCACCGCTGTAACCGTGCGCTTCGTGTTGGAACCAGATCCAGAGCAGCCGCGCCGTCCTTTCGTTCCAGGCTTGGCATAGTCGGAAGTCGTCGCCGTCGCACGGTGATAATCCACTTCATCAAGGTTCTTAAGATGCTCACATAACGTCTGCCTCAGACTTCCGTCCTCGTCACTTCTGATCAGGACAGCGAACCTGAAAAGATAACGCGTGTCTCTATTTGAGAAAGAAAAAGAGACTGACATGTGCACGCAAACGCGGGATGCAGTTATGTTGCAGCAAGAATTGCCGTAACACTTGAGCAGGCCATCCGAGACAGCAACCATTTGGCTATAAATTAATTATACTAACTGGGTCACACTGCTATTCAATTCTGCTTACGGCTGCGGCCTTTCTTCATTAACAACCAGGTAGTTGCCAGACTTCATTTGAGAGACTTCCATCTCCTTCGCGGAACTCAGGATCTCCTTGACCTCCTTCTCTGATCTCCCTGGAGTTAAGAGGTAAAGCACCGCCTCCTGCCCCTGGCTACCTACCCAGAAATGAGGGAGAGGGAAAAAGAGAGAGAGAGAAAGAGAGAGAGAGAGAGAGAGAGAGAGAGAGAGAGGGGGAGAGGAGAAGGAGAGAGAGAAGGTTAAGAGAAGAGAGAAAGGTAGAAGAGTAGAGAGATGAGAGCAAAAAGCAAGTAATGAAAGGAAGGAAGTATTTATCCTGTAGTTAATACAGTCTTAAAACTAACGACAGAACAATATGAGAGGAAGTTCGTCAACATGTGAGGGATGCTTCTTCGATTTCAATCCCATGCCAAAGGGTTTGAGCAGAGAAGAAAGTTCTTGTGGTCTATCCCGCTGCATAGTTGTGTACTAGAAAGCAAAAATGCTAACTCTCATCTCAAATAACTAAATTATATCCCGAAAACCTGAATATGATTCATGAGGTTGCCTTGGGCAAGTCTTTTACTCCCTCCTCCATGAATTGCCGCTCTGAGAAGCTCCACGTGCACTGAATGAAGTTCACCAGCACGATTATATGAAGGTGAGTTAAAAACTAACTGTTGGTGTATTCCTTGAGATGCTCGATGAAGATGTGCAGAGGCTGCCGGTCTCCAACCTTTTCCCGCAACCAGTGATTGTGAGTCTCAGCACTGTTCGTAGTGCAGGGCAAAAGACCCCAGCCAGCCATGATTCTGTTCCGGATTCCAAAGCGGGAGATGAACGAAGGAAGCTTGCCGTCAATTCTAAATAAAACCTAATTCCATGAACATATTGTTCCTTCAACTAACATAGTTTGGATTTCTTCTGGGAATGATTGCTTGAGACGATTCCATTCCGACCGGCAGTGCGATTCGTCTGCGCAGTCCAAAAGTCCCCTCGACTTCACTCTGCTCACCAGCTGCACCGATCCGAATAATAGCTAAAAGGAAATGTTTAAAGAAGAATATCGATATGAATCACGTCACAAACATCAGCCACGCGACTTCCATGTTCGACATGCAATGTCCTTTTAAGCGCTTCACGTGCATGCAATTGACATCCAGTGTGTGTGGCCATGCTAGCAACGCTTCCCTAAACTACTTATTTGAAGCGAAAACGAAAGACATATGGAAACAACCTTGAAAAAGCCTCTAAATGCCAATTCTCCGTCAGTCGTAAGTGATCTCATCCTCCGGTCACCGTAGCCCAGTCGTTCCAAGTGACGTGACAGCACTTCGGCGAAACACTAAATCAGTTCTGCTAGCTATAGGGATATAAAGGAGAAAGATGCGTAAACCTGATACTCTTCTGCAGATCGACCAACTGTAATGAGAGTGGCTGCGATCTCCATGGAGTACTTGCCGGATCCGCTTCTGAACTTAGCAGCATTCGAGTTTTATTTATTTCGAAAGCGCTAACGTAAAACTCGTATTCGCATAAATGAGAGGGACGACAAGCGCATTTGTGAAGTTGAAAGTGCTGTCTAGCATGCACATCCCTTTGGCGAACCCACGAGATGGATACCGTGCATCTAATAATAGAATTGTAATGTAATTCGAAAAAGAATTGAGTGCATACTTATTGCAGTCTCCATCTCTTGTGATGGGAGCAGAAGTAAGGCTTCATCCTCCTCTCTTGCTCCGATTAGCTCAGAAATCGTTGGGAGAGATGCTCCGAAGATCTAGGAAAAGAACATACATATAAGTTAAGATAAGCTCCTGAAATGAAAGCTGACTGATAGTTGTTCATCGGAAAAGAGGACGTAGATGCTCCTTTCTCCTTTGTGCATGATCTCCTTTACGTAGTCGCCTTCTCTATACATCTTCGTCAGCTGGTCAAAGTCGATGGCAGCCTTGCGTCCAATTCGCATTTTCAGTCGATCGGGCACATTCTTCGCAACATCGTTTATCTTTAAAAAAAAAAAGCACCGCGGAGTTGCGTTACTGCCTACAAATCGAACCTGCGAAAGAGATAATTGTGGGAATGAAGCAGCAACAGAGAGCGGAGGTCTATACTTCAGCTCTGCGGCGACAGCGTCTTTCTCATATACTTTGATCCACTGGAATAAATATATAGGAGAAATCTCTTGCAAACGATACTAGCATACAGGCTTGCACGACGAGACATCAAGTAAATTCCCTTGCTCTGTGTACACATAAGAGATGATCGCGTAGCCACCGAAGGGAGTTCCCTCTTCGTCTTCCAGAAAATGAATCTGCACTCATAGACCACATTAAAAAGACTTCATAGATTAAGCTAAATGTACACCTTTTTCTAGAGTGGTGAACGTAACGACCCAATTTATCGTGGACGAATTCCGAGCCAATTTTCGTTGCCGGGAATCTTTCATACTTCGCACGGGTGGCTGAATAATTAGCAGATACACTTAGCGCCCATTTTACCGGATGGATAAAGTGAGATGAAGACAAACCTCCGTGCTTATTCCAAGGTCCTGCTGAGTCGTTGGACAATGCGCGAACTGATTTAGAATCGGTAATTTCGACAAGATAATGGTAGGCATTCTTCTCCCCAGAAGGTGGTGGTAGAGAAGGGGAAGCTTTGTTGATCGAATTCGCATCAACACTACAAACGAATACATTCGAATGACATTTAGTACGATGTAGTAGGATAAAGCTTAATGTTAACCCTTTTCCAAGACAACGAAGATACTCATTCCTGTCCAAGTCGTGGCCTCTGTAGCAGATATTTCCTTCAACATCCCTCATCGAAAAAGCATCGGGAAACAGCGTGCTGTCTTCTGCACTCGCATTTGTCTTGCGATCAGCCAAAAAAATGCTAAAATAAAATGTTGCCAATATATCTCACGTGGATGTCTATTCTCCTGACCTGCCATCCATGACGTTTTCATCAGCAGCAAACTCGCCGAGTGGATCATCGCTCCATCTTCCAAACTCTCTGAAGGCACTTATCGTTATGGTAAACAATAAATTCTGCCTACAAACTTACCTTTCCACAGCTCGGGAAGGCGTTATGAGTTCATCGAACGTCACCTTTTGTCTTACTGGTGAAGAGAGAAAGAAAAAATCGTCTTCTTCCATTATTCTGCAAGCAAGCAACAATAATAAACAAACATTAAATGGTTTACTTGAAAAGGTATTTAAATAGGAAGTCAAAAAGAGCCGCGTAAGAATTGCGTGTTTGGGTGCACTATAGGGGGCAAGATGAACTTTCCAATAGTATGTTGCGTGGTGTAATTTGCGAAGATGAACTTTCCTATAGATGAACGAGATGAACAGATGAACAGATGAACTTTCCTAATTGCCTGCGTCACTTCTTGGGGTGCTTATCAACTTTTGTATTGTTGTTTCAGATTATTCTTGTCATCCACTGAAGAATTTTGTGTTTTCAGGTAACGTTTTGGTTCTGCTTTTTGAGGAGCTCTATTGCGAGCAAATTTTATGAAGGAATTTTACGAATATCAGGTCAGCGAATTAATTTTAATACGAGGGTGAAGCCTATTTTCAGTTATCGAGCGATAGTTTCTGCTCTGAGAGAAGCAGATGCGACGAGATGCGAGGAAGCGCTTCTTCGCGGCGGCAGAGTCGTCCAAACGTATAGTTTCGTTGAAGCTTTTTGCTTGAATTATATAGCACTTTTTAGTTCTACACATCCTATTCAAATGGGTTGGCAGCTGTTTCATTTGTTGTAATATCTTTTTACTTTTGTTTTACTTAACATTACCGATTTTGTTGAAAATAGGGCATCGTTGAAAGGAATAACATTTCTTTATTGCAGCAGTGCTCTCTGGATGACTGGTGTGTGCTCGACTCGTGGCCTGTCCCCGCGAAGGGGCTTCTTCCCCCTTGTTCCCCCCCCCCTTTATATTTGGTTAAAATATAAATGTGTTTGTGTTTGCTGTGTCAAACTTTTGGAGGGAGTTTAAATCACTTCGATCGATGCATTGGGAGGCGGGCTCGGCAGAGCTGTATGCTGTGCCTTGCCGCGACGCATGAAACGGGCGCAACGCGGAAAAATACGGTATTCGCTGTGTCAAATTTCCGAAATTTTTTAAGGGCGGGTACCCTCCGTGCATTCGTGCAGTATTTGGGAAATCACTCTGCGTAAATTGCTAAAATACGGTCTACTGCTTTGCCGACGCAATGAGGAACATCTCCACCAAAAGTTTCGCTGAAGCTTCAGCTTAAAACTTGAATATTTTTTCATCTTACAATTTAGTTTTATTGTGCATTTCAGCTGGTTCAAAATGTTTGTATGAATGTCCGCCCCTGCACAGAACCAAGATCAATCACCCCTTGCAATGATGCCAACGACAGTGTTGTGTGAAATGTCCACTCACTAGTTCATTTAGAAAAAGGCAACAAGCCATGCAATGAGGCCAACACTTTAAGATACAAATGTTTACTGTTAACGAATAAAGCATACCGGCATTAGAGCATTTACAGCTATGGAACATATTCTAATCTCCAAAGATGAAAGTGAAAGGGGTGCAATTCCTTCACTAACATTAGTTCGAAGCATCGCAATCCTGGAGAGAAAGGCCCGTATCCATAACAAATATTTGCACCGATAATAAAAGCTTTCCTAACCCAGAACGCGGAACAAACGAAGAAATGGTAAAGTGATGACTGTAAGAGAGGAATGATCAGAGGTCCAGAATGAGCCTGCTCAGTTGCCTTTCGAGTGAAGTGCATCTCCTTGACCTTCCCGGCAGAGAAGACTATCCAGCTGTTCGCCAAAGGACTCGAATGAGAATAGTTCGATCACTCGCTTTCTTCCCAATTCTCCAAGCGCCTTGCCAACATCTTGCGACTCAACCAGTTCGCACATGCATTCTGCGAACCTGTAATCTTCGTCCTTTTCCGCGAATAAAAACTCAAGAACAATAAATAAGGTTAGCAATAATTATGCCAGAGGAAAAATATAAAATATACAAACTGTTTAGGGTTTGGCTCCACAAGAAAACCAGTCTTTCGATGAATAATCGTTTCCACTGGACCGCCACTGCGCACAGCAATCACAGGAGTTCTCATGTACATTCCCTTCAAGCATACATAATATTTCCATTAATCGCAGGCCAAGTTATCTGAATCTACGTACCCTAAACGTTCGTTGAGAATTTATGCGATAAATTTAACAGATCAGGGTGAATAGAAAAGTCGCGCGGATAATAATTAATTCAATGATGAAAGAAGCGGGAAAACGAATGAAGAATAACCTCCAGAGGGACGATTCCAAAGTGTTCATTGGAAGGAGTGTAGAGAACGGCGCGTGCCTTGCGCAGAAGCCACATTTTCTGCTCGTCGCCTCAAAAAAAGTATTCAATTGAACACGGAAGAATAGCAAAGGATCTTATGCTGTGCAGAAATTCGTGGATAGCAAGGAATCTCATAGAATCTCTATGAAAGCATCAAAAATTGTTATTTTGAAAGCGGCATTCTTCTTCTCCCCGCATTAGCAAGGCTAGCACCTTGATTAAAAATGTACCGTATATTATACGAACCCCTGATTTTTGGCCGGCCACACACCACCCATATTTTGGAGCCCAAATTCGTTTTCACTCTGCCTTCCGGCCCCTCGCGCCCTACCCACCATATTTTTTTCAACAGTCGACAGCGGCATTTATAGCCTGCTCGCCACTACTAACATTTCTTAAGTCTCTTAGGTTTGGGTGGATCTTAACACTGACGAAGAATGAACTCGTGCCCTCCCCATCCACAAAGTGAAATAATCTGGAAATCTCAAAAACATACTCGGTGAGCGAAGGAAGAGAAACTGCCGGCTGTTGATTCCACTGGTGAGGGCGTATTCCTTGAGCTGACGATGGTAGACAAGATTCTCTTCATTTCTCCTATCATAGCCACCCGCAATGACCAAGAGACACTTCTCGAAGTCGGCCCGCGGAGCTCTCTTCGACAACTCAACTGCAAGCATCTTTGAGCATCCAGTAATTGATAGGACGGGGCTCACTGAAAGAGTCGATCGCCAGTTCAATCTTCTTCTTTCTCTCAAAGCGATTGAGGGATACGAAGAGGTGGCTGATCCCCTCAGGGATTCCTTCGGGCTGACGACCTTCACACATATCGAAGAACTTCGTGTTAAGTGACGGATAGAGAACCTCGAGACGACGACCTGCCAAGTGAGGGAACGTCCGACGAACCACGCTACTAAATAAAAGAACCATTCGATAAACCGAAAAAAACAACCATATCTACTTTATACGTTAGCACAGAAGAGAAGAAAATGAAGATGAATGGGATCTCACGCAGTAAAATTGCTGTTGACGCAAATGACATGAGCAAGCCCCACAGTGGACGCTTCAACCCAGTCGATAAGCTTCCGATAAATGGATTTAAAAGATCCCTCTCGATCAGTCAGCAACAAATCCGGATAATGGCAGTAGAAGATAAGCCTACTGTGCGAGAAGAGACGCAGAATAATAAGGCAGGCGGAAATCTAAAAACAAAATTTCCACATAACTAATTATTTGACGTCAAACCAAACCTGATCAGCGATGAGAACGTCACTTTCAATGAATAGAACTGTATAAATTGCGGCGAGAACCATCTTGATGTAAGCACAAAGAGCGTAGAATCGAGAGAAAAGACTCTTCGGGAGCCACATCAAAACGGGTACAATCTCTGGAAATATATTCTATAGTTGAATAAGAATATGCGAGTGAGACTCACTGAGCTGCTTGCATTCCTGGAAAGAATGAGAAGGGTCGAACTGATTCGTCACAACAGTCACGTCGTGCCCCTTACGGCTGAGGGCGGTGGCTGCGTCCACGACGAGTCTCTCAGCACCTCCGATGCCCAGGTCGGGGTGAAGAAACGTCACTCTCATCTCAATATTACTCCATCACAATATATCAGAAATCTTTCTATAAAATCGTAAAAATATTGAAATTCCATGTAATTATGCCGCAAGTAATTTCAGTGTGGTTTCATGAAGTATAAATCTCCGGTCGAATTCACGATTCACACACCAAATTAGTTGTTTTGCTCGTTTTTTTTTTACTCTTCTACATCTCTTATTTAGGCGCATATTTTCCGCCGCTTTCTCCCATATTCAAGTTAACATGTCTCCTGGTCTTTATTGTATCCGTCCAAAATCAGTACACGAAGGATAGACGGTGAGAGCATGGGAGAGGAGAGGGTCAGGGGAAAGAGAGAGAATGGAAAATTAAGTACAGACAATTTATCTTTTCTTTTAAGTCGCAGAACACCACCAAACAGAAAACATTGTTTTTCTAGGTCTGCTCTCTGTATTTCAGGTGGGATGCTCCTGGCAGCAAGAGGCACATGAATGAGAGCAGGCAAGGAAAGTTAACGAGATCAGGAGAGACAGATAGACAGAGAGATATGGGAGGGAGAAGAAGTGAGTAGAGAGAATAGAGGGGGCGAAATAGATAGAAAGAGAGAGAGACAGAGAGACAGAGAGAGACAGAGACAGAGAGAGAGAGAGAGAGAGACAGAGACGTACGAAGAGGCGGTTCTTGATTGTTGTGGAGCACTGTCCTGCAGTAAAATAGACGAGAATAAAGGAGAGATAGAAAGAGAAAGAGAGGGAAGAGAAGAGAGGCGAAGGTGCAAGAGAGTGGAGAGAAAGAAATGGAAAGGGGCCGACTTGGTCAGCCGAGAAGAAAGACTCGCTCCAGCTGATAGTTGGCTGTTCATTCTCCATGGCTGTCAACGTGGTCTATGGCTCGGGCAAGGCTGCCGAGGCACTCGCCAAGTTCTGTGCGTTTCTTTTCATTTAATCATTCGTTATTATTACTTAGTGCCATCTAGTACAGCGATCTAAGTAGGCTCCTCTCCATAGAGTAGACCTTCGGTTAGCAGGGTTGACCCTCCATCCAGAGTGCTTAGTAGGCCCCCTCCTGCCGTTATGCGGAATAGAACCCTCTCCCAGGCCTGCTCGTATATGATAAGGAGAGTACCCACGATTCCATTCAATATGTTCAGGGTGAACCTACCCAATCATTGCTCCACTTTTTATTCCCATGCGAGTGCGAATTTCGATGAGATATCACGGAGATCTCTCGGCATTGCACAGTTGGCTGCTCTGTGTCTTCCTTGTTCCCACTGGCGGAGAGACTGAGATTGACTGATTGGGTGTACTTTCTTCTGGCTTGCACGTGAATGGAGGGCATAGTGCAAAGTAAGAGTTATCTCTCATTCTCATGGTATATTCTCCCGTTTGGGCTATCCATTAGAACTGATAGAAATAAAAGGAAAGATGAAATGAATGAACTGCCCATTTGAAGTGTGCTGCAGCGGGTCGCGAGTTGCAGTGGTGGGGGCAGGCAGGGAGGAGAACAACAAACTCGTTCAACAACTACACCAAGATTCGCAACGAGCCATTCCTTTTCAGTTCATCGATGATCTCAGAGTTAGTCAAGAGTACTCATCAAATTGAAGATATGAGAGAGTAAAGCTGACATTTATACAGAAAGGGAGAGAATCTTCGATGTACACAAAAGGAATGAATATTGCAGCACCAAGAAGAGTACGCCCGCCGTCTCTCCTCTCGTCTCTCTTTCCACTCTTCAATCGGATCCATCAACGAAGAAGTCAATGTTGTCTTTGATGCTCTAGATGGAAAGGAAGACTGCCTTCACGAGACGAGGAAGATTCTTCCGAGGTTATTTCAACCTCTCTTCTAACATTTCTGCCTGTTACTCAATTATCTTTCCAGCTTAATGGCTTGTTTAGGGTGGCAGTAGCAAGTCTAGAGGAAACAGCCGAGTTGAGGGATGAATTCCATGTCGCCCTTCGTCTGTACCACCCAATCGAGTACACCAAGATTGCACAGGTCTCTCCTCTCTCTGCATTTTTTTTAGCGCTCTCTCTCTCACTTTCTCTCTCTCTCTCTCTCTCTCTCTAACACACACGTATACAGTCTCTATCTCTCTCTATATATATCACTCCGTCCTTCGTTCTGTTTCACTCTCTCCCTGTATCCCTCTCGAAACTTACTGAGGAAAAGGATATATGTAATTGTACAGCTCATCTACACAAACGCTACGAATGGATCTGCAGTGGCCATTCTGAGAAAGACCCTCGAGAAAGCCGGCATACATGAGGTACTCGAGCTAATACTTTATATACTTTATGTAGCTGTTCTAGTCAACCTTTAGCTTTATCTTTCGATTTCCCTCACTCTTTTTACTATGCCGCTCTCTTTCTCTATGTCTATCTATATCTCTTATATTCTTTGTCTCCCTCTGTCTCTCTGTCTATCTCTTCCCTCTCATTTTTGGTCTCTCTCTCTCTCTCTGTCTCTCTCTCTCTCTCTGTCTCTCTCTCGCTCTCTCTGTTTCTCTATCTCTCTATCCTTGAGGTGTCTGGCCCTGCGGTGGACGAGGCAGCAGCAGTGGTGTCCTTGTGGTCGGGGTCGGATGCATCTCACTTGGAGAATGCGGTGGGGGCCCTTCTGGGGCTGCGAGCATCTTCACACGCTCATGACATTTTGCACTGATAAAGCAGAGAATCATTCATTTACAAACATTTCAAGAGAATCGTTCTTTTTTCTCATTCCATTCGGCTTCAAAGTAAGAAAAGACAACAACAAATGGGTACCATGAATAAATAGGATCCCGGCTAGGTGCTGGGTCCAACCCACGTGAGATTAAAAGGACACAAGTAGATTTGAACCAGATGATGAGAGTGAGCTTACGGCACAATTTCATGGCACAATGTGTAATTCAGATTGCGAGCAGCTTCAATTCTTTGATAACGGTAGAATGGCAGGGATCTCGCCAGATGGAAGGTGTTTAGCAAGGAACACGGAAGCGTTGAACAGAAAGTCAAGTGAGGAAGGACAACCCCTCTTGAGTGGACAATCCCCTCCTGAGGGGACAACCCCCTGTGGGGATAATCCCTCCTGATGTGAGGGGACAACCCTCCTGCCAGGCTAGACTCGCCTCTCCCTGGAGAGAGACGGTGCGATGTGCTTCCCCTTGCAGAGAACGAGACGACACACTGCGGGCTCCCTTATTTTGCTTGTCAGGCCCTTTCTTTCACTTGCAGCTTTACTTGCACACAACACATGGCTACGGCAAACGTGAACATAAACATCAAATTTTTGTTGCAAAATAGCAAAACAAATAACCAAGGAACTCAAAAAGGGAAAATATGTGAGGAAGAAATAGACGAGAGAAAGCGAGAGAGGGAGAGAGAGGGAGTGAGAGAGAGAGAGAGACAGAAAGAGAAAGAGAGAAACTTTAGCGGTGAGTGAGAGAGTTGAACCGATAGAGATGTATGGCAACAAAAGAGAGCGAATCACTCTCCTGCAGTTTGCATTGCAAAGACAACGACTGTGGAAATGAGCAAAACTGACAAGGACAATCGACAAGAGAACTTATTACCAACACTCACAAATGAATTTAAAAAAAAAGAAACCAGTTGCGGCGGTATCCATTCCAAAATAAACTTTATAAACAAAGGAAACGATAAAAACCTTAATAAATGCATCTGCACACTAATGCCTTATGTAGTGCAATCTAACAATGGGGCTGCTGAATACAAAGGATGAGCAGAAAAATATGAAAACTCGCAAGATGTGGAGGAAAGAGGAGAGCAAGGATCGGGAAAGGAGGAAGAGAAGAAGCGGGTTTGGCAAGCAAGGCGAGGAGGGAGAGGTGGATAATACTTGAGAAAGTATTGGCGAGACGGGCACATCAAGGCAAGCAAAGTGGCGAGTACAGTATACAACATAGAAAGTAGCAGCGTGTCACAAGAGGAAAGAAGGTGCAAGTGGAAAGAGAAGCCGAAAACGAACACACCAAGCAAGCTAACAGGTAGTCTACACTAGCCTCCACTTTTTTCGAAGGACAGATCAGGGACAAGTGGGATTCTGCATTGAGTATAAGTAGACAAGCAGTCGGGAAGAGAAGAGGGGAGACACTGAAAAGAAGTATTCTTTATAGATGCAGATAACATTCAGCCCCATGTTTAGGATTCCAAGAATCCCCACATACATATACCGGAGTCAACCTAATTTCCTTTTTCTTTTGCTTCATTTTCAAGTGCCTTGAGCTGGCGGAGTTGCCATTGGAGCCCAATAGTCAAACTCATTCTCAGTTTTAGCAAATCGGTTAACAAAAGCGAGGGATAGCTAACAGAACACCACTGAACATCGATACAAAATGAAAAAAGTTTTTCTCATTGCCTCTCTTCCCTGCTCTTTCTCTCTCTTCCTGTCTACCACTCAATCCCCATCTCTCTCTCTCTATTTACCATGTTCTAGATGGAGATGGCTGCAGAGATGCCAGCGGGAGGGGCATAAGGGTGGCTGCCGCCCCCTCTCGAGTTCTCTCTCTCTCTCCTTACCACATTCTAGATGGAGATGGCTGCAGAGATGCCAGCGGGAGGGGCATAAGGGTGGCTGCCGCCCCTCTCGAGTTCTTCAACTGTACTTTCAGTCGCTTCGAGCCTATTTGGAACCCGTTCATCCCAGCGATCGCATTCGCAGCGGACTGCGCGTTGTCGTAGCTTACGAATCCTGCAACGAAATGAAAGATGATAGAAAGAGAGAGACAGAGAGAGAGAGAGAGAGAGAGAGCGAGAGAGAGAGAAAGAGAAATATAGAGAGAAAGAGAGAGAGATACAGAGAGAAAGAGAAATTGAAAGAGAGAGAGAGAGAGAGAGAGAGAGAGAGCAAGAGAGAGCGAGAGAGAGAGAGAAAGAGAAAGAAGGCAATGATGAAGAGAGTGAGAGAGAGAGAACAGAACAAAAAAAAGTCGCCAAAATGCGAGATAGCCAGGATTTAACGAAAAGTTTTTTAAACAGCTAAATGAATAAGCAATCTCAAGAAAAAGCAGAGGACGAATTGGAGGGGTTAACTACTCCTATCTCTCAACTAACCAAAGCACTTGCTGAGGTTGGTGAGTTTATCAATGAAGACCTTGGCGGATAGGACCGTCCCGAAGGGAACGAAGGTATTGTACAAATCAGTGTCAGTGAAATCCTGCAAAATAGTCACGATATAAACGAGAGAATGATCCTATTTCAAATTAGCCCAGCGCTGCAGACCAAATCTTGACTTGCGACGAATTCAGGTTTCATCTACCACAGGACATTCTCTCATAAGAATAAAGAAAACCGAAGAATGTGAATTGAACCCGATGGCTTGCCTGAGGAAGATGGTAAATGAAGAGATTGCACCCATCCGGGCCTTTCGATTGCCAATTTCCACCGCCAGGGGTTGCAGATTGAATGCTAACCGCGGGCATTAATCCCGACACTCAAATCAAAATTCATTTATTTACATTATCAATCAATTATGTTGAAGGATCCACCAAAACCGTCGCGGATCAGCACTTCTTAGAGGTTTAGGACTCTCATGGAATCAAGCCATTTCTGATCGTCATCTCCACAGGAATCGAACCCTCTGCTCACAAATTCAAGGCCAACATACTACCAATGGGCCACGCAAAGCACGAAGGACAATCACTCAAAAAAGTGCTATTGAACTAACATGAAAGACCAGAAGGCTGAAGAACACTATCGTATGGAGAACCAGCGAATTGGTGAAGAAGAGCGGCATCCTTGGGGGAGGAGGAGTGGGGCTGCAGAAGACTCTGCTGCAGGAGGGCGGCCGCGTGCTGCTGGCTCAGCACGCTCTCAGCTACAAACAGAGATACTCTCTCTCTCATTATCTCTCTTTCTCACACACCCTTTCTCGCAGCCTCTCTTTCTCACACGCTCTCTCTCTCTCTCGCTAACTGACTGACCAGAGTGCATATTAACGGCAGCGGCTGCAACAGCCTGCTGCTGTTGCTGCAACAGTGACAGCTCGAGAAGACGCTGCTGATGCTGTTGCTGTTGAAGGAGAAGAGTCTGCTGCTGCAGAAGAGGAGAGAAGGCGGCAGCTGAAGAGAGAAAGAGAGTGAGAGATGGGGAGAGAGAGAGGGAGAGAGAGAGAGCTAAACAAGGTAGGTGCATGCGCCGGATTAAACACCCAGCGAACCCCATTCAGAACCAAATCTTAGCAGTGTGTAGAAGTCACGGAACAAAAGTAACTAAGAACATCGAAGATCTGAGGAATAAGTTGTTGAAGCAAACTGTGAATCACTCAGTGTTAGTAGACGGGGTGAGAGAAGGGAATCGGGTTACGTGAAAGGGATCTAGGATCACGACAACGGAAGAGAGAGAGAGAGAGAGAGAGAGAGAGAGAGAGAGAGGGAGAGAGAGAGAAAGGGAGGGAGAGGGGAGGGAGGGAGAGGAGAGGAGAGGAGGGAGAGGGAGGGAGAGGAGAGGAGAGGGAGGGAGAGGAGAGGGAGGGAGAGGAGAGAGAGGGAGAGAGGAGGCAGCAGCAACACGCGTGCACACGGCAATGGCACACTGCAGCCGCACCTGAGTCGAGGCCAGCCGAAGAGGAGCCGGGCTGAGTGGAAGAGGAGCCGAGACAGCAACCAGATGAGGACACCGATGAGGGCACAGACGACGACGACTGCTGACTCTCAGTCAACCGACCCAGGCCAGTCAGGACTGCACACTCTTCTCTCTTTTGGGCCATAGCAAGGGAGAGGCAGAGAGAGACTGAGAGAGACAGAGACAGAGAGAGAGAGAGAGAGAGAAGGAGAGAAGGAAAGAAAAGAAGAGAGAGAGAGAGATAAAGAGATAAAGGGAGTGGCAGAGAAAGCCTACAGGAAATATAGCGCAAATAATGTACCCTTTTGAAAATAACTAGGCATTATTAAATGGATATGATTAAATGAGCAGCCACTGGAGAATAAAGAAAGAGTGCAGGGTTTGTCTTCAACTTAAATAAAAGATTCGAGGAAAGAGAACGAACCGTTCCCCAGCAGGCTGAGCATGTTGTGTTGCTGATTCAGTTGTGGATTCTGCTGCAGAAGCGCGGACTGAATGACTGCCAGAAGATTATTCATTCCCGGCTGGCTCGTCCCTGTCGTCATCTCAAGACTTCCATTCAATCACTGCTCATAGTATATATATATATATATATATATATATATATATATATATATATATATATATATATATATACATCGTCCCGTTCTATCGCACTCTCGCCCTCTTTCTTTCGCTCACTCTCTCTCTCCTTCTCTCTCTCTCTCTCTCTCTCTCTCTTTACTTGTGTGGTTGAGAGAGCAGGAGAAGTAGAATGGCTGGATGTGCTTCCACTAGCTGGTTTCTTGTGCTCCTTATCCCTTTGAGTATCAGCGAACTTCACCACAATCTGACTGTTGCAGCCCTGCAAGCGAATTCCCATTTCAATTGCAATATCAACAACAAAATGGCTCATCCCTATGAGTACATTTTATATAAGAGGAATATCACCTATTCTCAGCATACGGACGACCTTTAAAGTTCACTTCTCTCATGAACAGACTTGGAGAGAGCTCTCTTCCGCGAACAGACTTTGAGATAGTTGCTCTCAGGACATTTTAAATTGTAATTCTTTTCGTGCATATTCTCAACGTCGTGGATAGCAACGCTGCACTGAGGACGTAACAGAAGAAAGAAGAACAGTTGTGATTGACTGGCTGGATTAGATGGGACAAACACAGAACCGCAACCGATTCGATGACTTTCTCCACTGAAGACTAGACAAGACCAGAGACAGACCTCCATGGTTTGGCTGTGGTGCATGTGCTTGATTGCAGACTGAGCTGTAGCACGGCTCGAGAACGTAACGAAAGCACATCCTGGAAGGAACACGGAGAGTTCCACGCAAAGCAGAGACGCAGAGAAAGGGAGAAACAGAGAAACAGAGTGGCCTGAGAAGACCGACAACATCAGAGTGCAATGTACAACACGCTATTCAATCTAACTTATCAGTGGACTAGGCCTAGGCAATCCCCTCAAACTTTCCTCAACCTACCCTTTATATGATCTTGTGCATCAAAATCTCATAGGCAGCAAGTCTTAAAGAGGGCCACGAAGCAATTTTAAAAATTTGAAGCATATTCTGAAGAAATATATGGAAACCCCAATAATGGAGATCGAAAAAAATAATATTGGGGGAAAAAGCCACAATTTTTAAACCTTGAAATGAGACAAAGCTACTAAAAATCGAATATCTTCAATTAAAACAGCTTTACGACAGACATCAAAACAGAGCCACGGCGTTAGTTTGGCTTCTTATTACAGCGAGAGAGATCAGATCACAAAAAAAGGCAAAGGCGGAGAGAACAGACATGAAAATGAGATAAAGAGAAACAGAGCAGTGACAGACAGTGAAAGGAATTGCTGGACAGAAAGGAGAAAGTAGAAATGCCTGTAGCTGACCTTTGCTGCGGCCCTCTGCATCTCGAAGAACACTGCAGTCCTCGATGTTACCGAAGCTAGCGAAGAGGGCTTTCACGTCTTCCTCGTTCAGTTTCTTACTGATCATCCCCACGAACAGCTTCCTTTCTGTCACAAAAAGTACTATTTGTGACGAGTCCTGTCCAGAATTATTCTATAAAATGTCAAATAGCTTATAAAGCAACTCAAAAAAAAAGAATAATGATAAACCATTTCTGTTCTCGCTGTCAGCCGGCTTCATCTGAATGGGATGGTGCATGTCAATGAGAGTTTTGACGTTGTGGAGATCACTCTGAGCAGCGATGGCATCCTTCCGGTGGTAAAAAGTCACAAAGCAACATCCTGCAAGCATTATCTCATCTCATTTGGCAATTCGCATTCTTCACTCGCACCTTTGCTAGCTTGGCTCTGCTTATCTCGCAGGATGTTCAGTTGGTAGACGGGGCCGTACGCCTCGAACAGCTCGCGGCATGGCAATTCGTTCCATGCTCGAGGGATCTTCAATTACAGTTCTAATATAAAGCATAAACCTTAAACTTTCATGAATGGATCACAAGCAAATAAAATTCAACGCAGTTTCACGATAGTAATAGCATACCTCAAAGGCTCTGTTAACAGCCGTAGTTATTTTTCATCACATATGTTCTCTTCAAACAAATGCCAAACTATTCCCATCAAACAGCTAGCAGTAGCTGACAACTTTCATCAATCTATCATAATTTAATATTTGCCCGAGGCAATTCGCAGGAAGCAATGGAGGATATCCTGCCATAGGAAAGTTCTCATTCTACAATCTCCGCAATGGGAAAATTCCATTATGTTCCACAGGAGAAGAAGTAAAAGGAGAGCAACAAGAGGTTAATGCAATGAAAAGAAGACGACAGAACACATGAGAGAGGAAACGACAGAGAAAGAGGACAACAGAGAGAGAGAGAGAGAGAGAGAGAGAGAGAGAGAGAAAGGAGACGAAGAGAGAGAAAAGTTGAGATGTAGACCGAGCAATGCAGCTATGTGTATATAAGGATCGTAATTCTTCTCGATGCATTAGACTTACTGCAGCCAATCATATCTTGAACCAGCTTTGCGTGATAAATAGCCACTAACGATGGCAGTAACGAAATTTGAATATCCCAGAAAATACTAAACTTATCTTCCCACCATCTCACTCACTCTCTCTCTACCCCTCTGCATCTCTCTTCTCGTTCTTTCTCTCTCCGGTGACTCCAACTCTTCTTCTCATTCATAGGCCATCCTACTGAACATGACCTAATCAAGGCCTTACAGGACAACATTCTGTCGACCACCTAAAATATTTCATACGAAATAGTTCTCCTTCCCTTCACCATCCGCCCTTATCACCAAACAAAGGAAGTAGAAGACAGTCAATTAAATAAATAATTTATTAGAGTAAAACATGTCAATATTAGGAGAAGAAGGGTTGGAGGACCGTTGCATCATCAGAGAGGATACTGTATTTACGAAGAAAAAAAGGAGAAAGATTGAACAAGCACCTGTCCGACGAACATCTTGATAGTGTCAGCATCGGGAGTGGAAGGAGTTCCCCCACAACCGGCAGTTGTCCCATCTTCCTTCATTTCTCTCTGTCGCTCGACGTTCTCCTCTTTACTGAAAACATTCATTTATCATTTGGATCCATCCTTCAGGCCTTGGTTGGGGGGACCAGGCATGAGAAAGCAATGATTACGTCGCCAAGAAGCATGATCACATAAAAGAAAACTGAAAAGGCATGCACTTCCCGCGAGAACACTGCCAAACCATCAGAATATAGTAGCATGATCAGCGAGAAGAATTGGCAGTGACAGTGAGAGAAAGAGAAAGAGAGAGAGAGAGAGAGAGAAAGAGAGAGAGAGAGAGAGAGAAAGAGAGAGAGAGAGAGAGAGAGAGGATGGCTATGTGAAAAGGAGAAAATGAAGAATAGAAATGCTTAGCAAGTGCTCTGCTCAACAGCGCCTATCAATGCGATCGATCCCGTCTGCAAGTTAGGCCGTTATCTGATGCAGCACAGATGCCGATACCGACAAGGCCCCCATCTCATCTCTCTCTCTCTCACTCTCTCTTTCTCTCTCTCTCTCACCTTCGTTTCTTCCTCTCTTCTCTTTTGTCCACCTCCCTATCTCCTTTCATTTTCATTCACTCCCAACTCCTTCCAAAGCAGCAATGATAAGGAATGGTGTCAATCATTCTCTTCTTCCCAATCGGATGCTTGGTCTTCCTGAGAAATCAGGGACCATGCATGGGATTAACTATTCACACCAAATCAGGCGAGTATTAATACCCAGACATGCAACCAAATAGCAGATGATTACTACTGCGCAAAATATACAACAAGAAGTGCTAAACATGGGAAATTGATTGGCGCTTGTAATATCACGACCTCTTTTCATCCTAAAATCAAAATGATCCTGAGACTATGTAGAACTGCGCTTCTTTCAATCATTCTCGTCCAATAAGCCCATCTACTCATTCTGCATTGCATAAGGGGACTCTCGCACGCATAAGTCAATCGGCTGTCAATAAATAACCAGGGGGAAACTTTTCTAGATGAAAGTTAGAGTTGGTCTTAGAAGAATAATGAAGAGGTAAATGGCCCCTTCTGGTATCTCTGCTCCACTCACAATCAGTGCAGACCCATCATTCCGGCTCAATGGCAGAATCAAACAATTCGTGGGCAACACTGAAATCCGCATGCAAACTGAACCCTGGCAGTAGAGAATGCTTCCCCCCACAGACGGCGATTGCTCTCATTTAGAGAGTGCCTGGCACATGTGGAATACAAGGTAACGAGGACATCGAGATGGAATGAATGATGGAGAGAGGGAGTGAGAGAGAGGGAGTGAGAGAGAGGGGGTGAGAGAGAGGGAGTGAGAGAGAGGGAGTGAGAGAGAGGGAGTGAGAGAGAGGGAGTGAGATAGAGGGAATGAGAGAGAGAGAGAGAGAGAGAGTTAATGGAAGAAAGCTAAAGGAGAGGAAAGCAGATTGAATCGTGAGAAGAGAAAGTCATTTCCAGAGTCTTGGCACTACAATTCTTAGGCTGCACGGATAGAGCCAGAAGCACGAAGAAAGAAATAAATATGAAATCTATTTGCTACTCTTGATCACATCGCATGAACGAGTTATCGCGAGTGACCGAAGCGTGATGTAATATTAGAGCCATACAAAATTTAATATAAAAAAAGAATATGATTATTAAACATAACTGCAATTAAGTTTTCAAAAAAAAAAAGGAAAAAAGTACAAACCGGCAAAAAAATTACTAGAAAATGAATAAGCATATGAACAGTAACTATTGGCACAAAGAAAAATTGTACTTCGGCCACCGATTTAGTTAGGAATTGAGCACGGAAATGGTGAAAGAGAGAAATAGGAAGACAGGCATGATGAGTCTATACCGAGAAAGTGGGGCGGATGAGTCCAGGAAGTGAGAAGGAAAGCAGAGAAGTGAAGAAAGATGAGATAGAAAGAGAATAGAGAGTCGACAAGTTGGAAAGACATCAGGAAAGTGAAGGGAGCGAGACACACAGAGAGAGAGAGAGACATAGAGAGAGGAAAGAGTTAAAATGAGAGGGAGAGACAGGGACAGCCCAACAGATAAAGCGCCGCCAAGTAGGTTTAGCTGCCACAGGGAATGCATGCGTACTTCAGTCGTTGCGAGTGGCCTTTCCAGAGCCACTGACTGGAATTCCTCACAGCTTGGGAACTCGGGGATGGGTTCACACATAACTTCCAAACAATCGAGAGGCATAACCAAGATCATGCTGCAACATCATTCGCAAACCACGAAGGTTTTTGAAGCTATATTTAGGTCTATTCATCACAATCACTGAGAACGATATAAAAGGAGCACGAAATAAAAACGTTAAAAAGGCAATTTATCAGGAGGACGAAATGAACTGAAGAACTGGTCTAGAGCGAGAGGGGAAAGGAGTGAGACCAAATGAGCAGCTAAAGGAAGCCAGCCCTTCACACATCTCGACCATTTGACTACCATCCAATCACCCACTAAAGCGTACGCGCCAATACATGTGCTTCCATCGATTGATCGAAACCAAGAGAGAATAGAAAGATGTACGAAAAAGGAGAGAGGTAGGGAGAGAGAAAAGAGAGAAGAGGGAGAGAGAGAGAAAGAGAGAAAGAAGTCGAGTGAAGGATGGCGTAATGGTGGAGAGAAAGGCGGAGAGGCAAGAGGCGTGGACATAGAGAGAGAGAGAGAGAGAGAGAGAGAGAGAGAGAGAGATCCAATGGGCAATGCAGACCATTAGCCCTACATCCCACTTTTTCATATTGCCAAAAAGATGCAGTAATTTCATATAAACAAATAGTTCGAATGAATGAAATATAAATCATACGACATTTAACAGAAACACTAAAAAAAACTACAGGACAATACTGATAATCTAACAGTTCATGTATACCTCATAAAAGCACAAGAGGGATGAACGACAGGGAAAGGAAAGAACGCATGGTTGATCGGGGAATCTCATTCATGCCTGTAATTGAATGAAAGTGAACTAGACTTTGAGGGAGAGAAGACTTTCCATAAAGAAGAAAAGAACGAGAAGAGAGGGGCAGAGGAGGGGCAGACGCGACTTCTGCTTCAGCCTGCTGCATAAGACACAGCTGTCGCTTCTCTTGCTTCCTCCCTCTTACTCGGGGTTTACAACAGAAAGGCAACAGCAGGCGATACAATCAGCTAAACTCCTCCAATTGAGACGGCTAAAAACGGCTAATACATCAATGCATTGGTCATCTAAATCCAACTTTGAAAGAATTCTTTGCCAGATGGTAGACCCAATCAACCTCAGAAAAGAACACGAAAGCTTACAGCATAAGTTGAAATCACAGGAAAATGCAATAAAAAAACATACACCGCTTCAGACACATCTGCCGTTGAAGATCCTGTTGAAGCATGTTGTTGAACAGGAAGATGCATGGAAAACGAAGTCGAATATCGCGCTCACTGCTTAAAAAGACATAAAAATTACGCGTGGGCCGTGAGATGAAAAGAATAATGACAAGAACCTCTAGACCAGAATGCGTGAGAACACACCACATTGCTCAGGATGAGACGCGCATATAAGAAGACTAAAAAGAACTGGAGCAGGCCTCTTGAACATATGCTTCAACTAGCCACCAATTCCTTTGTGGAGCAGGTTAATACATTCATCCTTTTCAAGGACCTCAAATACCTTGAATCATAAACAGGCTCTAAATACACCTCCATCCTTCAATCAGGTTTATAAACATAATTTTTAGCAATTCAAACAACATTAGCAAAGCACCGCTCTTGTTCCATGAAAGGATTGTATCGACAATAAGTTGAAAAGAGCGATGGTATCTTAAAACATGGAAAAGTGTTGTTTATAGTGTCATTGTGTGACATAAAAAAAGCAGAACGTGTTTTCCAATATTTTTATTTCGATGAGACTAAACAATATTTTGACAATGACTTTTACTTTTTGGCAATTACTTTTACTGAACAGCATCCTACTTTCGCCCTTGCCCACCCATATGCTCCGCAATGTTATGACCTTTCAATCTACTTACGATAATTCGCGGTAGATCATAATTATTCGTTAGAATTTGTGATATTTAAAACGCTATGTTAATTTAGCGTTTTAAATGTCACAAATTCTAACGCAAGAGAAAACTGTTCCACACACACAAGAAAATAAAGCGTTGAGAACGCGTTTTGGCCATATCGTTGGGGTTGAAAGCGTTGAGAATGACGCTTTTAGAGGCGCCTCGGCCGACTTTTTGGAAAGCGTAGACCCCCCAACGCTTTTCAGGTTTGCAAAGCGTTGATCGCAACGATTTTCAGCTTTGCAAAGCGTTGATCGCAACGCTTTTCATTGCAAAGCGTTGCGGAGTACGCTTCCCAAAATTATCTGCGATCGGCTTCTCTCTTCATTACCACTATCATTCGCACTTTCTCTCTCTCTCTCTCTCTCTCTCTCTCTCTCTTCACTGTCTCTCTCACTCTCTTTCACTTTCTCTTCACTGTCTCTCTCGTTCTCTCTCTCTCTCTGTCTCTCTCTTCACTGTCTCTCTTATTTAACAGGTTGTTAACTCTTCCACTTTGTCTAACATTCGTCGTGTTAATGATTTGGAAAAGAAAAAAACATTTAGTCACATTAATGGAGATTGAAAGCTTTTGGGTTTTGGAAAGCGTTAGAAATACTCTGCGGCCGGAAAATTGTTTTCTGATAAGTATTGAAATCATATGACACACTAAATATGTATTTAATTTCGTGATATTTTTTGGTCTCCAACTCTTTTAGTTTTGTTTATATTGTTAATTTGACGTAGCTGAATAAGCTACTTTTCAGGACTCTTTGTGTGCGTCGCGTGGTGTGTGTCTGAGTGTCGCGAGCCGCGCGTTGCGCGGCCCGCAACTGCGTTTCTTGTGAAGGTAAGACATAAACTAATTTTGTTCCTGTTGTTTTTACCTTTCTGGTTCCGTTAGCGTAGGCAGGTTTTTGTGCCATTAGATGAGAAAGCAACTCGTAAACGGTATTAGTAATTTAGTGAGACCCGGCTCGGTAGCAGAGCTTGCTGGTGACTGTCATTTAAAAGGTTTGGCAGCGCAATCTTTTTTCCTAAAATGCTAAAGTTAGTCCTATATATTAAACGCAGTATATTCAAGTTTTATATTTAAGTCCTGCTACTGTATAATCCTCTTAAAATCTAATGTGTTCACGTCGTTTTTACAACTTTCTAAGGGCAATGAGTGATCATGAACATCATTTTAAGTTTCGAGGTTCGCTTAGCGAGGAGTCGCGGGCTACGTGCTCCACGCACGAACTTGTGGTAAGCTTGTTAGTTCAGCTCATTACTTTGTAATAAACCAATTCCTGTCACAAATAATTGCTTTATTGCTTTCATGTTTAACGTACCGTAGCGAGTTAAATGTTGAGCTACTTTTCTGTTCCGTTCATGGTGCCCGTGTCTTAACATTTATTAAGGCATATTCCTTAACTTCATTTACCCGTTCATCGATTTTCTTACAGTCTACTGGTGTGGTGCGGAGCGGAGGAGGTACCTTGCGTCTTTAGCAGCGAATTCAAGGTGTGTTGGTGCTACTTAATGAGGTTTTTAAATCTTAAAATAATGTTTTTGCTAATAGTGTTTGCTCTATTCTTAAGGAACTAAGAGTCATTGATGTCATATTAAGGGTGCTCGTTCTTTTCTCGAGGCTAGGACAGATTACTGCGCGCACGAAGAGCTCATAAGGTTGTTGTTTCGAATCAATATTTTATTTAGCACATTCGTGCACTATAATTGGTTATATGCTTGAAGTACTGTAGAGAACAAAATCACGAGCAACTTTTATGCTTTCCCTTTATCAAAGTGCATTTCTTAGAACTCAATTAATCGTTCACCAATTTTCTCGTAGATAGCAGCGTGAGAGAGTGGAGCTGAGGAGGTGTCGTGGTTCAACATCTGCTACTTTTAAGGTGAGGATTGTCGTAATTACTATCAAGTTTTAGCATATGGTTGTTACCCAATTTGTATGGATATAAGCGTTATTGACATCATTTTAATCCTTGCCACTCATTTAACAGATTTTTTTTTGTAGATAACGGTGTGAGAGTGCGGCGGAAGATTTGCCGTGCTTAGGAAGCGGCGAGCTGTAAGGTTTGGATGGTCTTAATTATTGTGATATTAAAATCTTATTTTCGTGTTTTTGTGTATGCATTTACTTCAGTTTCTGTTACTAAGAGTTATTGACATCATCTTAAGGTAGCTAATACCTTTGGTGAGGATCGAGCGAGGCAACGACACCTGTTTCCCGCCCGAGCTTCTTCTAAGGTTGTTGCTTCGAATATACTGTAATTTGTTTAATCTTTCACTTACCGTAGCAGATGATATTCTTGTGTTATGCTTTTCCTTCATGATGCCTAATACTTTCAAATTTATTAAAGTGTCTGTCGTTCTCTGTGCCTGTCTCTGTCTCTCTCTCTCTCTCTCTCTTTGTCTCTCTCTCTCTCCCTCTCCGCAGTGAGCAAGACAATGAGTGCATGTATAATCGCAAAGTATTTCGCTCATTAGCACACATTCAGCAACTATTACTATGCAAATTACCGTTCTCACGCATCTCAAACAACTTACAATTAACAGGCTGTGAATGAAGGCGAAACACAAATCTTCCACTTTGTTTTACATTTGTAGTGTTAATTATTCGAAAAAACATTTAGTATCATTAATAGACATGGACAGAGGGAGAAGAAAAGAGATGAGAGAGAAAGAGAGGCGAGAGAACGAAAGAGAGATGAGAGAGAGAAAGAAAGATGAGAGAGAGAGAAGAACATCTGTGCACAAATGACCTGGGGGGGCCCTATCACTAGGTTATCCAATGCCGGAAGGTTCTTGGGTGGGTTGGTGGCCTGGTGGTTAACGTGGGAAAATTGCGCGCGGGGGGTGGTGGTTCGGGTTCGGTCAGGAGCAAAATGTCTTTCTCTCTCTCTCTCTCTGTCTACCTCTAGGTTCAAGCGACGACAACGACTCCCTACATCGCAACGGATAACAGGTTAGCTAATTAATCGACTTTTGCGAACTTTATTTTAGTTTTATTCTATTTAACTGTTGTTTTGGTCACAGAAGGGCCGAAAACAGTTAAATATGCTGTTCGCAAAAGTGAGATAATTAGCAAAACCTGATCCGGAGGATGGTGGAGGCAGAGACGATAGAAGAGAGAGAGAGAGAGAGAGGGAGAGAGAGAGATAGAGAGAGAGAGAGTGATAAATGAGCGAGAATTAGGCGGTGGACGGTGCAGGTGCGATGATGAGACGAAAGCGTTAGTCTCAACGCTTTGCCCTCACCGAGGGCTTCTAACGCTTTCTTACCCAACGCTTTCAAACCAACGCTTTGAAATGACCCGATTCCTACGGTCCTAACCGTTAGGATTTTCTATGACGATTCAAACCGTAGCCAAAAGCGTAGTTTTCAACGCTTTCTTTTCTTGTGTGCAAGCATTTTAGGCTGCTGTGCGTTCTGATGACTCTTATCTCAAATCAACGGTAATGAAAATGGTGAAAGGATAGAGTAAAGATGCACAACAAAATCTACCAGATTGCCGATACTCTTAATTGTACCAGTTTAAATTGAACACAACACTTATTCAAATCCATTCTTTAGGGCGGACTTTACGATATGCGGCAAAATAATCGCCTTGATTCACACTCATAATGTACAACTGAAGC
Source organism: Allodiplogaster sudhausi (assembly GCA_945643635.1). NCBI lineage: Eukaryota > Metazoa > Nematoda > Chromadorea > Rhabditida > Diplogasteridae > Allodiplogaster > Allodiplogaster sudhausi. The sequence continues at coordinate 5,974,535 of CALZFC010000005.1, forward strand.
TGAAAAGAAATAGACATATCGATCTTCCCTCTCCTTCTCATACTTGAACTTATTAGCCTATACAGGTTGGAAATCTCAGTTAAGCAAAAAAGATCACCACTGGTGAATTGCAGGAATAATTATGCAGAAGAAAGCAGTAAATAGTGCTGCAGTTCTTGCAGTTGGGAATTCGATGGGAGCTTCACGTCTGAATAAAACTTATCTTTTAAACGATGTGCGAATAAAAAAAGAAATAAACAAACAATCTCACTCAGCATTATGGAATACAAAAGTATTGGAACAGGGTCTGTTCGTTGAAGAGGGAGAGAATCTGACTTGAACGGGTTCGTAGCCTGGAGGGCATTCACAACGACGACCACGTACTCGGCGGATGCTGCCGAGCTCGCGGAGAGGGCGGGCAGTTGACTGCACGTCACGAAGAGTACGACGACAGTCACGCAAGGCACATTGAAGACCAGCCACTATTCTGTATTCACAGAGAGAGAGAGAGAGAGAGAGAGAGAGAGAGAGAGAGCGAGAGAGAGCGAGAGAGAGAGCGAGGGAGAGAGGGAGAGAGAGATAGAGAGAGAGAGCGAGAGAGGGAGAGAGAGCTAGAGAGAGAGAGGGAGAGAGAGAGAGAGAAAGAGAGAGAGAGGAAGAGAGAGCGAGAGATACAGAGAGAGGGAGAGAGATAGAGAGAGAGAGAGATTAAAATGATGTCATGCAACGCACGGAATGAAGCGTCTTTCGAGAACTTCTAGCAGACTAACTTGGAAAAGAGATGCGGCTCTTCTCCTTTATCGTTCATTTTCTCCCAAGGAGAGACGGCCAAAACAGTAAAAAGAAGAAGATGAACAGAATCGAATTCGGACTCGACCGAGCCTTCTTCTTCCATGCGGAGAAGGGTGGATGTGAGACGGCTGAGGAAGCTCACTCCACTCCACTCGCGCAGAGAATCTTCAGCTGTCCCCGCAGGTAAGGAGACGGGGTCTTCTGAATACAGTCTCCACTCACTAGCAAGAGATTGGAGGAAAGAAGAAAGAGAGAGAGAGAGAGAGAGAAATTGATACCACTATCAAGAAAATGGAGGAGAAAAGAGGGAGAGAGAGAGAGAGAGAGAGAGAGAGAGAGAAAGTGTACCTTCGTCGACGCATGAGATGTTAGTAGCTGTGGGTGTGGGGGAGGAGGGGACGGCGTCCTCTTCCTCTGCTCCTTCCTCACTGCCTTCCACTCCGAGACGGTCCACTTCGGCCTGTTCCCATTTCATTGCTCACGATCATAATTAGAATGTCAAACTGGAAGTAACCACTTCATTGGCGAGAGCAGAAGGAGGAGGCAGCGGAGACGGCTCCTGGTCTTCCTTCGCCGATATCATACGAGTCGCAGTCTGATTGAGCTAGAAAGGGAGAAGCATCCGGTCTTGAATTGGATGATCCTTCTGTCTCTCTTAGCTTGCTTTTTTCTCTCTTTCTCTCTCCCCATCTCTCTCTCTCCCTCTTTGCTAATGTCTTTCTAACCTTCTGCATAACATCGATGAGACGGCGCAGGTCCTGGCTGGAGAAACTGTCGACTTTCTTGTCGTCCGACTCGCCCTCTCTTCTAAGAAGAGCAGTGAACAGGGAAGAGAGACGGTCGATACCGTGTTTGTCTCCGTCTTCCTTCTTCCTCTCCGCAATAGCAGAAGGGGAGGGAGGGGGGAAGAGTGACTGCGGCTGTGGTTGGACAGGAAAGCCATTCCCGATGGTATCCCCATCCAAGGAATAATCAGGGCCTACGATAAAGGCTGAGAAGAGTGGAATCGGCCAGAGAAGGAAGCGAAGAGTCACGAGCAGCCGACCTGCAGCCATGCCTCAGGAGACAGCTGCTTTTCCTCTCTCATCCTCCTCTCCCTTCCTCTCTTTCTCTGCTTCTCCTTTCTCTTCTTCCTCTCCCTTTCTCTTTTTCTCTGCTTCTCCTCTCTCATCCTCATCTCACTCACTCCCTTTCAATTTCCCCACTCTCATACCTTTCTTCTCTCTTCCAGTTCTCTCTTTCCTTAATCAACTCAACACCGGTTAGTCATATATCACTCTCATCCTAACGGCTTGCTTCCCTTTCTCATCTGATGGCCCCCATGAACGTTCAGCAATCTGCTTCTTTTTCTCCTCTTCCATGCACTCTCTCGTTCTCTTTGTCCCTCTCTCACTTTATATGTCTCTCTCTCTCTTTTTTTCCAATATGTTCATGCTCTCTCCTCACCTCCATCACTTGTCCTGGTTTCTTCGTGTTGCATTGCCATGCCATACTCTTTTTCATCCGAACGTGACTGAAACTGAGGCACGAGTTTGACAGGAGTATGCAAAGCTTCAGCTCAGTTCTTTCCATGTCCCGAAGCTCTCCTTTCTCTTCGAATTCATTCTTCTGCCAGTAAAACTTTCCAAGTTGCCGTACAACGCAGAAAACGAATTGAACGGGAACGATAGATTACTATTGTGCACGTAAGGGTCGCGGATGTGATATAAATCAGAGAGGAGATGAAGAGGAAGCCCAGGGAAGAGGGGCATTCAAAGCATTTCGGAGGGCAGAAAGATCACGCGAATCGATGAGAGGAATTAGAGAAGCAGATTGATCAAGACATCTCATTGCGGAGGAGCGCAGTGGCTGCCAGATGGAAGAGTGCTCTTTCCCTTCTCCCTTCTGCAGTTCCAGTGCCGATGTAAAGTGTTCCACGGCCTCCCTTCAATTGTCAGAGTCTCGCTTCATACATAAGTTGTCTGCAGAAATGGAAAAGAGATGCCTGTAACTGCTGAGATGCATGCAAGAGATGCCAATGTTGTAGCGAGCTCGGACGTAGGAAGGATAGAGGCGGAGGGCCTCGCGATACGCTGAGATTGCCTCGGCAGTGCGCTCTCCATTCGCAAGAGTTGCTCCTAGACGATTCCAAAGACGGGCATCCTTAAGAAGAACGAAGATTACAGAGTAAGAGTTCATGAGAAGGGCTGACATCGGGTTTAGCCTGAATGGCCAGTCGGAGGGAGTCGATGGCCCGGTCGAAGTTCCTGCCAAGATTGTAGAGGACTCCGAGGGCATTCTGGAGAGCGCAGTCGGCTTGGCCCGCTTGGGTCGCTGCCGCCGATAGAAACTCTTTCTCCACCTCAAGTCTAATCTCTAGTCTCTCATACTCGTTCTCTTTCCAACCTTATCAAACTGTGCTGAATCGAGGAAGGAGGAATGGGATGGCTTGAGACGCTGAACCTCCTCCACAGGCCGGCCCGTGTGAGCCTTTAGCCATCTGCTATTCTCTTCACTTCAACTTCAGTTCACTCATTTCATGAATTTATTACCTTTCAAGATATTCAAGGGCATCGTTCTCCAAGCATTCATTTGCGAGGGACACTGACAAGGAAAGGAGAGCCTGTAACAAATGCGAGAGAGAGGAGAGAAGGAGATAGAAAAAAAAGAGAGTGAGAGAGATTGAGAGAGAGGGAAGCGATGTTGATAAAGATAAGAGGGAGAGCGAAAGAGGAAAGCGAGAGAAAGAAGAGCCAGAGTGAAAGAAGAGAGAGCGAAAGAAAGATAGGGAGAGGAGATAAATCGTAGAGAGAGAGTGGAGAGCGGAAGCAAAGAGATACAGAGAGAGGGAGGTGAGAGGAGAGAGAGCGGTGAGAGAAAGCAGAGAGAGACAGAGAGAGGGAGGAGAGAGAAAACAGAGAGACACAGAGAGAGGGAGGTGAGAGAAAGCAGAGAGAGACAGAGCGAGGGAGGAGAGAGAAATCAGAGAGAGACAGAGAGATGTAGGATAGAGAAATCAGAGAGAGAGGGAGAGAGAGACAGAGAAATGGAGACTGACCTCTTCGTTGTTGGGTTGAATGTGGAGGGCCTTCCTGAATGCCTGAATAGCTCTGTCATCATGTTCATTCTCAGCATGAGCTAATCCGAGTTTGCACCACGCATCCGCATCTCCACTGTCCTGCTGAGTGGCTGCCTCGTATGCCAGAATCGCCTTCTCGATATCACCATCCCTCATCGCAGAGTCACCCAGAGAGAGTGGACGACGACGACGAAAGGAAGGGATTCGACACCACGTGCTCGTACTGCCCAGCGAGCATCTCAGAGAGAAAGAGAAAGAGAGAGAGAGAGAGAGAGAGAGAGGGGGAAAGAGGTAGAAGGTGAGGGAGAGAGAGAAGAGGTGAGGGAGAGGGGGAGAGAAAGGGAGAGAGGGGAAACAGGTAGAAGATGAGGGAGAGGGAGGGAGAGACTGAGGTAGAGGGTGAGGGAGAGGGGGAGAGAAAGGGAGAGAGGGGGAAACAGGTAAGAGGTGAGGGAGACGGAGAGAGAGAAAGCGGTAGACGGTGAGGGAGAGGGGGAATGAGGGAGAGAGAGGGAAACAGGTAGAAAGTGAGGGAGAGGGGAGAGGGAAGAGGTCGAAGGTGAGGGATAGGAAAAGAGAGGGGTTAAAGAATAGTTATTATGCTTAGTAATAGGAAAACCTCATGTTCCGACTCGAGTCCGGCATTCTTCCAATCTTCCCTTTGCTTGGCCCACTCTCCCTCGAGTTTTCTCCAAAGTTCTTGTTCGTGGTTGTCTGTGAATTCTCGCGACCATTCATCGGCTATCTTCAATACGAATGATCAGTTCATAAAAGATATAAGAATGGTGTAACCTGATGAGTCGTGTTGGAGGTGTCAAAGGAATCAAGAAACTCGGCCGACCACATCGAGCCTTGCGGTTGCACCCTTCCACTCTCGCCCCTGTAGACATAAATGTTGACTTTGAGCAGATCTGCAAAGCTCTGACTTGAAGAGATCGGGAGGAAGTTGAGGCGAGTTGGCACTTCGCCAAGCGGTCTCCAGGCTGTTTCCTGAACTCTGCGCCCCCATCTGTTCAGCCCACTGTGCAGCCAACTGGGAAGAAGCGAATTCATTGGCCCAGGCGGAGGAGACTGGCAGGGCCAAGGGTATGGGAGTGGACGAAGAGGACAGACCAGGGCGAGAAGTCAGCTGCCGGGACAGAGACTGAACACAACTTATTCTTCAATCCAGAAGTTCTTTTGCAATTTAATTTAACGTTTCTATAACCTTCATGTCAAAGGAAGTTGGCGCATTCGCTGAATCTGCCTGCTTCGCCAAGAATTCCATGGCAAAAGCATCTCCAAGAGAACCTTGTGGAAGAAATGCATTTGCTCCTGCAAAAGTGGATATTTTGATATTTGAAATGAAGCCACTCTACGGTGGAAATGTTAGCTCTCCTTCTGCACACAAATGAGTAGAAGAGAGTTACTATTCAATTGAATGGACATGCCTCGTGAAGTGCTCGGAGATATGCGAGAATTCGATTCTCCGTAGTTCTTTGCAAGAGAGACAAGAGCGTTCGATCGACCGCATTCTCCTTCCACCACGGATTTCATAACTGGCTTCGCCAATTAGCCTCTTTTTTAAATTTAGGCTTGTTGAAGGATCTGAAACATCATTTTTCATAGTTACTGTTAATTTAATTTTAGATCAATTGACGAAAACTAAGAAGGCTAGAAACGCAGAACAGCAGACTCGATGAGCCAAGAGTCATTTCCATTCTCGTACTGTTGTGGCCAGCCCACAGACTACAAAGGAGAGAAAAGAGAAGAAAGAGAAGGAGCGAGAGGGCGAGAGAGAAAGAGAAGACGAGAGGGAGAGAGAGAGAGTGGATGGCTGGTATTTTGTGTAGTCTGGTCGCCTTGCGCAGTCAGTAACATCACCTCTCTTAAGTTTTCTTCTTTCTAATCGAATATGCTTCTCTATGTTACCTTCTCTGCTTCTAAGAATCATCCGATCTCTCTCTCTCTCTCTCTCTGTCTTCTCTCTCTCTCTCTATCTCTCTAATACATATCTATGCAACATCCTTCTTCGCTGCCTATTCTTTTAAATATTAGCACATCATTAGATACTCGATTAACCACTTATATGAGTAACGTTTTCAAATTAAAAAAAAATTTGCAGAATATTTGACCAACATAGAAGGCCACTGTCAAAGAATGATGAAGAATATTCACCCTCCTTTTTTCTCTTCCTAAGATGAACGAAAGAAAGAAACATACATACACACAAGAAAAAATACCATTGGATTTCCGAATTTGCAATACACCTTGGGTGAATACCATTCCAAATAATAGATGTTCGCGCAAATTTAGTTCGGAAGCACTAGTATTGTGCAATGGTAAAAACCGCAATGGATAATACTTTACTCTGAGCCCAACCTTAAGTGCGTCAGATAGTACTCCTTGGCGCAGTTCCATCTTGCGCATATATGGCGTCAAGCGGCAAGATTTGGTTGTGATTCAGTACTAGGTTGCAACCATAGTTTTTTTTACTTAATGTGTTTCATAGCTGGTTTTGATAACTTTACAATGTATCCGCTTTCCAGGAACGTGCTTACGACGGTTCATGCAGGGCGGCTCTGTCCCTTGGACACTCGCTTAGCAGGTATGGTTGAAATTTTTTTTATTACGGATGTTGTTAAGGGATGTTCTTCTTGCTAGTTCTTGTTATATTTTTTTATTTTCTTTAATTTTTGTCTTAGCCTATTATTCCCTCATTGTTATATGTTTAGAATTCGCGGTGGTAAGGTGCGTTGGGCGGCCACTCGAGACGGAGGCAGTGGGCAGAAAAGTGCAAGGTATGCATGCCTTGATAATATTAAAAGTTAATTTGTGACTAACTGACGGAAGTTGTTTGCCTTATTATTGCATGTGTGAACGATATGCTTTTTTCTCTGTTACGATGTTAGGTAATATGGCTAAAATGCTTTTTTTTCCTTTTTTCTGATTTGACATTTTATACCCTTTTTTATATTTACAACTAAATTTCTTCCCCCACGCATTCATTTACTTGCAGTATTCTCTCGGTCGAACGCTATAGCGGCGCACCTCTAGCTGAGGGTGTTGTACCTAGGCAAGACCCGGATGTTATTAAGGTTTATTAACATATTGATGATATCAAAGAGCAATTCATGTTTTTCCTTCATAATTATAGTTACTATCGGACTTCGACCACGGCTTCAAAGTGAACACTCGAGAATTCATCCTTCAATGGCCTCGGATTCGTGCCTATCTCAACGGTCTTCTCGATAGAAATTTTTCTCCTGCTGAAAAGGCATCTATTTCCGCACTGAACACCGCGACTGGTACAGGTGAGTCAATAAAAATAAATAAAATACCTTTCGCCCTCTTGAGCACAATTACTTTACAGAAAGGTAGTAACATGTCATTACAGAAGCACTTTCGTTCCAAGCGGTACTGGCCGTGCTTGCGCTCTTCAAAAGTACTGTCCTCGCAAGCAGTTGGCTCGAGTTGGCCGATTCTTCTCGACCTTTCTAGTCAGCCTTTTATAACTTTGTGCAACTTACTGGTTGTGGCTTAAAGTAATTAAAGTATTTTAATTTAATGGTATCTCTTTCCTTTTTTGACTCTTCTTTTGCTGCTTAATTGAAAATTCTCTGCTTGTTACAGCGTGAGCCAGACTCAGCACACGTGGTCAACAAGCTGTGCGAGATGCAGTTTCGGCAGCCCCTTGTTGTGCTTTACGGCCAGAACACCACGCAGTTCTCCGTGTTTTGTAACGTGAGTCCTTCTTTTTTTCAGCATAATTTAGCAACAATTAATTTCCTTTTTGTGAATTTTTTATATTATTCCAGGGAGTCGAGATCCTGTGTGAAGACTCGTTCATCGAAGCGGTTACTGTGGCGTTGGCGTGCCACTTCATCTTCCATCTCCGCTTTGACTCCGAAGTTGCCGATCTTTGGGGGCTCTTCTCTACCCTGATTGGCGCGCCCTTCACTCTCAAGTCGAATACTGCAATCAACCTCGCCGACAGCATCAAAAGGCATTCGTCGTCTGATTAGATTCCATATCTTATTTAAAGAGTACAAATGTCTATTTGCATTTATCAGAATCTATTCTATTTGAACTAATTAGTTTCGCTAGCAATTATTAGTTAATTTGGTTTCTTTAAACCACTTACAGTTGTTTTGTTGCGTTGTTGTTATTTTCTTTGCTAATTGGTTTCCTTAAACCACTTTCATTGTTGACTTTCATTCTTTAACTGGTCAATTTTCGATGACTCAGGGTGCTGTTACTTTGCAGGTAAAAGTAGTTAGAAGACGATTGATAAAAAGTTGTTGCTTTCATTATGCAATGCAAAGTGGAATGAAACGGGCGAGGCTAATCGATTGACCAGTGAAGCGACAGGGAAGGGAGGAGGGGGGGGGGCTGCCAGCGCTAGCTCGAAAATACCATTACGGCAGGTGTAATTCACGCCGAGCCGAGTTTTTATGGTATTTGACCAGTGGATCTGATAGAATAGTTTGAAGTTGCTCATTTTTAAAGTATATACTCGTAACGTGTATGGCGATGGTATTTACCATCGACAAGACTAGTGTTCACAATGGTATTTTTTCTTGTGTGTACATGTATGTTGTTCATATCTACAATGATATATTCAGATGTGTGCACACACATTCCTCTTCATTCTTGACGACGGAAACATGATTGAGGTGAAAGATTAGTAATGTGAATCTGACCGTGTATGGTTTGCTATGTACATACAGATGTACATATGTACATATGTATCTGTAGTACGGACTTTTATATGCGTGAACATTCGTAATCGTCGTTCTCACGAACTGCTCATTTCCCTGTAACTGGCTGTGCACACGAACATTCATTTTGTTTTTACATTAGTGATTTTTTCAATAGATTACTTTGAAATTGTTGACACAAAACGGCATAAAATATTTATAAAGTAAAGTATACATGCTCTCGCCCTCTTTGGAAACTGGCATTCCTATCAGGCAATGTAATTGTCCACAAGAAGGTTAGATTTGTTACGAATGAAAGTGTGAAGCCTGAGACAGACTGAGCCAGTGGCCCTCTGGAGTCTGGAATCGATATAATTGCCGGTGTAGTTAGAGTGGTGTGTTCGCTCTGAAGAATGGAGGGTAGGGGTGGTTGCTTTAGAATATCGGTATGGGACTCTTTTCCTCCTCTTCCGCCATGCCTGTGGTGTTACTTGTTTCGTATCATAGTCTCCGTAAAGAGCTCAAGGACTACACGCCCATCATGGGGTAAGGAAAGACATCTCCTCGCCCTTCACCTTTTACATCCACCTCTTCAAATTCCTCTGAATGGATCTACAATATCCGGAGGAGTCATCTTCTGTCCAGCCCCCTCCTCTGTCCAGTGTTGATTTCAACTTCCGGCCTATCAAGGTTCTCAATCTCACTATATCTTATGATGTAGCCTAATATTTCCTAATACATACATCCAAAAGAGATTTTATTGATTGAATCTGCGTATGATTAAGATAATTGTGTACAAGAACGGAGAGGGAATGGAAGAGGGGAGAGTTGTGATGGTGACGAGGAGGGAATTCAAGCACTGGCTCGTCTTCCTGGACGGCCTCACTCGGAGACTCAACACTCACACCGCAGTTCATCGACTCTACGACACGCAAGGACATCGAATTAACAACGTACATATGCAATCACGTCAATTCTCTCTCTCTCTCTCTCTCTCTCTCTCTCTCTATCTATCTCTCTCTCTCTTACTCTGTCTGTCTCTCTCTCTTTGTCTAGCTTTCTTCCTCTCTCTCAATTTCTCATTCTCTGTATCTCTATCTATCTCTCTATCTGTCTCTCTCTCTCTGTCTCTCTCTGTTTGTCTCGCTTTCTTTTTCTATTCCTTTTTCATACTCTCTCTATGTATATTAACTCCCTCTCTCTCTTTCTCTCTCATCCTCTTTCCCTCTCTATGTCTCTCTCTCTCTCTCTCTCTCTCTCTCTCTCTCTCTCTTTCTCTCCTCTCTCTTCTTACCTCTTTCTTTCATTCTTTTTCTTTCTCTCCCTCTCTGTCCCCCTGTCTCTCTGTGTCCTACTCTTGTACTTTCTTCTCACGACTTTCATGGTTTGCATTACAATGCATATATGTATGTGTATACACAGATGAGTAGTCTCTGCCTAGTTCTTTTCAACGATTCGGCTGAATTTCAGCTCAAACCGCACGAATACCGATTGAATGGTTTCTACGAGAAAGATAACATGTACCTGTTTAGTTCGAAGAGTTACGCCATGGAGGAGAGTACGTGGCTGTGGAGAAGCTGCCATTCATCCATTGCAATTATGGCAGCCATCGAGAGAACCTCCCATGCAGCAAGGTCATTTCTTTATTCCTCTTCCACACAACAAACTCTCTCGCTTGCTCTGTGTTATTGTTTTCTTGAGATGTTCGCAGTGCAATGGAATGTGCCGGAGCCACAGGCGAGCTTCCTTGAGAGTGCGGAGAGCATGGACATCTACATGAGGAAACACGGATACGGTAGCATCTCTGGTCTACCGTATCCACTCGATGCCATTCTTCTCAAGTCACCAAGCTATTCCCATGTTCGAGATGACTCGAACCAAGACATTGAAGAGTGAGCTTCGTCCGTTTGATCTGAGGAAGGGCAAAACTCATTCTTGCAGACTAAAATCACTGCCGCCATCCACGATTGCACGGCAGTTGGTGGAAGAAGTCGTTGAAGAGGTGGCAAAGCAAATGGAAGGAGAGGAGGGAGAGAGAAGAGAAAGAGAGAGAAGAGAAACAGAGAAAGGGGATAGAGAGAGCAGAGAAGCAGGGAAAGTAGGTGGAGAAGAGGAGCAGGAAGAAAGACTGCTGCCACCTGTGACGGAGAAGAGAGGAAGAAGAGAAGAGCGGATTGGACAGGGCAAGGAGATGTTGAATGAAGCGCATACCCTTTCACACAAACACACTCTTCTGCCAGTCATGACGTCCTCTTCCACTAAGACGGCTCCTCGTTCCTCAGCCAGGAAATCTCTTATTACTCTTCCACCTGTTCAGTCAACTTCAGTTAGAAATGGAGAGACAGAGAAGGAGGATTCCAGACGAACGGAGCAGAAGACAGAAAGGGGGAAAGCTAGCCCAAGTCTTGTGCCGATTCTCAAGACTTCTCGGCGAGAGGGTTAGATAGTAAAAGATGATACCCGTAAAACGTAAACTTCAAATAATAGGAACGCACCACTACACAATTTAATGCAAAAATAGATGGTTTTCCTATTTAAGAACCAGCGAAGAATGAAAGTAAACGTGGAGGAAACGGCAACGAAGTGGCTGCCTCACTCCCTCCACTCGAGAGGAAGAGTCTGCCAAGTCTGCAAGAGATGAAGACCAAGGACTTCCTGGATGACATGTCCACTCCTCTTCTCTCCTTCCGCACCAGTTAGCTCCTTCCTCTTCTACTTCTCTTAACTGTTAGCCAGTCCTCATTTAACTGCAGAAGTCTGGGGTGGTTCAGAGAGGCATCTCTCTACCTTCTCATCTGAGATTCACGAGGAAGATGTCGATATTCCTTCTTTCGCTCGACTTCGTTCACTCTCTCATAGACTTGTACGTTCTAGATATCTTTATTCTTTCACTCCCAGTACTTTTCTCTCCCCTCTTCTGGTCTCCTTCTGCTCCTTTCTTCTATTCCCAGCCAGGTATTAGTTGTGGATATGAATGAACCAAGAATATGGAGTGTGAGATGTACTGAATCGGAAGAAAGCAATTTATTGAAAGAAAAATGGAAAGCTGGCGTGGGAAAGTTGTGGCAGTTGAGTGAGTCTCCATCTCTTCAAGGGAGAGAAAGTATAGCTTTTTACGATTCATTTCTTGAAGAATAGCTTTATGTCAGTTACCATGGACAGATTAATATACCTTGACAAGACATGATTGCCTTGAGGGGGACTCAGCCATCCTCTTCTGCCGCCACTTCCACGACGTCCGTTGTCTTTGTCGACATCGAAGACATTATGTCCACGGCCCTCATCACCATCAATTCGATCCAGACTTTGACTTTTGAAGCGATTCTTTTCCTTTATCTTATTCACTTAGTATCTGCCAGTTTATATTGCTCTCTTGATCTCATCACTTATCTTCTTTCATTTTGTATGTATTGTCTTTCACCCGTTCAACGAGTTTGCATCGCATTTTGTCTTTCTGAATTTAATAGACTGACTAGCATTGACTAGCATGTTTAAATACTCTTACAACACACTGTGTTATGCTATGTACGTATGAATCTTTTTTATGTCTTGTAGATGTTGTAAGTAAGTCGAAAATTTCTGATACGAAGGAGAATAGGAATTCTCCGGGATAACGTGTCACGCCCACAAGGGAATGAGTGCGAGGGAAGGGTGGGTCTAGGGGAAATGAAGGCGAGGAATGAGACAGAAGACACATAAGAAGTCAACTGGTTGGCAAGGATACAACTGCAGATGCTAGCCAACGACGGCCACTCCAGGAGATCTTCCACAGGAAATACCGTTCATTGCGAGGTCTGTTTATCTACAGTTATGTATGTACGCTGTGTGTCTTGTCAGTATTTGAATTCTCCGAAGCAAATAAATGAATATGAAAGAGGAAGGAGCATAGGATATGTATAGGTGGAGGACTCTCCGTCTTCCCCTACAGCAGTTCTCTCTTCATCTTCTTCATCTTCCCTACCTTTCTCTCCTTCTCATAATTCCCAATCAGCCAAATCCTCACCAACCTCGAAGCAGTTCCCCTTTCACTCTTTTCCTGACCACTCATCGGATTCTCCTTTCTCTCCCCTCCGGCCGCTTAAACTGCAGCCGACCATTAGGCATATCCCGGTTAGCTATCTTCATACATTTCGTCATTAATTCTGTGAAGCAAATGCTATTTCGCTTGTTCTGTCTCTCTCTATCTCTCTCACTCTATTTTTCTCTCTCTCTCTTTCTTTCAATCTCTCTCTCTCTCTTTCTCTCTCTTTCTCTCTCTCTCTCTCTCTCTCTCTCTCTCTCTCTTGCTCTCTCTCTCAATATCTCTCCTCTATATACTTTGATACTGATTCCACTCTCGGTCCACTGAATACATGCATCTTATGGTTATTTGTATGATTCCATTGACGCCCTGTGACACTTGCACATTCTCATATTCTCAATATCTTGCAATGGAAAAAAGGCGATTTACAGTCATGGATTACTATAGTCTTTCACAAAGATGTCAATGGAAAGGCTTTGTTTACTATTTTGTGAGAGGCTTGCCGTATCCAATAGCAACCTCTGCTTCCTTGTTCAATACTCCGGATCCTCATTTCATTCTTGTCAATCGCGTACGCAACTATCAACTAGTTCTTCCCGTTCAATTCAAGGAGTAATTGGCTTCAATCTGAATGTTCATAGAACAAGGAATCCAAAACGGGTTTGCAGTGCAAAGTGGAAGGAGTAGTGTATATACTACTCCGTCCACTATAGCTAAGTAAAGTGCAACTGAAGCTTCATATTGACGAAGCTAGAGGACTCCTTCTCCTATTCAACATACATGTATATAGGGGACCATGTCAGAATAGCAACGTCAATATAGCAACACGTTGTAAAAAGGACATTTCAACACCGTACTTCTGGCAATGGTACATTTGAGCAACGTAGCCTTATCGCAACGAAACGGCGGCCATTTGAGCAGCTAGTCAAACGAGCGCCAAGGAAATAGAGCAAAAGCGACACATGGCGACAAGAAAACGTTTTAGCAATGGGAAATGAGCAACGGGCTAGATACCACTTCTGGTATTGGAAGTGGTATTGGGGGCCTCTGAAACCCAATACCACTTTCAACTGCGACAATTGAGCAACGACATTTGAGCAACGGGCTAAATCTTCGCCGGGGGGCCTATGAGACCCAATGGGTCACAATTGGTCAATGCCTGCGACATTTGAGCAACGACATTTGAGCAACGGGTGAAATCTTCGTCCCTGGTATTGGGGGGCCTATGAGACCCAATGGGTTCCACCTGCGACATTTGAGCAACGACATTTGAGCAACGACTTTTGAGCAACGGGCTAAATCTTCGTTGGGGGGCCTATGAGACCCAATGGGTCAATGTCTGCGACATTTGAGCAACGACATTTGAGCAACAGGTGAAATCTTCGTCCCTGGTATTGGGGGGCCTATGAGACCCAATGGGTTCCACCTGCGACATTTGAGCAACGACTTTTGAGCAACGGGCGAAATCTTCTTCCCCGGTATTGGGGGGGGGGGGGCTGTGAGACACAATGAGTCAATGCCTGCAATGTCTGCGACATTTGTGCAACGACATTTGAGCAACGGGCTAAATCTTCGTCCCTGCTATGGGGGGCCTATGAGACAGACTGGATCCAAACTAACAATATCTTTTTCTCTCGTATAATGGAGACACAATGGGTCCCGTTACCTGCATCTATGTATATACTTATACAATTGAGCAATGGAAAATCAATGTCAATATGGCTGTTATCCGAGAAACTCATGCTCACAGTCGCGGATGTGTACTTAAAATGTAGCTCGCCATGATATTTGAAACGCTGACAATACTGCCAATGACATGACAATTAATTATTTTGACCACTTCAACTACTGAAAATCGTATGTAACTTATCAGATCATTCTTGAGTGCTCGTAGCAAACTACAGGCCCTATTAATGTCGCTTAGGAACCCTCAATAATTCCAAATACCTAATCAGGGTCCCAATTTTCGGTAATTTGGGTTATCTCTAATTCTAAAGTGACACATTTGCAGAAATTTGCATATTTCCACTCTTATTATATTCGTGCGGAAATAAGAGATCCCTTCCGCACAGGGGTCACACCTGTCCAAAAGTTGCCATATAAAGTGTGAATCAGGTGAACGGGTGAATATCCCTAACGGTATTTTCTAGTCCACTTTTAACAATCTACAACCGTTCGAAAACTACACTTTTAAAGTACACCACGTAGCAAATTTAGTATGGCTCGTGTATCACACGGGTCCTAAAAACGGTAACTTTCTTCTATGTCACAAAGAGGTGGTCCTGAGCGGAAAACTCATGACTTGTTGCGGCGGTGTAGTATCTCATATTTGGTGAACTTAAAATCTTGCAAATTTTTATATGGGGTGTGACCCCTGTGCTTCCGATCAACGAAAAAAACCCGGAAAGAAGAGGAAAATTTCGTTTTCTTTACTTTTCATTTTCTCTATGATCATTACAGAGAGATTGTTATGTAGATGTTGAATATCTACATATTTTTGGGACCCTGATTAGGTATTTGGAATTATTGAGGGTTCCTAAGCGACATTAATAGGGCCTGTAGTTTGCTACGAGCACTCAAGAATGATCTGATAAGTTACATACGATTTTCAGTAGCACAGCGTTCCGAACAGCAGCATCGGTCCACTTTTGTGACCGTGAAATAGAAAAGCTTTAGCTACGGTATATTTCATTTGGGCATACTTTGTGACAGACAGTAGCTATGATTTCTGAACGGCCCTTTCTCTATAGCAACGGTGTTACATTTGGTCAGTTCTTTGGACATATTCTATTCTTATACAACCAAGCACGCCCAAGCTCTTCAACTTGGCGTTTAAGCATTTTTAATCACAACGTCAGCGTCAATTTAAACAGTTTCATTGTTTCTTTGATATCTTTCTTCTTAGCGTGCTGTCAGCAAGTGCACGAATACAGTTAAACTGTTAAATATATAAAGTCGAGAAAAGGGATGGAGAAATTAAGAACATAAATCAAGAAAAAAAACATTAAAGATCCTTTAATCCGAGAAGGGGAAACAGGTTACAAGCATCAAAACATAAGAAATAGCAGTCCAAAATTAGATATTCAACTTTTATGCTTTATTCAACCAAAACATCGTGGCTTGATATCATCATCTATTTATCTTCGGAACAGCAACTTTGAAGAAGCGCTGCTCAGAGAGAGGAGTCCGATGAGATGAGATTTGGCGGGAGATCGCAGGCGCAGTCGGCACGGTATTCTCACAACACGTCCGGCGGGTTCGCCACTCGTTCAAGACCCGGAGACGGCGGTGGTCAGAAAATGCGACACATCTAAATACAAATGAGGCTGTTTTCTAATCCTCTTTCTCATCCAGATTCAGAAAGGGTTGAGAAAGAGGATTAGAATCTTCTAACCTGTTGAAATGTTAATAGTGTAGCGCAGCTTGGACAACTGCCAAGTGGAGAGGTCAGTATCATTCTCGATGAGAGGCGGCTGATGCTTG
This sequence comes from Allodiplogaster sudhausi, assembly GCA_945643635.1. Taxonomy (NCBI): domain Eukaryota; kingdom Metazoa; phylum Nematoda; class Chromadorea; order Rhabditida; family Diplogasteridae; genus Allodiplogaster; species Allodiplogaster sudhausi. Next base: position 5,990,547 of record CALZFC010000005.1, read on the forward strand.
CGGTCGTCCTCCCTCCTCTGCATCCAGTCTGCTCCTCTCTTTCTCCATCTCTTCCTTTTTCTGTTTCTATTCGTCTTCCTTCCTCATACTCTCTTCTTCCTCTTCCCTTTTTTGCTGCCTTCTCTGCCGCGAGTCGTTCTTCCTCCCTCTGGAGTCGTCTGCAAAAGAGAATCCTCCCGAGTTTTATGCTGGCCAAAACATTTAGAAAGGATAGAAAAGGTCAGCACTTCACACCCCAGATTAGCCTGCTCCGAAAAGGCCTTACCTCTGTTTCTCCTCCCGAACCAGCTTAGCCTGCTACTCTTCCACTCGCCTTCTCTCTTCTTCTGCTTCCCTCTCCCGTCTCAGAGCCTCGGCATCACTGAACGAGAATAAGATTAGAAAGTCCAGAAAATGGAAAGATCTGACAGAATGCTGGCTAGAATAGTGTCGACCATCTCCACGCAGGAGCCGTACTCAGCTGTCGCCTTTTCAAGGGGCCACTGGGTCATCTAGGAAAGAATGACATCATGAAGAGAAGCAGGAGCAGTTCGGCGTTCGCCTTCTGGAGTTGTTGGGCCCGCGCGAGAGCAGAGCCATTCTAGAAGAAAGGAGATCATGAGAGAGATCTGCGCGAAGCAACGGGGAATGGATAGCAAGTGAGAAACCTCGGGCGGAATCGCTGCCTGGCGATGAAGCCGCGCACGTAGCACTGAATGCGGTCCCGTGATGGCGCCTTAAGCATAAGCAGCATGCGTATTCCGCACTCGGAAAGAGTGACCGCCACCGATCCATTCTCGCTCGATTATTGATTCGAAGCTGTAATTAATAACCTTAATTAGGTACTTTAATTCAGATTCGTTCAAAAAGGGGTGTAGAAGTATATTCATGCGTACCCCAGAATGGTACGCGCATCCTGGTCGAGAATGAGCTGGGCGAGAGAGCAGACGGCGAGAGTATCGATGATGATTCCACGAGAATGAGGAGCTAGCAGCGAGTTCAGAATGCTCTCGTCTTCCTTGCACCTCTATTGGCGGGAGCAATCAGAGGCTGGCCGCATCGCATTATGCAAGACTAGAATAAATAATACAGTTCTTCTCCCTGGTAGAGAATCACCATAAACGCAACAACTCTCTCGCCGAATCAAATGTTGTTCATGATGTTCTATCTTTCAAATAAGCAACAGACACACCTTGGTCGGATGGAGGTAATAGCTAAGTACGGTAAAGCGGAAGCCATCTCGGAACTAGCAGAAATGCGAAGATAGTCATCACCAATCATTTTCGGGACAATAACCATTTCGGGATACGAGGGGCAAATCTGTGAAATGGTCAGCTGCTATATTGCTGATATACTTTAGTTTGAGTGGAAGATAACAGATAGAAATGTCCTTTGCCACGAACATTAAAGTTGTCACTGACGGAAAGATGCGGAAAGAGTTCGGAGCGAGCAAGGTCAGCGTAGCGAATTCTGCTTCCAAGTCGAAGACTGTCGAGCCATCGTCCAGCACCGTAAAAGGGACGCGATAGTAGAATGGATAATCGTGCTCAAAACTATCTGAACAGGACCCCAATTAACAGAATTTAGCACAGTTATTCATGATAAAATAAGTTCAAACATACACGTTCCAATAAAGAAAGGACACTGACGGAAAAAAACCGTAGAATATAAAAGAAAATAGCCCACTGAGGTTGGAGAACTTCTCGATGCTACGTGCAACAGAAAAGCAGTCACTTAGGTTGGCGATCTCGAAGACGATAATCATTAAGTTCTTGCACTTGAGTATAAGTAAACCACCTTTAGTGTTGTCCTGAATATTAAAAAAAACCATCAAAACATCACTTCCAAAATGATATTATTATTCCATTTGTCAGACCTTTCCAATGGGTTCAGCAACAAGTCGATCGACCGCGCGATGCAGCAGCCAGAACTCCGCGCAAGTGGAGCGACTCTCTCAAAGCGCACAAGGAACATAGTGAACACACAAAAAGGTCAAAATCTGCGTAATATTTTCTGGACCGAACCTTTCGGTCTGAGAAGTCGCCTGCTCGCGATGGTGACTGCTTGAGATGAATTGGCGCGGCTAGTGTCGCATCTTGGAAATGAAAACTAAAAAAAGATTAAACTAAAAGAATTACCAATGTAACACCCGGCGACAAAAAAAGAAATAAAAAGAACGCGCAGCCGCGTCTCCTAAAAACAACGCGATCGTATGCTAGGAAACGTAGGAAACCACATCTAATTCACGGTCAAAAACCATAAATCCCATCCGTAGATTAGTCAAAACCACGAATCTGTCCGTAAATTAGTTTTTCATCAGAAGCCGCTCAAACTAGGGGGGACAAAACGCTGTGCAGTAGTTGAAGTGGTCAAAATAATTATTATGGATTGTCATGTCATTGGCAGTATTGTCAGCGTTTCAAATATCATGGCGAGCTACATTTTAAGTACACATCCGCGACTGTGAGCATGAGTTTCTCGGATAACAGCCATATTGACATTGATTTTCCATTGCTCAATTGTATAAGTATAGATGCAGGTAACGGGACCCATTGTGTCTCCATTATACGAGAGAAAAAGATATTGCCAGTTTGGATCCAGTGGGTCTCATAGGCCCCCCCCATACCAGGGACGAAGATTTAGCCCGTTTCTCAAATGTCTTTGCTCAAATGTCGCAGGTGGAACCCATTTAGTCTCATAGGCCCCCCAATACCAGGGGCGAAGATTTCGCCCGTTGCTCAAATGTCGTTGCTCAAATGTCGTAGGTGGAACCCATTGGGTCTCATTGGCCCCCCAACGAAGATTTAGCCCGTTGCTCAAAAGTCGTTGCTCAAATGTCGTTGCTCAATTGTCGCAGGTGAAAGTGGTATTGGGTTTCAGAGGCCCCCAATACCACTTCCAATACCAGAAGTGGTATCTAGCCCGTTGCTCATTTCCCATTGCTAAAAGTGTTCTATGATTGCTCGAATGTCGCTTTTGCTCTATTTCCATGGCGATCTTTTGACTAGCTGCTCAAATGGACGACGTTTCGTTGCGATTAGGCTACGTTGCTCAAATGTTCCATTTCTCAAATGTCGTTGCTATTCTGACATGGTCCCGTATATAGAGATCAATTTCAAGGATGCAGTTGTGACATGCTGAAGTGTAACGGAATCTGAATGAATGAGAGGGACAAATGTTCATAATTACCATGACAGAAGAGACTTCTTGAGGCGATGACACGCCGTCGGGGCTCTTCGTGTGACCAGACAGAGAGAGGGCAGTCTGACTCTACCACTCGGCTGGCCCCTGCTCATTCCTCCCAAGACCAGGCCCCTCCTCGCAGGAGGCGGGTCTCTATTGACGACGACTATGAGACAACTGCACAATTTGTTGAGAAGATCAGACAGGAACTCATCCGACAACTGTAAACTTGTCATTCTTTTGCAGTTATTTTAATTTTTTTTGTTTGCAATTTGTTGCTTCTCTTGAAAAGCTGAAAAAATTGGTCTTCCAAAACATTTTCTTTTGAATAAACATAGCCTCAATAGCGAAAGCTCAATGAAGTATATCCCTCTGATTCATACTCAGCATTCTTCGTGTGAACCTTCCCGGTGGAACCTGTTATGAATTTCTATCCCAGCATTTTAGCGATATGTATAATGTTTCACTCTGTGAAATTCGTGATAAAACTGGCAGTACATACTCAAAGTTCGTAAATAAAGCATGAATTCTACATGAATTTTCGATTTAACTGTCACATCGAAATATGGCGACTTTTTCGGGAGTAATAAAATAAAACAAGATACATTGAAAAATCATTTTTGGTGAAAACGATTGTGCACTCCTTACTACACTGGTGTATAATGCCATTAAAACGCCTAGTGTACATCACAACTTACCAGACTAGAACTTTCACACTTTTCGTAGAATTGCTCTGTTTGAATATTCAACTCTCCGTGAATGATATTTCATTTATTTCCTTGTGTGATGTATATAATTTTGTATTGCAGGAACCATGCTGCCCGTGCAGATTCTTAAGGAGAATGCTCAAGAGGAAAGGGGGGAAAGTGCTCGGCTTTCTTCATTTGTTGGAGCGATTGCCATCGGCGACTTGGTCAAGTCAACACTTGGCCCCAAGGGAATGGTCAGTGTTAAAGCGATTGTAATGCATTCAATTTTTCAAACAGCCTCTCCCGTTCCTCTTTTATTTCGCAGTTCGTGAAACTGTTCGATGTCTTATGAGTCTTATGGGAGATAGTTACAGGATAAGATTCTGATCAGCGGTTCTGGAGATCATCAAAGCATAAAGGTTACCAATGATGGTGCGACTATCCTGAAGTCAATTGGAGTGGACAACCCAGCGGCCAAGGTCCTCGTCGGTTAGTCGTTTCAAATATTTCTTATGTAGTTTGCCAAACGGTCCTACAAATATGTCGTTAGGATGGGAAGACGTCATAGAGCAGATCAAGGGTCAAACTGGTTTTTTAGATGTGTCGATGGCACAAGATAACGAAGTTGGCGATGGAACGACATCTGTGACTGTTTTGGCCTCTGAGCTGCTGAAGGAGGCGGAGAAACTGATCGCCCTTCGAATCCACCCGCAGACCATCATCTCCGGATACCGCAAGGCACTGAAGATTGCTGCGGATGCTCTCCGTGCGTCGTCTGCTGAATCCGGGTTTGTCCCTTCATCCGAATCTTCTCTTCTCGTTCTCTTTTTGCTTCATTTCGATTCCTTCTCTCTCTCTTTGATGTATTTAGTGATAATCTACGTGATGATCTCCTAAAGATTGCACGGACTACTCTGGGGTCTAAGATTGTCTCTCAGCACAACGAACACTTCTCTCAGTTGGCTGTGGATGCTGTTCTCAGACTCAAGGTTCTCTCTCCGGAACTTCCTTCAAACCAACATTATCTCAACACTATTTTTTAGGGTTCTGGAAATCTGGAGGCGATTCAAATGATTAAGAAGCTTGGCGGGTCAATGAACGACTCCTACTTAGATGACGGCAAGTTCCATTTTCATTTTATACTTTTCATCCCTCCATAAAACTAGTATTTTCTTAAGGCTTTCTGCTGGAGAAGCTGCCTGGAATGTACCAGCCACGCAGAGTGGAGAAGGCCAAGATTCTCATTGCGAACACTCCCATGGACACCGACAAGGTCAAGGTCTTCGGATCTCGGGTGCGGGTGGATTCTGTAGCGAAGGTCGCGGAGATGGAAGCGGCAGAGAAGCTCAAGATGAAAGAGAAGGTCGCTTCTTCCAAACTTATTCCATCGATGGTCTTAGCGAGATATGACTGATTAAAATAGATGAGGTTTAGGTGGACAAGATCTTGTCCCACAAGATGAACGTTTTCATTAACCGCCAGCTCATCTACAACTACCCAGAGCAACTCTTTGCTGATGCCAAAGTCATGGCCATTGAACACGCCGACTTCGAGGGAATCGAGAGACTCGCCCTCGTCCTGGGTAGGCTGAGCCTTCTCTAGTTGCCATGGTAGAAGTCATTTCTTGCAGGGGGCGAGATCGTCTCCACTTTTGACACTCCCGAAGCCGTCAAATTTGGAACTTGCGATTTGATCGAGGAAGTTATGATCGGAGAAGATCGTCTTCTCCGTTTCAGCGGAGTCCCGCTTGGTTTCTTTTTCTTCTTCACAGTCTTCTTATGACAATTAATTACATTCCACGCATTTCCTTATCCTGTTTAAATTTACAGGCGAGGCTTGTTCCATTGTTCTCCGCGGCGCAACTCAGCAGATTCTAGATGAGGTATTTGCATTATGCAATTGTATTCATCTTTCGTTTCTGGCATTGCCTCCATGACTCTATCTCTCTCCCCCCCCCCTCTCTCTCTTTCTATAATTGCAGGCGGAGCGCTCTCTGCATGATGCTCTGTGTGTGTTGTCTACCCATGTCAAGGAGGCTAGGACGGTGCCGGGAGCGGGTGCATCTGAGGTTCTGATGAGCAACGCAGTGATCGTCGAAAGTCAGAAGGTTCCTCTCTTTCCTATCACATTTCTCCTTACGAATTGCTGGGAAATGGGTGGCACCGTAGTCGTATTGGCATGTGATGAGATGGCCGATCTTGCAGGTGGCGGGGAAGGAGGCCTTGGCCGCCGCTGCCTTCGGAAATGCGCTCGCTGCTCTCCCCACTGTCATCTGTGATAATGCTGGACTGGATGGGGCAGATCTCGTCACCCGTCTTAGGGCTGAGCATGCTAATGGCAACCATCGCATGGGCATAGGTATTCTCTGTCTCTCCCTCTCGCTCTCTCTCTCTCCCTCTCGCTCTGTCTCTCCCTCTCGCTCTGTCTCTCCCTCTCGCTCTGTCTCTCCCTCTCGCTCTGTCTCTCCCTCTCGCTCTCGTTCTCTCTCTCTCTCTCTCGCTCAATGTCACTCTCTCAGATGTGAACAACGGCTGTCTGGGGGACGCATTCTCTCTCGGAGTGGTGGAGTCCTTCCAAGTGAAGATGTGCATGCTGGCTTCTGCAGCCGAGGCGGCCGAGCAGATCATCCGCGTGGATGCCATCATCAAGAGCGCCCCGCGACCTCGCGCACCCGACCGCCGTCCCTGCTAGGCTTTCTCTCTTTCTCTACCCCCTCTATTATCTCTCTCTCTTTCTCTACCCCGTCTATTCTCTCTCTCTCTCTCTCTCTCTCTCTATCTTTCTCTCCCCCCGCTCTATCCTATCTCTTTTCAAGTTGCTATGCTTGTCATCTCTTGCATCCCCTGCAATCTCTGGCAGTCTCAACTATGTTCTCTCCGCATGATAGCTTTGATGACTTCTTATCTATCCAGTGTGGTCTGTTCCCCTTTTTATAAATGGAATATATAATAAATCCAGTAAGGACGGTATCGAATTCTATGTTTTGTTTGACCGCTTCTTGTTGTCGTCTGTTGTTCGTTTCGTGTATTGGATAAAACGCTTTATGAGTGGAAGTCGAGTCGTGGTGGAGGAGTGTGAAAGGAGAAGGGAGGAAGCTAGACGGCGCAAGAGGAAGTGCGTGAGTTTGTCTTGGCAATGCCACAGAAGGGAAGGCGGACTCGACCGGAGTACCACTCGCAGAGCATAGTCGGCACGGACTCGAGGAGGAGCTGAGCCGAACCCAGCGAGACATTGTTGAAGAGCAGCCAGGGAACGTGGTCGTGCTTCTCCGGCTGAACCCCCGCTGTTCTCTTCCCGGCCTTTTCTTGCAGACGATTCCCTTCAGTTGTCACGATGCACGATCTGAAATGGTGTGGATTGGGAGGAAAGGAGGTCTCACTTCAGGGAGAAGGGAAGTCTCACTGCAGGCAGACGGGGGAAGTTAGGGGAATCAGGGGAAAGCGAGGGGGTATAATTGGAGAGAGACAAGGGAAGTTAAGAGATCTCACTGAATCATCGTCTGGGTGTCTTGAGTCACGTTGAGGGAGCTGAAACATTTCTCAACAGCATCTACGAATTCAGTTCTGGCCTGGAAGATTGAAAGTAGTTGCTGGATGAAACAAATACAAGATATGAGTACACCTTGAGTTCTGTTTCCAGGCAGTAAATAACGGGCATGAATGAAGTCTGCTCAGGGAGGGCCACCAGAAGGCACGATTCGAACATGTTGATCGTGCACTCGGGCTCTCCGTGCTGGCACTTCAGGGTTCCATTCTTAACAACGAGAGAGAGAGAGATAGAGAGAGCGAGAGAGAGAGAGAAATAAGCACCAACCACATATCTAGCGTTTCCGAATGGAACTAGTTCAATCTTTACAACTTCAGGGGGGAAGTTCTTGAAGATAATGGGGTAGAGTTGTTGAGTGATGAACTGCTGGCATCCAGGGCAGAGTGATTCGTAGAGGAGAGTGAGCAGTACAGGCTGGTCGTACGTGGACTTCTCATATCTCAGACAGATAAGAGGAATACACTTCTAGGAGGTTAAAAAGAATACCTGTTGCAGAGAGTGTTGAAGCCGCATTGCTTGGCGAGACCTGCATTTTGACACCAGAGAGATGGGGGAACCTTCTCACATGAAAAGCCTTCTTCAGTAGTGGCCAGGAAGGGTAGGCAGAGCGAGAGCAGCAAAACAGGAAGCCGCATTCTTTCGCAAAAGAAAAACACTAAAATGATTCGCAGTGGTTAAGTCATTTCTTATTTACTCATACTGTTCGAACGGAATAGAAGCGAGAAGGATGAGAAGATGTAACATGACTGGAAATCTGGACCTGCCAGGGTTGCTAGCTATTTCTCTGCAAGAACCTTTTGTAACTCCCCTCCGTCGATCTCTCTCTTTCCTCTCTTTCTTTCAGGAATTCTCTCTATCTCTCCCCCCTCTCTATCTCTCTCTCTCTCTCTCTCTCTCTCTCTCTCTCTCAGTGACACTCCCTCTCGACTCCAAGCAATGAAGTGATGGTCAGTCAGAGCTTCTTTCAAATAACTTTCGCTATATAAAAAAGAAGTGCTCCCTTCTTTCTCATTATTTATATCTCACTTTCTAATGTTGCGACAGAGCAGACTCTCGGGTGGAAAAGCAACTTTATTCGCAAGCGTTAACATTTTAATATTATTAAAAATCGCTCACTATGTACAAACAATGAAAAAAAGAAGGCCAAGCCAATGAGAACGGACGAAGAGCCACATTTTATAAATTATTTGCCTACGAGAAGAAGAGTGAAGGCAAGGGCAGGTATGTTTCGTGCATGTTGAAGGAAGCAATTATGAGTTTGTCTGGAAACAAAAAACATCAAATTGAGCAACTAGAAGAAGTTTGAACCAGGTATACGTGAGGGCGATTTGTCACTAAAATGAACAAGCAAATGTTTGAATCTTGCTATAAGAAAAATATGTGGCAAGGAACCAATTGAAGGCGAAAAGTTATGCTCATAGCGCCGAAGGAAGAAAGCGCAGCTTTATTTCATAAGTATCTTGGGGTGGCTTAGATTGTTAAGTAATGCAATTGTATATTGAGAATTCTCCAGAAAATATAAGTGTTACATGCCAGATGAAAAACACTAAACCATATTCAGCCGGGTCAGTAGTGATATCCATTGTTCTGCTGGGGCGGGCTGATCGTGCGGTGGAAGCTCTCCGTAGTCGTAGTCACTTCGTAATTACGATCCTGAACACCAGAAGGATCAACGGAACGGAAGACAAAGTTAACTATGACACGTGCCTGATTACGACGATGCCGCTGGGCAGTTCCCGTCTGAGGCTGTGGCAGATCCTCTTCGTACACACTGGAAGAGGAAAGGGACAGATAACGAGAGAGAGAGAGAGAGAGAGAGAGAGAGAGAGGGAGAGAGCAAGAGAGAGAGAGAGGGAGAGAGAAAGAGAGAGAGAGTGAACAAGAGAGAGAGAGAGAAACCGAAAGAGAGAGCAAGAGAGAGAATGAGAGGGGAGGATGGAGGGATAGAACGAGAGCGAGAGGGAGAGAGAGGGAGAAAGAGAGAACGAGAGATAAAGAGAGAACGGAGAGATGGAGAAAGAGAGAAAGAGAGAGAGAGGCAGAGAGATTCAAAGAGAGAGAGAGAGAGAGAGAGAGAGAGAGAGAGCTGACGCACACATATTCCTCCTTCACGGATGGCGCATGCACTCGAGGGAGGCGGAACCAGGAGAAGAAGGGCGAGACTCGCTCTTCCACGGGCTGAGCTGCCGGCACCGGAAGGGGGGTTCTCTCCACAACCACGTGGTACACTTCTTGGAAGCACAGCACGCAGTAACACTCAACAAAGGATTATTCTACAACCTCTCTCTCAGTTTCTTCTCTCTCTCTCTCTTGCTCTCTCTCTTTCCCTCTATTTCTCTCTCTGTCCATCTCTCTCTCTCGTCCATTTTGCATATATTCGCTGACCAGGAAGACGGCGATGGCAAATCCGATGAGCCAGCCCCACCAGATGTCCCTCCAGTGATTCTTATAGCTAAAAAGTAAATTGAAAAGATGGAAAAGTGAGAAATGAAAAGACCCATTAATGCGCGAGAAAGAGTCGACGATGGCAAGGCCGATGAATCCGAAAATGAGGAAAGGACGGAGAAGAGGAGCGCCGCGCAGGTTGATCATGTAGTAAATGTAACACTGAATAACACTCATGCATTCAGTTCTTAACTATTCCAATTCGGTACTCACAATTTATCAGGTAACATTCGGCAAAATCACCCATTTCATGAAAGCCGTCTTGCATGAAATGGTCACTAATGCACACAGAAATTGAAAGAAACAAACTGAAGCGAAGATGGCCGAGTAGGAAGAGAAAGCTGCGTGGAGAGAAGGGAACGTCAGCCACGCATAGCGGAGTTCTTCCGGGTTACGATAGTTGCATGCCAAATGAGGAGAGGGAGAAGGAGAGTGCTCGAGGGGAGCAGTGCAGCTACTGTAATCAAACCAATGCTAAGAGTGCATTCGCTAATCACGGAGTATAAAATAGAAAGATTTCCTTCAAATCAGTGGTCGCAGTGGCAATGCTTCAAACCTGATGGAAACATTGCAGAGAGAAAGAAAGTAAGGCCTTTGATAGCCGGTCATCAGCTTGATAGTATCCACGAAGATTTGTGTGATCAGGGCACCAAACATGAACACCGCTAAAGCAGAAAAGATTCCATGATGGTCAAGAATGAGAGACAAAGGGATAATAAAGAAGATGCTTGGAGATCAAGAGAGTGAGTGAGAGTGAGAGAGAAAGAGAGTGAGAGTGTGTGTGAGAGAGAGAAGAGATAGCATTGTCACAGATGAAGCGGAAGAGTCGTCTGGTGAAGAGATGAACACGGCATTCTCCGCAGCTGGCCAGCACAGTCTTTCTCGGCTTGGTCGAGAAGAGCCAGAACATGATCTCGCCAATCAAAATCTTAAAGTTTCTAGGTTCAAGGAGTGCGACTGGATTGAAATGAGAGCAAAAGAATGTCAACTATGTACAAATGCACCTGTAATAGTTCTTTATTTTCTGTGTTTCATCGCTAGAATTCATACATATTTACTTTTTTTTTATTGATTCTCTGATGGTTCTCTCAATTTTATAGAGCAGAATCTTCATCGCAGGCACACACAAGACTTGCTGTCGATAAAACAGTTTCCCACAAATCCTGTCTTTGATGTGCCATTATAAAGTGGAAGAAGTCCCGCGGCTGAAGGGAGGGGCGACTGGAGGCATGCTGCTACTCAACACATAAGCCACGCTTGATCCCTCTTATCTCTCTCCTCCCTCATATTCTCTCTCTCTCTCTTTCTTTCTCTCTTCTTCTTCTCTCTCTCTCTCTCTCTCTCTCTCTCTTTCTCTCTTTGTTTGCATGCTTGATGGGTGCAGGCGAGTCCGAATGACTGTGGAGTGGACAGGCCGCCTACTCATGGATTGGAGGAGGAAGCTTATTCTCTCCTCTTAGCACGTCTTCCAAGAGATCTACGGGAGAGAACAGAGGAGAGAGAGATCAGAGAGATGAGAGTGAGAGAGAGAGAGAGAAGACAGAAGAGAGTGGCTGACGACGAGTGGAGGGAGACAGAAGGCGAGGATGTAAAGGAGACTGTACGAGACGTAGACATTGAAGTCCTCCGGCCGGAAGTTCGGTTTGTAGAGGAGAACGTCACGGCAGTAGAAGACGCGTGCGTGGTAGGGAAAGACGGAAGTGAACCTGGAAGAGAAGAAAAGGAAAATGGCAAAGACTGTGAGTGGATGACTCACCGGAGATAGTACCAGAGAGCCCAGAGACAGGAGAGGCCGACGATGTGGAGGATAAAGGTCGGCACAAGGAAGAAGTTGATGTTCTGATACTTCGGCCGTGGCATCACCGACCCATACTGCGAGGCCGAGAAGACTTCGGAATGAGCCCGAGAGGGGGGCATAGACATCCCGCACTCTCTTCTGGGCCTCAGGCAGAGAGACTATCAATATGGGGAACAAAAGAAACTTTAAGAGATCAAATACCAATCGCGTACATGATTAAACTGATGAAATACGGAACAGATTTTGTTCGCACATCAGAATTAAATGCCAATCTCGATCTCAAGGAATGAAGAAGAATAGAGAAACAGAGAGGCTGAGATATTCCTTCATTTACAAAGACTCAATATTCTGAAATAAGCTCATGTAAAATGACAAGCATGTTAAGGTGAGCCAGATTAGAATGAGAGAGCGTGTGAATGAAGAGGACGGAAGAGCTAGGAGAAGGTGACCAGAGAGGACAAAAGTGGCCGCTTCATCCCACATAACCGAGACTCTTTCCCTATCATCTTCGAGGGTTGCCTGCATAGCTCTCTCGCTCTCTCTCATCTCTCTCTCTCTCTCTCTCTCTCTCTCTCTCTCGCTCTCGCTCTCGCTCTGTCTCATCTCTCTATCTCTCCCTCTCTCTCTCTCTCTCTCTCTCTCTCTCTCTCTCTGAATTTCTCTCGATCTCTGAAGGAATGTAGAGTTTTCTCATTTTCTCTCTGTCTTCTCGCCTGTACACGACAGGCAAATATTGGGTGGTCAAAGAGAAGCTGCAAAAAGAGAGAAAGCTGGTGATAGGCAGAGAGAACGAGAGAAGCAAAGAAAATGAAGAGGGAGAGAGAAAGAGAAGCAAAAGGTAGTAAGAGCTACGTGATTTGCGAACTATACAGATGAGCAATTCGGCTGTAAATGAACGAATGCGGACAACCGAAGAAAGAGAATGCCAAGAATGACCCATTGCTAGTCTTCTTTCGCTAGCTCACGAACTGCCGGCGGCGGTTGCAATTCTTTTTTCTGCTTTTGTTCGTTCTTCTTTCTCTTCTCTTCTGATTACTTTCATGAATTTAGCTGATCTGGGATAAACATGAACTCATCCATTTCTATGGTTAGATCACCGTCGTACAGCAAATTGGAATAGTGGAAGAACATGTCACGTAAATGTAAATTGCAAGAAACAATTCAACACGAAAAATGATGTAAGCGCCACGAGAACAAAAATCATGCTCAGAAATGAATGAAATGAAGGAGCAAGAAAGGAGAGAAGAATGAGCAAGTGGAAGAGTGATTGAAGAGAAGCTGAGGAAGGGAGGAGAGATGGGACCAAGCTTAGGCTACGGAGCGAGGCTGCCCCCAGGACACTGTTTGCTGCCGCGCACCACTCTTCCTTTCCGTACTTCCCCCACTCTCTCTCTCCCTCTCTCTCTCTCTATCTCTCTCTTTATCTCTCTCTCTCCCTTTATCTCTCTCTCTTTTCTCTCTCTCTCTCTCTTTATCTCTCTCTCCCTTTATCTCTCTCTCTCATTCTCGCTCTCTCGCCTTGTCCTATCCACACACCTCTCTTCCGTCTTCCTCTCCACATCTGTAGGCGTCGTTTGCTCCATCTCTTAATCTCGCTAACACCCGCTCACTTTCGTCAAGCATAAAGCTATGAGGTGAGAAATAGAGAGAGAGAAGCAGAGAAACAAAGAGGATCGAATGAGACAAAGGAAGAGGGAGGGAGAGAGAGAGATAGAGAGTGATAGAAGGAGGGTTAAAGATGAGAGGATCATAAGAAAGGAGAGCAGAGAAAAAGAGCCCCTTCAGCACGGAAGTCACTGATCCGATTCTCCACTCATTCTGACTTACACGCAAACTCAACGCATCACGTCGTCCTTGTACTTCGACGGCTCTCACCCTCTCTGCTGTCCCTCTCTATCTCACCTTTCTCTCTCTTTCTCTCTCTCTCTCTCTCTCTCTCTCTCTCTCTCTCTCGTCTCTCCCTCTCTTCCGTCCCTCACTCCGTCCCTTTCTCTACCCTCTCTCTTCCCCTCTCCTCTCTCCCTCTCGTTTCTTTCGCTGTCATTTCCTCTCCCTTATTCTTTTCAGCAACAAACTGCCTCGTCTCATATGTACAGATGGCTGTAGATCAGCATGATAGCCAACAAATTAACTTGACCCTCAAAATGTTCAGCATTCATTCAAAGAAGACGGAAGTTAGTGTTCTTAAACTTGTTATTTTCTAACGTACTTTGGTAAAAGAGCATAAACAATATCACAAACAACGAATCGTTCCTTTAAATATTGACCACTATAGCATCTTTCAATATATTTACCTCAATATCTTTTGCGTTGTTGGTTTCTTTGGGTTTCTTTTCATTTCCCTCTCTCTCTATCTCTCTCTCTTTCTCTCTATCTATCTCCCTCTTTATTCTAATAGCTGCGAAACGGTAGAAAAGATCGATTTGCAGTTTAATATAATGAAAAATAAGCAAAACATGAGACAGAGAGACACGGAGGGGGACAGAGAGAGACATAGAGACAACACAGACATAGAGAGGGGAGAGAGATAGAGAGAGAGAGATAAAGAGAGAGAAAGATAGAGTGAGACAAAGTGTTATCGAACTTTGAAAAGTTACCATTGTTCCGTTTTTTAACCAGTCCGTTCAATCAAAATTTCGAACTCTAGTTCAGCGGCGCAGAAATGTGGTCAGACATACAACTTTCGAACAATGTTTTCTATTGTAATAGGTTGCTGTTTGCATTTGCTTTTTATGTTCATATCAATGTTTCTTTTGGATATTTTATTTTTGAGAAGAGAACATTCGCTTTTAGGCAGTTTGCCGTCGATGTCGTACCGAGGGAAGCAAGCAGATGAGCAGAGCAAGACTACGTCGGGCACACTTGTTCAAGACGGCCACCGAGCTGTTCTTTGGTTGGTGTTTTTAAGCTTTAGTTTCCATTACTTTTTATTGTCTTATAAGATCTTCTTGTTGAAGAAGGTCGGTAATATGTTTTCAAGAGTAACTGAATAGTACCCTTGCTTTTCTTTAATATTGTTATTTCTTTCAAAAATTAAGGTTTTCTAAGATTCATATGCTATTCAATTAAATCTATATGCCATCCCATACAATAAACATCTTTATCTCTGCTACCCGAGGGCATTTTTTCTTCTAATTTTTTTCTCTAACTGTGAACTCATGATTTTCTTCTTGGAAGGCTTATAATAAGCGTGAATATTGTCCAGGTGACGAGTGTGAGGAGGTCGGACCGGATAGTACGTCAGGCATTTCTGGAAAGAGGCTGAGCGCTGCGAAGGCGCGGAAGCCTGCCGATGACCATGCGAGGTTATTCCAGCAGCCCGTAATAGAACCACCTTTTACTTTAGGGAACAGTGTTGATTCAGCTCGTCAACGAAGCAGCTAACAGACGCGCAGAAGCAATCGGTTGAAGACGTATTCCGCGTGTTTATTGGCTTGGATGCCTTGGAGGAGCCCTCGACACAGCCGTCGGCGGCGAGTGCTTCAGCCGACGTCAATAACGACGAAAAGTTTGTTAATTCATGTAATAATACCCTTTTTGCTATTGCTTTTAACCTTTCTTAGCATAGAAGGAAACTTTTGAAGGAATGAACTTTTTGCTTACTTTTCTTGTAATGAATCTTAAATGAAGTTTGAATCACGAAGACTTCTCTTGCTTGATAGGCTGGTTACTGTATTTTTTTCACTCAAGATACAAAACCTGCCTATGCTTTTGAGTGCAAGAGTTATTCTTCATCTTTTGTTAGTTTTGCTTACTGTAGTTACAGTATACAAAAAAAATCATTTCTCTTTAAAAAGTTGCGAATTTTAAGGTTCCAATCGCCTATGCAGACAATCGCCGTGGTGAAGATGAGCAGTGGAGTGATGACGAGGATTCGATAGGAGGAAATACCGTTGAAGAAGAAAATCATTCTTCCGTTACCGTAAACAGTAACTCACCGCCGTATGACATCGAGGACTTCTCCGACTTGGTCTGAGCTCCACTCTCTTTCTACCTAATTAGGATATTTTATCTTTTTCCTGACTTCGTTCGATATATTGCTTCTTTCCCAAACATTTTGAGATTTTTTCTATCAGGTCCCTCGCTTTTTTGGATTACTTGTGTCCAAAAAGTAACTTTAATATATTCCTTTGCCTAAGAAAGTATTCAGAGATATAAAAATTAGATTACTTGAAATTTTGTGAAGCTCTAATATTTTACCTATCGTTTACTGTAAATGTGCCCTGGTCAATATCCCTTTCTAGCATTATTAACCTTGAGAATCGAATCGGTTTCTGTATGTTGTGGTTATTGGGACATATTATCTTATTTGAAGTATCTTGTGAATATAATCGTTGTTTTTTCGCTTGTAGAAGTAACTTGTACATTGAATTCAGTCTCCTGATTGTAGGAATTTATTTTGTTATTTGAAGAATTTGCTTGCTCCAAATGTTGTTAGAATTGTTTTGACTGTTATTTGAGATGCGTTTGATAATGAAGCGTTGAGGGTTGTTCTTACACTTACAAGTTTGCGCACAAGAGCGAGGAACACGGCCAACTCCTGACATTCACTTATAAAGAGAAGGAGAGAGAGAATAGAGAGAGAGAGAGAAGGAGAGAGGGAGCGAAACACCGAGAGACAGAGAGAGAGAGACCATATTGATTGATAATTGAGCGCAGAAACGACTGTTTCGGAGATTTGTGAGTATGTGTGTTTCTTTTGCTGGAAACTATAAAGAGACCTAAATGTCACTCTCTCTCTATGTCATTAGATTCTACATAGAAAGGCGGTTCTAATGAGGTACAGAGAGATGCGGATAAGAAACGTTGAGCGGTTTGATTACACGCACAAAAGCGAAGGATCCAACTTTTGTTACACGGCAAACTCCTGACATCACGAACAGTGTTCACTTATCAAGAGAAAGATAGTTCTTTCTGTCTTTCTTTCATTCTTTCTCTCTCTCTCTCTCTCTCTCTCTCTCTCTCTCTCTCTTTCTCTGTCTATCTGTCTTTCTGCTTGTCTGTCTTTCTGTCTGTCTTTCTGTCTGTCTGTGCCTGTCTGTCTCTCTCTCTCTCTCTTTCTCTCTCGCATTGCATGCGATCGATCGCATGCGACCGCACTTGAAAGGCTGCATCCATCTGTCTTTCTTTCTCTCGCCTTCTCTCTCTCTCTCTCTCTCTCTCTCTCGTTCTCTCTCCCTCTCTTTCTCTGTCTGTCTGTCTTTTTGTCTGTCTGTCTGTCTGTCTGTCTGTCTCTCTCTCTCTCTCTCTCTCTCGCTCTCGCATTGCATGCTGATCGATCGCATGTGAGCGCACTTGAAAGGCTGCATCCATCTGTCTTTCTTTCTCTCGCCTTCTTCTTCTCTCTCTCTCTCTCTCTCTCGCCTACTTTCTCTCTCTCTCTCTCCTTCTCTCTCTTTCTCTGTTTGTGTGTCTTTCTCTCTGTCTGTGTCTGTCTGTCTGTGTCTGTCTCTCTCTCTCTCTCTCTCTCTCTCTATCCGCAGCGAGCAAGAAGGGGGTGCATGCATACTCGCAATGTATGTACAGACAAACAACTTTAAAAAAAAAAAACTAGAGAGATGAGAGAGAGACATGAGAGAGGAATGAAGCAAATCGCTGCGCATATGTCTCATTCCCCCCCCCCTCCCTATCACTAGGTTATCCAATGCAGAAAGCTGCATGGGTGGGTTGGTGGCCTGGTGGTTAGGGGGGGTGGTGGTTCGGGTCCGGTCGGGTACAAAATGTCTTTCTCTCTCTCTCTCTCTCTCTCTCTCTCTGTCTACTTCCAGGTACCAGCAACGGCGACGACTCCACCATCATCACTACAGTCACAGGTTAGCTAAGTTTTCGCTTTTTGCGATCTTTAATGACATTTTATTCTATTTAGATAGACAGAGAGAGAAATGAGAAGAAAAAGATATAAAAAATTTCAGAAACTCTGGAATGCCGTATAAAAGTAATTTTAAAGGGACTTTAAAATGCAAGTACAGTCGGGAAAAAGGTATTGTTGGGTAGAGAAAAGCTGAGAGAAAAAAGATATATAGAGAGATAGGCAGTTTTATCAAGAGGGAAAGAGAAAAAAACTAAACAGAGCTAAAAACAGCAGCTGAATGGGGCGCTTCCGGACCAACTCGCTCATTTTACAAAATGTACCTCGGAGGGTACAGAATGCCCGCGCCGTTTTCACAAAATATTCTGCGTGTTCAGATTCTCATAATATATTTGTACCTCATTTTGTTAAATACAACCAAATTATTTTCTGTGTGCAACCACGGCTTTGCCAAAAATTTTTATCGCATTTTCTGTAATTGTATACTGTTCAGTTGTTGCAATTATTATTCCCATAATTATAAACGTCTAGCTCGGAGAATTTTCTTTATTTTCGTTACATACTGATATGAAAATAATAAGACCGTTGGGTGGTAACTTCCTTTTTTAAATAAAGCAGAGGGAATCTTTGTAGATTTGAATCTTTGCAGATATGAATGGTGTACGAAAGCAGAAGGGAGCAACTGGAATGGATGACCAGTGAATGTATGGATGGCCAGCCTCACGATGAACACAATCTTCCAAACACCCCATTGCTCTCTCTTCACTATTACTATTCGTTCTCTCTCTCTCTCTCTCTCTCTGTGTGTCTCGCTCTCTCTCTGTCTCTCGCTCTCTCTCTCTGTCTCTCGCTCTCTCTCCCTCAGCTTCTCCTTCCTTTAATACAACTCTCTGCATCAGTCTAACTCTCTCCCCGACTTGCCCATCACCTTTGCAGTGCCATTGAGCAGCTGTTGACTTCGACATTTATCCTTTGCTTCCCTTTGCACCTATATTTTTGCATCATATTGTGTTATTTGTTAATTTTCGCATCTGCATAATAGTAAAAGTGAAATTAAACGAAGAATACTCCAAAGGCGTAATGGAGGGAATGTTGTGCGTGAACTACAGTAAAAGTGTTAGTGAGGGGTGCAATACCATGTTTCTCGACGCGCTTCTTTTGTGGTAAAGGCAGCGTAGATTTCGCACGAGTTTTTGCTGTTGCTGGCTTTGAAGATGATCTGGGATGTTATGGAGAATCTCGAGAATGTGGCAAAAGGCAATGTCTCGATGTTGTTAGTGGAAAGCGGTATGTCTACCATCCACTATTTCTTCTTTCGCCTGTTATGTAATACAGTTCTTTATTATCATATGTTGCTGTTAGATGAGTCGTTACTTGTACGGAACGGATGAAGCTCCGCCAGTGTGGAGTCGCGGAGGGAGCAGCCCAGTGATGGATGCGGGTGCAAGGGGGGTCTCTATGCCCCCCACTTACACTGGATACGGAAAGGCATATGCAGCTCCACCCAATCATGGCCCCCATACAACCATCGTTCACTCTTCATACAAGCCAGCTTCCGATGCAGACATGTACAAGTTGGTGGCTTTCTTTAAAAGCCGTTTTGTGTCCCTCTTAGAGAAATCTCAAGGAAGGATGCATTAAGGGTTGGCATCTATGGATGGCGGAAGCGGTGTCTGTACGTGTTCATCCTCGTCCTCACCATAGTCGTCATTCTAAATGTAGCCCTAACATTGTGGATTATGTCTGTCCTCGACTTATCGACAGTTAGCTTTTCTTTAACGCCGTAATCAACAATAAATTCGGTCGCTTAAGCTGTACGTAAACAGGATGGCCTCGGTGCTCTGAAGATCGATGAAGACGGAATTCGTGTGACAGGGAGAGCCCAGTTCGATCAACCTGTTCATTTCTCCCATCTTTCCACATCACGGGTAATTCTTCCATATATTACTTCGCTCTTGTATTAAGTTCTTGGACATGGAACAGAAACTTGGAAGATATTCAGGGAGAAGCTCTTACGATCGATTCATACCGGGGTGTTCATATTCAGTCGAGGAATGTTACCGGTGCCATATCATCTCGCCTATCACTGAGCCAGGCTAGTCATGATTGCACTCCTACAATTATCTTCTAACGTGTATTTGAACAAATTGCGGGAAAATATAATATAAAAACATTTTGTGACACATATATAGTCAGGTTAATATTTATCATTCATACTTGGCCCGAAACAAATGAATAGCAAATGTATAGCTGGATTTTGAGGTACGCCACAAAGTTGGGGCGACAGTTTAGTCGTATAGTCGTAACAATTGATGTATGTTCTGCAGGAAGGTCGTGCAACTGCTTTCTGTGATCGCTTTGAGATATTCGACACGAATAACAAGTTGCTTTTCTTCGCCGATTCCAGTGAAATCGGCTTGAAGCTAGAGAATCTTCGACTTTTGGGTATAGCCTTTGATTGTATGGAAAGACTTCTGCTTGGCTTAGATATTCTCGAGTATTTTATATTTGTCGAGTTTCGATAATTTAAGATGACGGCGGAAGTGTGTTCGAGGGAGCAATTCAGACTTCTCTTCTGCGCCCAGACGCCGATTCCCCGCTTAGGTTTTCATTTCTTAATTCCTTTGTCCTCTCAACACCTTAGCAAGGATGTAATTGCATGACTTTCTGAACCTCCACATTCTAGATTGGAATCTCCTACACGGGGAATTGTCATTGACGCTGCCCAAGATATAGAATTGCTGAGCAGCGCGGGAGAAATCCACGCTACTTCCCTTCTAGACATTAATCTCGTCGCTAAGCAGGTTTCATTCGTTTCTTCGCTCAATGTCTCAACTGCAGTTGTATGGGAAAGATATACGAAAACGATTGTTATTGACTAACTGAGAATTTTACAATTAGTTCTATCCGCGAGACTGGAATGACTCCTCTTTGTCTTGCATTGAATGAGTTGTTGTCAGGGGGCGATTCGGATGGAGTCGTCTTCAGTGTACATGGAGGGACTGGCCAAGTCGACTGGTCGCGGAGTTCACCAACAACAACTCTGCATCTGTCACAACGGAAGACTCTTCATGGCTGACCAGGGCGCGGACTGCCGGGCGGACAGAACAATCTGCGAGTGAATCCAGAGCATTTCTACCCTACCCTACTCTTCTGCTAGACTACTTCCTCTCTTCTGTAACTCATTCACGTCATCAGCTCTTATGCATTTGTTTTCTCGTTTGCCTGCCTAATATCTTTATAACTTTGTGCATAAACTTTTGCTTTAAACTCTCGCCAATTGAACGATTTGGTTCCGGAACCAGTATATACCGGTAATCTGTGGACTGTGATATCTGCTAATGCGAATGGATATACAGATGGTGAAAAACGGAGTGCAAAGTTGGCACTGGAGTCGGGGATGGGCTCTGGGGTACGCGGCGGCGGCCAGGCTCTTCCTCATTGCTTACGCTGTCATCCACGACTACTACTTCACAGTGAGCATCTTGGATTGTATCGTTCCGCGCCATCTAATTGTTGTTTTTAAGACAGCCTATCTGTAAGGCTCGATCTGCCCTCTGCAATGGGAAAATTTTGATTTTTAAAATCGATGAAAACTTTACCATTTGAACTACTCGAAATGCTCTTTAAAATGGTATAATCGCGATTTCCAAAATAATATTTTCTTTCGAGATAACAGCGATTTAATTTAAAAATTCCCATGCCCATAAATCAGTTAATACTTCATATTTTTGAAATTTCTTTTTTTTAATCGCGGTCTCTTTTCATGATCTTTAAATAAGATCTAGGAGACATTTTCGTGAAAACAACATTTAAGCTTTAAAAATCGCAAAAATAGATTTGAGAAGAGGGTTTTTCGGTCTTCTCAGTACCAAAAACCCTCGCGGGGAAGGTAAGCTGTGCATAGAAAGAAAGCCCGTGAAATTTACTACAAAATAGCCAAGTTTAAAAAAAAATCGAAGGGTACGTGTTTTGGGTATTTGCACTTAAGTGACGATATTCAACCTCAAAACTACCATGCAGGAGGTCCGGGTTCGAACCCCGCTTGGGGCAAAATTTTTGCAATGTTTTGCAAACAATCAAAAAACATATTTTTGGTCTTAAATTGATGGCTATTCATCTAATACTTCCATAGCCATGCTCAAACTTTCGATTTGTCATACTGTTATCACCAACTTAAACTATCTTCATAGTGAACCGCCCTCAGTTAGCATTTGTTTGTTAGGAAAAAAACTGCACAACTAACAATAAGTTATTTGGAAGACTTTGAATTAATGGCTCGGAATTATAGAATTTATTGCAACGTGATTCAATAAAATCAACATTGGTGAGCCCTTGCCAGGTCTGCCACTCAGTCTCTTTTCTCTGGGTGCCACTCTGCGAGTCCTCTTCGGTCATTGTTGCCACGTCGACCATGAGATGGAGCAGTGCTGAGAACAAAGTCCGGCGCAAGGCCCAGGCCGGGGGGGGAAGCCGAAATAATTAATTTTTGGGTCTAAAATCCCCTGTTTTGTTGGAAAAGTGCCGTCTTGCAAGCATAAAAATTTTTCATCGGAAGGGGGGGGGGGGGGTTCAACGGGATTTTGAGCAAACAGGGGGGGGGGGGTTCCAATCCAAAACGGCGCGTGCGCAGGCCTTGTTCAACACTGTGATGGAGAGAGAACGAAGGAGAAACTTTAGCACACCGCTCCACATACTAAGAGAACACATAAGATCGAGAGAACTCCTCTCTACTAGATATCTATCAAGTCGCCATCACTACAAGGCCTTCATCCGGGGAGGATCTATCTCCTCTCTTTCCTCTTTATCTCTGTTCTCGGCTATTCAACATTTACTTACTTTTAAGCTCCAGCAATGCCAGTCATGACGTAAGAGAAGAAGATATAGTGAGTGAGACCGTCAAAGACCTGCGGTACCAAGAAGTTGAAGAACAGCATCATAGTCGATCTCCCCCCTTTATATTCCCAGTACCTTCTTATCGACTAACAATAAGTAAGTGATAAAGCTACATCTAAGAAGCCGGGCAGTAACACCGTCAAGGGCAGACCCAGTGTCACAATACAAGTATATATATACATATATATATATATATATATATATATATATATATATCATTCGGCCACACCTTCATCGAGATGATATCGTACATAGCAGTGTGCAGATAGCGCTGAATAAAATATGTATGTTGTCTCTTGGTTAAAACAGTATGACAAATCGAAAGTTTGAGCAAGGCTATGGAAGTATTAGATGAATAGCCATCAATCTAAGAACAAAAATATGTTTTTAGATTGTTTGCAAAACATTGCAAAAATTTTGCCCCAAGCGGGGTTCGAACCCGGACCTCCTGCATGGTAGTTTTGAGGTTGAATATCGTCATTTAAGTGCACATACCCAAAACACGTACCCTTCGATTTTTTTTAAACTTGGCTATTTTGTAGTAAATTTCACGGGCTTTCTTTCTATGCACAGCTTACCTTCCCCGCGGGGGTTTTTGATACTGAAAAGACCGAAAAACCCTCTTCTCAAATCTTCTTTTGCGATTTTTAAAGCTTAAATGTTGTTTTCACGAAAATGTCTCCGAGATCTTTTTAAAGATCATGAAAAGAGACAGTGATTAAAAAAAAGAAATTTCAAAAATATGAAGTATTAACTGATTTATGGGCATGAGAATTTTTAAATTAAATCGCTGTTATCTCGAAAGAAAATATTTTTTTGGAAATCGCGATTATATCATTTTAAAGAGCATTTCGACTAGTACAAATGGTAAAGTTTTCATCGACTTTAAAAATCAAAAATTTCCCATTGCAGCCTTGTATTGCGCCCTGCTCGACTCTTACAGATAGGCTGTCTTAAAGGTCAAGCTGACGGATATCGACTACTCGGTGTACACGGACGGGGCTGTGCATGTCTGGAATGGTCGCTCTCCCTATGCCAGACACACCTTCCGCTATTCTCCTCTTCTCGCTTTTCTTCTTCTGCCCAATGTATTCTTCGCACATTTCGGTAAGGATACCCTTTTTTTACCATATCTGAACTAGGATTTTCAAAGTAGCTGATGGAATTGGAGTATTCCGCGGTTAGCAAGTAGGGCTAACGCACGATCGCATTAACAATGGAAAGTGAACCAGAAACGAGAGCTGCTATTGAGGCAGGCAAAGTTGTCTTCGCTGCGTGTGACTTGCTGGTTGGATGGATGTGTCTGCAACTCAACGAACGACTTCCTTCTGCCGATGGGTTTGCATCTGTCTGCAGCTCTTCCTTCATCTTTTCTCTTCTGCCTGCAGCGATGATCGTTCTCTGAGTCTTGTGTGGTGGTGGTGGCTGGCGAATCCTCTCATTGCCGTCGTCTCTTGCCGTGGGAATGCAGACTCCCTGGTCTCTGCGGCGACTCTTTCATTTCTGCTGCTCATGAAGAGGCGGCAGGTAATTCATTTACGGTGTTAAAGGAGGCTTAAACTCGGAAGCTCCTAGCACGAAATGGCCGATCTTATAGTACGATACATTTTGGCAACGTGATCCTGGCAATTTGCCAAGATCCTTGCTTCGAAACCTTTTCTCGTAAAACATGCGTTTGATTGGGCGATTTCAAGTTGGCGGTTTGCGTCCGTTTGGTGAATCATGAATATGCCGGCATATATTTTACGGCCGAACGACGATATTTCACGCTTTTCGGTCATGATATGCTCGTCTATCCTATTTGGCCTTAATTTGGTCAGGGGACTAATGTTAAATTTAAAGTTCTGTATAAGCACTAATATTTCCCTCATGATCAGGCGACTCTTTTCAGATGCAAATTACTCCTCTAACTTTTAGTTTAGTAAATTGAATTTTTGCTGATGCTTTCGCAAGCTCAATCCGGACATATTCACAGAATCATCCTTCTAGCAAAAAAATTGGGTTTTCGCCTAATTTAAACATCCGCGAAGTGGGTGCTTTGCACCGGATCGGGATAAAAGTACAAGCAGGCAAAACATGCCTGCTCGATTTCTAATGCAAGATGCCCCGGATATGTCATCCATGTTATCTTCCGTTTTCTGTCTCAATCGGATCTCTCTTAAAGGAAGTATCCGACGAAAAAATAACTTCCTCTTTTATATTCCCATATGATCAAGTCTGGACTAAAAGATCGATTAGAGGTGGTCCCGCTTTACGAAACTCAGTATTTAGCCAGAAATTTGCATTTGTTTTTTTGGAATACGGTAGAAAACGTCTCTGTCGATGCACCCGGTGTATGCTTAAATCCAAGCAAGGAGTGCCAACGGGTGGGAAGAAGATGCAGTCTCTGCCCGTCTTGCCCACTTAGCACCCCATTTTCAAAAAGGGATGAGAGATACAGACGTTAGAGAAAAGCGAAACAATGAAAGAGGTCGAGAGAGGTTAGATACACATACGTTTCAAATTTGAAATTTTTTAGCGGGCGCTAAAAAAAAGGCTCATCCAGTTGGGAGTTTCGAACAGTTTGAAACCTAAGTTTATCAGATACGGTTTTCTTTCGTCGGATACTTCCTTTAACCCATTCTTTCCGCTTCCCTCTTGAAGTGGTTGCTGGCCGCGGTTGTCCATGGCGGGCTGGCAGTTCAATTGAAGATCTACCCGATTATCTTCCTGCCCGCTGTTTATGCTCACTTCATAGAAGAGGACTCCGGCGAGAAACCTTTGACTATTCTTCTCGCGCGGTCAGTTTCTCTTCTCTTTCTTTCTTCCTTCTTCGACATGCTCTGCCATCTTTCTTGCAGGAGCGAGAGAGTGCGGGGGATGTCGCTGCTTGGCCGTTTCTGGCTTTTCATAAATGCGAAGGGCATCTCCTTTGTCTTGGTATGTCTGAGTTGTTCATGCCTTTGCATGACTCTGAAATGCAGTTGTCCCTGAGCTGCTTCTTCGTGTCTTCCCTCCTCTTCTACTCTCTTTACGGGGACGAGTTCGTGCGTGAGTCTCTTCTGCACCACGTCACTCGCCGGGACACTCGCCACAACTTCTCTCCGTACTTCTACCCTCTCTACTTACTGAGAGAAGACCCTGACTCCTCTTCCATCATCTCACTCGTTGCTTTTCTCCCGCAGATCACTCTCATCGGCTTTTTCGCTCTTCGGTAGTAACCCTTGATCCACTTTATTCTTTTGTTGGTTTTCTATTCGTTGCCTTATGCACTTCAAATGTTCAGAGTTTTTTTTTTGTAAAAGAAACTTAAATTTAAAAGGCTGTTCTGACATACTGGGGTTTCGGAAATCCAATCTCACTCATCTCTTAATAAGATGGCAAAAATCCTTTTCGCTTCCCAAATAACCTCTCTTCAAGTCCTTTCTCCTCTTTGTCCAGACTTTCGAGAGGGTTTTTTAATACTCTATTCTGCAGATTCCAGGGGTATAATTGATTGACCCTTCGTATCATTGTAAGTGTAGCTAAATGTCGCGGTTGGAGAATTAATTGCGGTAGATATGAGCTGCTCTCCTATTTCACGCATTCTTTCTCTCTGGCCGATAACTGGCAAGGTTCTACAGTAGCGCTTGAAAAATATTTCTCTATGCTAGATTTGAAATGCCGCGTTCTTTTGTTCGCTTTTTCTATTTTCACGCTACGGGTTTCTACGACCGCCCAAGTAGCGCGAGCTACTGACTGCCTGCTGTAGTGGTCAGCCGTGGCAATCTGAACCTGAATTCTTTTGTTGTTCCCAAGACTAAATGATTGTAAAAATGACAGATTCGGCAGTGATCTTCCGTTCGCGTGCTTCCTCTCCACTCTTTCCTTCGTCGCCTTCAACAAAGTCTGTACTTCCCAGTACTTCCTTTGGTACATTTGCTTCATCCCTCTCATCGGCTCTCAAATCCAGGTTTCTTGCGTTTTTTTTTCTGATTTAAACGAAATTTAAGCGAATAGAATGTTCGACCAATTTTGTAAAATTTGGAATAGTCTTGCTGAGCGAATCATCTCGTGGTTACAAAAGGAAAATGAATAGAGATGAATAAATGAGTGATCTAGATGGAGCGTGGCCGTCTTCTCCGACTGATTGCGGAATGGCTGCTTTGTCAAGGGGCGTGGCTTCTCTCCGCTTACTTCTTCGAGTTCCTTGGATGGAATAGCTTCTTGTCTATGTGGGTATCGTCTCTTCTCCTCCTCCTCTCCCATGTCAGAATCATCCTTTTCGTTGTCTCCGCGTACCAGGAGAAGTTAAAGAAGGAATGACGCTCTCCTCCATCCTTGCATTAATCCTCAAATCTTTATTTGTATGAGATCTCATTGTTTGCTTTGTTGTTTCAGACGGTTTTATTGGTTCTTCATGTATTCCTAATAAATATTGGACAGTTGAAGTGACCAGTCATATGAGAGTTCATGAAGGCTCTAGGAGAGAACTATATCTTAGAGTGTTGTGGTGCAAGTTGATGGTGTGTTATAAGGGGAAGATGCTGTATCTGGTTGGTCTCGGGCTGGGCGACGCGAGAGACATCACAGTGAAGGGACTCGAGATCGTGAAGAAGGCAGCACGGGTCTATCTGGAGGAGTACACTTCCATTCTCTGCTACGGGTTGGACAAGTCCGAGCTGGAGACTTTCTACGGCCGCGAGGTGCTGGAGGCAGACCGGACTCTGGTGGAGCAAGGAGCAGACAGTCTGCTGGAGATGGCTCGGAGGGAGGAGGTGGTCATGCTCGTGGTGGGAGACCCCTTCGGGGCCACGACCCACTCCGATCTACTTCTCACTGCCAAGGAAAAGGGCGTCCCAGTCTCGGTCGTCCACAATGCCTCGATCATGAATGCGGTCGGCTGCTGTGGCCTTCAGGTAATTCTCTTTGCCGTGCATTCGTTTTATTATGATGCAGGTTGTCAAGTATCCTAACAAATTTGACTTAGCATGTCTTGGCCCGTATTTTCCAGGTCTTAATATTTCGGCCCTATTTTCACACCTGAAATTTTTTGAATATTTTACGCTGAAAATGCGCTAATGCTCCCAAAATACATTTCGTTGCAACAAAAGACGTACAAGGTATCCTTTATGTTGTTGTCCAAGCTTTATATAACAAATTTTGAACGTACTTATTTCTCCAATTCGGGCCAGACATTTCGATGGCCCTCCTGGCCCTAACCCGTGGAATTTATGGTCGCCGGCCCTTCTGTTTAAAAATTGAGATCATTTTTGATAAAGAATCGATTCCACACAATATCTTTCTCAGTTGTTGCTTCTTTCTCTGCAGCTCTATCGCTTCGGGGAGACAGTCTCGATTGTGATGTGGACTGAAGACTGGCAGCCCGAGTCTTACTTTGACAAGATTATCTCCAACTTTGAGCGTGGTCTTCACACTCTTTGCCTCCTCGATATCAAGACCAAGGAGCAATCCATTGAAAACATGATGAAGTTGGTTCTTCAAAATACATTTTGCACATGGTATGAGCTCTCTCCCTCTCTCTCTCTCTCTCTCTCTCTCTCTCTCTCTGTTTTTTTCTCTCTCTCTCTCTCTCCTCTCTCTCTCTCCTCTCTCTCTCTCTACTCTCTCTCTCTCTCCTCTCTCTCTCTCTCTCTCTCTCTTCTCGCTTTTCAGGGGCAACCAAGTGTACGAGCTCCCTCGCTATCTGACTGCGAGTACCGCAGCTAAGCAGCTGATCCAGATATACGAACGGCGAGTGAAGGCCGAACAGATTCCACGTTGGTATTTTTATTCTTAATCATTGTAAAGTCATAGTGAATCGAAGTGCTTTCTTTATTATTGTAAATGAGAGAGATGGTGAAGGCAGCGGAAGGATAGGGAGAGAGAGAGAGAGAAAGAGAGAGATTGCAGCCTTCACTCCGGAGTCGCAAGTGGTAGGCTTGGCGCGAGTTGGCTGGGCGGACCAGCGCATCTTGTTCTGCAAGTTGTGTGAGCTGGCTGAGACGGAACTGGGCGCCCCCCTCCACTCCCTTGTCATCCCCGGGAGCTACACCCCATCGAGTCTCAGATCCTCGCTACTTTCAACTGATTCTACCATTCCTCAGCTGTCTTCACCTCCAATATCTTCTTTCCATTTTACCGTCCTTTCCTTCAAATGTGCATTTTTCACTTTGTCTTGTTATTTTTGATATTTTATATCACATCCCCTTACTATAGCAAATTCGTATCGAGTTTGTTTGGTTGTTGTTGGTTCTTGTCTGATTAATTTGTTGCGTAGCACCGAAGAGTTTCTACCAGCAGATTTGTATAAGTTAATTGTCTGATAATTGAGATAGGCTGTTACTGTATCCTTCCCTTTCTGTCTCTGCCTTGCGGGTCGGAACTCTCCAGGTGTTCGATGTGAGTTGTCGTGTTTAGAGGAGAAAGCTCTCATCTTTATTCTGGTTATTTCTGGGATGTTGAGCAGGGCAATGAGAGCTTGCATGAAGCGTAGCAATTAAACTGATTGAATGCCAGCTGGAACCAGCCATGGGAATACCCTTATCTGGTTGAGATTGCATCAGCCGAGTTGGAGGGGGCGTGCCTTGGGAAGAGTACATTGCAGGGAAGTGTGATCAGTAGATAGCAGAGATCAGCGATGGGTGGAGTGGCAAGGGCCTACGTGGGGATGCAGTGCTTCTGGGGAGAGTCTGCCTTCGCCAAGTTAGTCGGGGTTGTGGGCACTCGAGTTGGCTATGCAGGCGGAGAGGCACCCGCTCCCTCCTACAGAGACATCCAGGATCATACCGGTTTGTACTCTTTGTTTCATTCTTCTTCCACTGATAGCAGCGTAATTCGGTGCCACCGTTCCATTTCCCTTTCACTCCATCTACAATTTTCAATTTTCCCCGCTCTCTCGTCATTGCCCATCTCTCTCTCTCTCTCTCTCTCTCTCTCTCTCTCCCTCTCTCTCTCCTTCCCCCTCTCTCTCTCTTGCTTTATCACTCTCCTGTTGTTCAGAAGTGATTGAAGTAGCGTTCGACACCTCAGTTCTATCCTACCCCGACATTATCCAATTCTTCTGGTCTCACCACGATCCGACCGAGTTTCGTAAAAAGCAGTACAAATCTGCCATTCTCTGGACTGACGAAGCCCAAAAAGAAGTGGCGGAGAAGAGTCTGGAAGAGCAGAAGGTTGGAGGCTTCTTCCAAGTAGTCTTTCCTTTCTCCTTTCTGTCATTCTGGTCTTTTCCTCAGGTCAAATATTCTCGTCCACTTGAGACGTTTGTCATGAAGTTGGATAAGTTTCACCAAGCAGAAGATTACCACCAGAAGTACTGGCTTCGTAGCAGAAAAGATGTCTTCAGTGAGGTATGGGGCAATTTATCACTAACTACACATGGGAGGTGGAGGGTAATCTTAAAGTACTTATTAGCTTGGCCTGACGGATCAAGAAACGGCGACATCGGAATTGGCTGCCAAGCTGAACGCCTTCATGGCGGGGTACCAGAACTGGCAGGAACTCGAGCGAGTTACCCTGAAGTTCAACCTCAGCTCCCAACTCACCCAGCGTATCAAGGACATTGCTCTGAGTGGGGGTGACCCCCGATCTTGCCATTGATCAATTTTCCTTTCGTACTATTCTTTTATTATTTACTGTCATTCCTGAAACGGATTCTTATGCAGATTATCACAGGCGATTGTATTAACACATTGTTCTTTCATATACACGCAATTTCAATGCATAATGCGAAGCTACGGACGAAGTGATTCATAAAACAGTTCAAGTGAATTGGCACGCTAGGAGAGGGTGAGGGAGGAGGGGGCAGAAAGGAGAAGGAAGGGGAAGAGAAGGAGAGAGAAAGGAAGGGGGAGACAGAGAAGAGAAGGAGAGAGGAGAGGGAGGGAGCAGAGAGGAGAAGCAGAGAGTAAGAGGGGGGAGGCAGAGAAGAGAAGGAGATAGAAGGAAGGGGAGACAGAGAAGAGAAGAAGGGGGAGACAGAGAAGAGAAGGGAGGGGGAGAGGTGAAGGAGTGCTTCCTGAGTCTCTAGACTTCACTAGCAAAGTGATAGCGTCGTTCCAGAAGGGACTTGATGTTTGAGCAGATCATTTGGATTGGATTCGACGGCTTCCGCTCCGATTCCAGCACATTGTGGACTATCGCGTAGGCTGCGAGAGAAAATTAGTTAAACACTCAGTTCTCATTTCAACATTAAGGGAGGACGGTCATCGAAGAAAATTAATGCATGTTTGAGTTCCCACTCCGGGAACGAGCAACATATATTCATTATTTTTCTGCGCACTCTCATTCTCGCGTGCAATTTCGCAGCTGGCATAAACCCGCTGCATGAAAATAGCATGCGTGTATGAGAGTGCGAAGCTTCATTTTTCCTTTATGAAAATAAATTACCGTGGGCATCGTGGAGAGCTTTGAGGCCAATGCCAGTGGATGCGAGGGTGCCAATGCAGACAGCGGCTCGATAACTGAGAAAGAGAGGTTACAGTGAGGATCTCGAGAGGAGAAGGATACCGTATTCGTCGAGAGTAGTGGTGGGAGTCAGGGAGGGAGAGCATCTATCTCTTCTCCCTGTCTCCCATTCTTCCTCCCTCTATCTTCCACCTCTTCCTCTCCCTGTCTCCCCTTCTTCCTCCCTTTCTCATCCCTCCCTCCCTGCCTCTATCCCTCTCTCCATCCACCTCTCTCTGCCTTTCTCCCTCCCTCTATCCTCCCTACCTCCATCCCCATTTCTGTACCTCTTTTCTTCCCTCTCTCTCTTCTTCCCTCTCCACTCCAATCTCGTTGAGAGAAGAAGGGTACCGTATCCGTCGAGAGTAGTCCGAGTGATGGGAGTCTGTGAGGGAGAGCATCTCCAGCAGCACGGGGACGGCTCCCTGGCACACCAGAGCGGACTCGTAGTGGGCACTGGCCAGGCGGGAGAGGATCGTCACCAACTTAACCATTTATATATTTCTATTCTATCTCTCTATCTCTCTATCTTTCTCGTTCTCTCCATTCCCTCCTGTCTCGTTTAGTCGCTCTGCCAATCTTTCTCTTTCATTTTTTTTTAAAGATTCAACAAAGTTTCTCTACATCAGTTAAAGATTAGCGGTGGGATGCATGGATTATGCCATATACATATCTTTAACGTTATTAAGAGACCTGTTCTTGAACGAAAATGCTGGAGCAGCCGTTTCGGCGGTAGGCAGCGACGAGTCTCTTGACTGCATTCAACTGGTAGAGAGAAGTGGAAGAGTTGTGGGAGACATTGGCGAGGGCAGCCAACACAAGCAGAAGGGACTCAGCACTCTCACACTCATCCAAGACATCTCAATCAAGACACATTTATCTGTGGATGGGGAAATCTCTCATTCGGAACAGGATTAACAAGACATCATGAGTACCCAGCAAGCGACGAATCACTGTCTTCGTATCGGAGAGGTGAATGAAGGAGTGAGAAGGAGATGTCAGCTGGGTCAGCAGGCCAGCCGATTCGATGCTGCAAGCTAGAGCCGGCGAGTTCAGGCACGACAGTGCCAGTGGTAGACCATCCAACTGCAGAGAGAGAAAGATAGAGAGAGAGAGAGAGAGGGAGAGAGAGAGAGAAAGGAAGAGAGAGTGAGAGCGAGAGAGAGAGAGAGACTGACTGCGAGGAAGTGAACGCAACCCTTGTCTAGAGCGCAGAGAAGAGCCAGGCCTCTGAGTGAAAGACATCGAGATTCTTGAGAAGAGAGAGGGTCTCTTGCCAGACGAAGTAGACATTCGATTCCTCCGCTCTGACCAGTTCTTGTTAATTACATTTCTTTTTTTGCATCATGGAAATTCTGGGTTGGATATCTGTAACGAATAACAACATCTCCGATGTCATTATTCATTTAATCTCCGAGAAGGAAGAGCTCACCTGAATAGCAACCAAGCAGAGGTCGTCACCGAAGAGGACCGTATGAATGAGATGATGAAGAGCCACTGAGAGCAGTCGGTGTTGGCCAGAACACTCAGAAAGGTAGCGACAGATCATCTTAAAAGCTGTGAAAGGGAGAAGGAATGGGAGGGAAAGCTAGTGAAAAGAGAGAGAGAGAGAGAGAAAGGGAGAGAGAGAGAAAGAGACAGGGAGAGATTAGAGATGGTTTTCTGGCTACCAACCACGATACAGACTTGTAGAGTATTCAGGAGCAAAGATCGCACGGCAACGAAAGAACAGGATGTGTGGGAATGGCCATTCTCCATCTCGTGCAGCACTTCCTTGACCCGTTGCATTTCCTGGATCTCTCTTTCTCTTGCCCTCTCACTCTCTCGTTCTCTCTTTCTCTTGCATCCCCGCTCTCCCCCTTTCTCTTGCTCTCTCACTCTCTCCTTCTCTCTAGTTTCCTCGGTTCACTCACCACCCTGTCCAGGCAGTTTGCACAAGGGCTCGTCTCGATAATTTGCATAAAAATGATAGCTTTATCAAGAATGCTTCTTGTTGATGAGGAAGTGGTTGGGCGAGAGAGAAGAGTAAAGATAGACGAAGCCGTTCGTAGAATGTGATCCATTGTACCTACGATGATACTGAGAGAATGAGAGAGTGAGAGAGAAAGAGAGAGATGGAGAGAGAGAGAAAGAGGGAGAGGGAGAGAGAGGGAGAGAGAAAGAGATAGATGGAGAGGGAGAGAGGGTGCGATGCTGGAGATTGAAGTGGTTAGAGTATTGTGCAGACTGACTGGCCATACGAGCGTAGCCAGGAAGACGCCTCCACTCGTGCCGCGCGAAGGAGGAACTGGCTTCTCCAGGGATGATGTCATCGGGTAAGGAGTAGGATAAGGAAGGCTGAGAGGAGAGGAACGGACCGCATTCTGCTGAAATAGAGAGGGAGAGGGTTGGAGAGAGTGAGAGAGAGAGAAATAGAGAAAGAAGGAGAGAGAAGGAAAAGAAAGAGAGGAAGAAAGAATAATGAAAGTGAATGACCTGAGCATTGTCCTGAGTCTACGCTGGCAGTCGACTGCGAATCCGCTGATTTCACGGAGGAGGAAGCTGCGGCGTCGCTGAAGAACTACGGTCATTTATAAGAAGAAAGAGTTCTTGACTAAGTATTGGGATTACTTGGAATTGACTGCGTTGGCTTGCTCTTCATGGTCATTGACATGAATGGAATGACGAAGAGCGAAAGGAGGACGACAGAAAGAAGAGGAAGCAGAAGGCACAACGAGAGGGGCGCGGCCACTCACTACGCGCCTCTCACCGTAACCAGCACAGGAAGCAGCTTCGTCCTGCGAACTTCCTCTCTTTCTCTTCTCTCATTCTCTAACTGTCACTGTCTCTGTCTCTGTCTCTCTTTCTCTTCCCTCTCCTTCTCTCTTTCTCTCACTGTCTCTGTCTCTGTCTCTTTTCGTTTTCTCTACTCTCTCCTTCGCGTTTCTCTCACTGTCCATGTCTCTCTCTCTCTCTCTCTGTTTCTCTTCTCTCTCCTCCTCTCTTTTTTCTGTATCTGTCCCTCTTTCTCTTCTCTCTCGTTCTCTTTTTTTGTATCTGTCTCTCTTTCTCTTCTCTCTCCTTCTGTCTTTATCTCACTGTCTCCCTCTCTCTCTTTCTATCACTGTCTCTGTCTCTGTCTCTCTTTCTCTCACTGTCTCTGTCTCTGTCTCTCTTTCTCTACTCTCTCCTTCTCGTTTCTCTCACTGTCCATGTCACGGTCTCTCTTTCTCCTCTCTCCTTCTCTCTTTATCTCACTGTCTCTGTCTCTCTTTCTCTACTCTCTGCTTCTCCCTTTCCCTCACTGTCTCTGTCTCTCTTTCTCCTCTCCCTCCTTCTCTCTTTCTCTCGGTCCCTATTTCTGCTCTCTCTCCTTCTCTCTTTCTCGGTCTCCCTTTCTCTTCTCTCTCCTTCTATCTTTCTCTCTGTCTCTCTCTCTTCTTACCACAATATCAATGCTGTGTGAAGCTGATAGCGTGTGCCGATCTCTCTTCGATCCTATGAAAGACAGCGTAAATCCAAGTGATTTGTGCATGGATTTCCAGCTGTGTTGAATGGCGTTTGCGAATAAACAATCTAATACTTTTGTACTAAAATCATTCTCAATTTGTCAAGCTAAACAATTTAAAAAAACCAGTCCTTTCTTTTGTTGTTGTTTTTGCTATCTTCGGACTGGTGGAATTACGAAGAAGGACCTGGAAGTTGAGAGGAAGTCAATGAAGAA